>JAUMHF010000026.1:8473805-8485026 GCA_032359275.1 Microctenopoma steveboyesi
TGTCAGTCCTGTGGGTGCGATTGCACTACATGCTGAATATTTACCATCAGTAACTCAGAACCAAGTCTATTTAGGTGTTCTCATGCTCTCATAAAATGTTCTCATGTTTGCATGAATACTGGTAACGATGGATGCTTGCACAAAGATGAAGCTTAAAAAACGTGCATTATGAGACAGCAGCTGTGTATGCTCCTATTATAAATATCGACTAAAACCTGCTGCAAGAGCTTTGCATTAAATGCACAACTGCCAGCTGTAATGACAACAGAAAAGTCACTTAGTGGTGAGGCTGTGTAAAAGACAATATAGCAGCATGTTAAACTGGTTCAGTAAAAGTCCACTGAAACCAGACCTACTGTTTTGTTTACAGTGTGACAGGTAGAAAGTGCCTTATTTGCATTTCACTGGGTATGCATTTGATATTTAGGTCTAACTAGTTTAAGGATTGATTTGTTAGACATATTGTTTTTTATATATATACTTTTCAAATGTTTGACTGAATACTGTATAGTTGGAGAACAGGGCTGAAAGTGTGTATGTGCCTAATTTTACTCGATAGTGCTAACGTAGTCAGCATCTTGGTTGTAATTCATACCACATTTCCAGGCCTTTCAAACACCTCAGAATATTATGGATTGGTACTTTGTAAAGCTAGGTTGATAGTGGAAATGCCTGACTCTTTCATGTCATTTCTTCCATTTTTGTGACACTGGCTCTCCTTCTGTGGATTTGTCTTTGATCTTTTTGTCTATCTGTTAATTATATCCGACAATGAGAAACTTTCTCAAAAAACATGACATTCAGAGGGGATTTAATAGTGTCTGCAGGGCTTGCATACGACTAAATTAAAACAGTATTTTGTTGATTTATCTAACATGTAGCATACTGTTACTTTTTCTAAAACATCAGTGCTGCTGCTCCCATCAGGAGGATATTATTACGGATGCATGAAGAGATTCATCATTTCAGTCTGACACAGTGACACTGAAGAAGCTTGCTCTTTGCACAGTGCACTGTTAGACTGTTATTAAGAAAAGAACACACCAAAGAGAGCTCATTATCTGCCCAAGTAGCTGTTGGCTTTCTGTCTAGTTGAGGCTTGCACCGACTCTGTGTTCTGCCACTCTACACATTACCTGGCGGAACAAACATTAACTGAGGAGAGAGGCTCAGTAATGTCACCGAGATAGGGCCATTTAGTGGAGCATCTTTTTAGGCTGAGAGACTAATGCAGAACAGATGGTTCTGAAAGTGTGAAGTGTTCTTTCTGAGAGGCAGAGAAGAAAGAATCGGAGTGTATGCACTTTGTTTAGACTGAGTAAAAGAAAGACACATTTCTAGCAGGCCAAACAGACAGATGTAACTCAAGAGACTACCTGTCCTAATGTATCTCTGTTCATAGGTGTTTTAATCAGCGGGCATGCAGTGGAAACACACGCTGCATGTGCATACGCGAAATGTGTTCACCCTTCTGTGCGTAGCTGGTTTCATGCAGTATGTGCTTTTAGGCTGTAATCCTTGCAATGTCTGTTTGATGGATGGCTACGTATCCTTTGCAGGCGAAGCTTATTAAGTGACTCTGTGACTCAAAAAGAGTCTGTAAAGGGAACTAATGGAATCACTGTGTTGGCCTATAAAATGTTAGAGTTAAAGCGAGATTCTCCATCACAGTGTCCAGAAACATACACAGACACAAACACTGCTGCTGATTATTAACTGATTAAAATGATGAAACACTGATCATTTGATCATTTTATCACAGTTGGGAAATGCTTACGCTTCTAAATGAATTACCAGTCTCTTTATAATTTCAATTTTATATTAGAAAGCCTTATTTATTATGAGACTCACAGTAGCAGAGGAGTTTCCTTTTCAGCTTCCGCAGTGACATCCGATTTCAGCTGAGTGCTGGCTACAACTAAATTGCTTCACTTTGACTTTGAGGAGTGTTTGGGTCTAGTTCTTTTTATAAGCAGTTTGCTGTGGACATGATCTATGAATTAGTTAACTTTAGCTTTACATTAGAAACTGCTGCACAATGGCCAGTTGTGTTTCAGCTGACAAAAATAAAAAGAGTTACTCATGGCTTATATGCAAATAAAAAAAAAACCTAATTACAATTGAATCCACTATGGTAAGTTGTGCATAGGTCGATCTGATCCAGCCGTACTACTATATGTGTGCTTACTCAGTTTTGGAAGTAGGAAGTACCATTTCTACTAACAGGAGGAAAACTGTCGTAATGCATTTGTTAATGAGCCAAGACGGAGCAGGTTATTGTTATGCAGGAACTGAGGTGCAGAGCCGGGAAATTACCTGCCACCACTATGAGTAACTGTAATCTCTCTGTACTTGCTGCCCAGGGCTAAATACAGGCTAAACTCGTTTGTGACTTTTAATATATATTATCCAGTATAACAAATATACATATGACTCAAATCATATGTAGATGTCTCAGAAGTAAGTTAAATGTAAAATTCCTTCTCCTTTTTTCAAGCCCTAGAGTTTCCGTGCAGAGCTAAGCTTAAAGATCTATTACAACACAGCACTGTTGTTGTTTTAGGGGGAATATCAGCATTTCTTATTGGGTCTAGAGCTGTAAAGTCTTACACTATGTGTGCTCTAAAGATGGCACTAGATTGAAAAAAAGCTGTATTGCCTATCTTTGTGTGAAGATGCCTTCGACACAGTTTGCTGTGCATGTCACTGTTCCGCAATTGACTTTGATTAGACAAAGTATCTCCACGCTATCAAATTCCTCTGACCTCTTTTCAACAGTCTCCTCATCTTTTAGGCCTTGGGCTGTGTCCACCGGGATGTGTTCTGCTGTTGCCACTCAAGTTCATGTTAACATGTTCTGTTGTCATCCCACTCCTGACATACTGATGTGCACAGGAGCATCTAATCTGACGTGGCAGCATGAATGGCTGTTCTCACAATTATGAGATTATGGATGAAAACTATAGCTCTCATGCAAAATGTTGCTATAAAGAAACTGGACCAACGTACTGCTGCAAATGAATTAAGCTACAAAATGAAAAAAGAAATGTTGTGGTTAATTGAAAATGCAATTTGTGTGATTTGTGATTGCGTTTCAGTGCATAAAATGAACGGCGCAACCAGCTGTAAGTTTTCGGTTCTACTAAAACCGTACCTCCTGGCACTGCGTGTGTGTGTGTGTGTGTTGTTTTGTTTTACAGTATGACTTTAATTAAGGTTCGGGAGTGGATATAAGTGAGCCTGTTGTACTAAATGATTTTTATGGCTTCATAACGTCGCTGAGTCTCGGTGCAGTATATTCACATAATCTAGTCCTAATCCTTTTGTGCCCTCTCTGCTGGTTGGTGAGATAATATACATGGAGTCTGTTTGAACTCTGGTGTGGAATATCTTATTGAATATTTATTATCAGCATTTCAAAAGCATGGGAGCAAAATCAGTCTTATTTATTGATAAAAGATCAGCTGTGCACTCTTCCGTTGCATTGTTAATAACATTGAATTCACAAACATTTATTAGATATTATGGTAGGATGCAAGGTTGCCAAAAATGTTTACAATACATTATGAAACCCCTAAGCCCTGTCCTGGCAATGCAAATCACTTTAGTTTAATTTAGTTTTTTTTGTTTACATTTTAATATTCTGTGTGAAGTGACTGTAACAAAAAATGTTTTCTCTCTTAACCCAACCTGAAATAATTTTGTGACTCCAACACTTTAATAGTGTTGGAGTCACAATACTGAATGGTGTCCTGCTAGAGTGGACGTTAATGTTGAAAAGAAAACGAGATGTTGTCCCTCAGATTTTTTAGCTGACAAACACTTTGCTTGTACATTTCATATCTTTTGCTAATATTTATGTTAATTGAAAAGGTATGGCCACTATGTTGACAGAAAAGATAATCCTGACTGTTTTAAATGTGTTGATGCAGTTTGTAGATATTTTTGACATTCCTTATCTGTCCTTATGCCCCCAAACATAATGCTGGTTATGTATGAGGTCACCCAGAACACAATATCAGAGGATATAGGCTTGGCGGGAATTCGTTGTGGGAGTTCCTTCAGATTTGCCAAATTGTTCACTCAAAGGTCAAAGGTCAAGGTCACAGTCACCTTATGTTCATCCAGTTCTTGATGTGAGTGTGATGTCTCAAGAACACCTTGAGGGAACTTGGTGTCGAGAACAGATGGTCAAGGTGACTATGTCCTCATGTGTTTCCCACTCTCAGAAACAGCTGGAAGGAGGGTCAATGCATAAAGGACAAACATCTCCTTGGACTCACGCATAAACCAGAATATGGATCTGAACAAACATGCATTTAAACATTGCTGGTTAGCAGGGGGATGCAACCGCAATAGTTTTGAATGAAACTTTTAGACTTCTAGAACACGATGCATTTTATGGCAAAAACAACTTAATTTATCGGCCTTTTAGCAATGTATTATGGCTTTGTTTGGTGAATCTGACATTTGAACCATAACATTTGTGTGGATGAGACACTGACAATAAGGACAATTTAAGGACAAAAATACAAAAAAAACCTAATTTGCAAAAAATGCTACACTGTAAGTTCTCTATCTGCTGATGTCTTGCTAGAGAAAGACTGAATATTTAGTTGTGGTAGCTGTTGTATAGTATATGTATGTGTTTTTGCAGTGTGTATCTTTCACAGTATGCAAAGTAATGGCTCCGGTCTGTGGGACCCAGAATAAAGTACGGAGACAAGTGCTGTCTGCTGATGGACCAGGATAGGCCAGAGTGATTGAATTTGATTCCACCGGTTTTAAAATTGTGTCTTTTGTCTTGTTTCGTAGTTCAAATGTTTTGTCAACAGCAGCTGCAGAAATATATATATTTTTATCTCTCGAGATATTGGTCATTGAGAAAAACAAAATAAATCTTTGAAAAAGCAGAGAATGTAATATGGAAATTGAGTGCTGATAATTGAAAATGTTCAGGATAGTACCACTGTTGATGACTGACGCTTCTTACACTAAGATTACCACCTTCCGCACAGCAGTTCATCATTGTTGAATTTGGACTTTGTGTTGTTCTTTGTGGTCTTTGTTTAACTGCTTGTTTTATTCTTTGTGTGCATGGTTTTAACAGTTATTACTTTATAGTTTATCAGGGCGCATGTTTTAGTGAAGACTACATTGATCCTGTCATGTGTACTGTCGTTCACTCAAACTGTCTGCGCTATCTGCAAATCCATTTCCAATCCTGTGCCCTTCATAATGTTTGTGTGTGTCTGTGCTTTTAACTTGTGGGTCACTGAGCGTTGCTTTACACAATAAATAGTGACGTTCTAAAAAATACAAAGCTCTGGAGATTTTCTACAACAGAGAAAAATAAACGTAGTAGCTTCCTCTGAGGGCACAGTGTCTCTGGGGATTTCCGTCTTTTTTGTAATCACTGTGTGTTATGATGTGACCTCACTCGACATTGTGTTGCATTGTGTCACTGTGTTGTTAGTCATGTTCTTAGACAAAAAGGTTTAATCTTATGTGGTCAGATCCCTGCAAGCACTGTCCAATCCTATTGGTTCTATCCGCACACGTACACAATTACTGTGACTTAAATGCACCGTTATCCGATCCAAGCACACGGCTTTAATTCTCTGAATGTTCACATTAGATTTCTCCTGATATCTGCAGAGCCCGTGCACCTGTTACCTAACAGATTAAATTTGGGTTTTTAGATTTGGTTTAGTTATTTTACTTTCCCAAAAGATTGACTCTATTTTTTGGTTTCTCTATTGTTCCTCTTGATCAAGCAAGTGCTGGGATGCAAACATTGTTTTTTCTCACCCAGCTGTTGTAATTTGGGTTTAGCTGTTCGTAGTAAATCTTCTTATATTAAGCATCATACAATAGATATCCATACATTATGTAAACTGCTTACTCAGTTAAGGGAGGCAGGGCTAAGACCTGACATGTAGAGACATACAGACAAACATTCAAACTCACTTTTGACACACATTTCATTGTTGAAATCAGAGGTTATCAGGAGGAAGCCACGCAAACACAAGTCAGCCTGGGCTCAACCTTTCCAAACACGCTCAGTTGCTCTCTCTTCTCTCTTATTCAACTGTGTGCTGTAAATCACAGTATTTTGTGAATGTTATATCTACAACGACATTTTAGATAGAACGTACTAGTGCTTTTGTAAAGCCTTAAAGTTGCATGAACAGATGAAGTAAGCTAGCTAGAAACATGTAACTTTAAAGCTGTAACCTCATTGCTGGGGTGTCCTTAAAGAGTAGAGGAACAGTGCTGCATCATATTCCACTGTAAAATCATCGTAGGACTTCCGGAAATGTGTCATCCGAGGCATAGTCTTTGCTATTTTAGCATTCTGCATAGAAGACGTCTTGGTTTTATATATTTTTGGAGAGTGTTGCACAAACATACATAAAAATACTTCAGCCTTCTTTGTTCTTTGTGCATCATCATCTACATAAAATCATAATTAGCTACAGGATCACATTATGGTAGGAGGGAGTTTTCTTGTGAGAAACAGTGTTATTAACAGTGACAGGAAGTGCCATGACAGCCTCATTAGCAAATGCGTATTTTAGTAAATAGTGGGTCTCCCTGCGGGTCTTCTTTCTTCTTTTTTCTATTTGCATCCTTGTGTTTTTAGCTGTTCGAAGATCCCTCTGCTCCTTTGCCTCTCTCTAGTGGGAGTAGTTCTTATGTTAGCCCTGTTGTCTGTTAGTGATCTCCTGATGGCTCTCCACAGTGTTTCTGCTCTTTTACAGTTATTTTTAGCCTTGCGTTAGAGTAGAATCGCTTGCGAGCTGGGGAAACGTGACACGATGGCCCACGCACACGTTGTCTAATGGGAAGGAGTGAGAAACGAGGGCAGGAGAATAAGATGAGGGAAAATAACGTAATGATTCTAGTGTTTTGAATCTGCTCTTGCCACACAGTCCTGCCTGTTTGTACAGGTCTTCACATATAATCCAAAAGAGAAGGAGCACAAACAGATCTAATTTTTTAAGCCATGAGTTTTTATTATATTTTTTCCCCTATTAACCATTTTGATATGGCCTCTATCTAGTTTTAGTCTAAATATTTAATTTGATTTGAAATCTTAATGTGATTGCTGATTATGAAGATTAAATTAAAATTGTGCTGAAGCCTTAAATAGTTAGAGATGTTTGATTTTGTTGCTGGTTGATGTTTATTTTACCTTTCTCTAATTCATCATTTAGAGGTGCTGGCACTCTTTTTTTGTTTTTAACTGACTCTCAGGATTAATTTGGACGGAATAATTTATGTAACTTCTTTCTACAGGGCATTAACATAGTGAGGCCTAGTAATGCAGAGCCTCCGCCTCGACCTCCTAGTCCAGCCATGTACCAGCTGGATATTGTCCTGAAGAAGGGGAACAACCTGGCTATCCGCGATCGGACAGGTAAGAGCTTCATATATTCGTTTTGTTCCCTCAACGTCACTGTGTGCTCTATTTTTTCATTTCTCAATACTAAAATATTGTCTATAGTATTTTCTTTGGCACTGTTTTTTCACACTTCACCCCTACTTTTATTTTCTCAGATTTCATTCTAGTATCTTTCTCCCTATCCTTATGTTGAGTTTAATTAAATCACACATCTAATACTCACTCTATTTTGCATGAGTGAAATAAGATGAAATTACTAGAAATGGTGCGGCACATTTTCTGTGCATCTAGGCGTGAAAAGAAATTGTCTCACGCCTGCTAAAGTCTGCAAAAAGCCTTGGTGTTTGGATTGTCACACCTCTTCTCAACTCTGTCCACTGGCTCCCAATAGCTGTTCGCATTGAGTTCAAATCCTTGATTCTTGCCTACAAGGCTGTTAAAGGAGATGCACCGCCTTATATCAACAAGCTATTAGTTAGCTACACTCCTGCACACCGTCTCAGACCTGCAGATGAGAGGGGACTAAAAATCCTTTCTTCACGAGGTCTGAGATCCAAATCCAGTCTATTCTCCTTTGTTGTCTGGTGGAATGACTGCCCTGCTCCATTTGACTAGCAGAGACTATCACTACCTTTAAAAAAAAGTATTTCAAATGACTCATCACACATGCATACATTCTTACACTTGTCTAGCACCTAACAAATATGTTGCACATCTTTTTCCTGGTCTTATCATGTAGTAACTAAGAATTTACATTGTTTTGTCATTGTTGTTTATTGCACAGTTTTTGTGGGATCTATTTATTTGTACAATGTGTAAGAACTAAAGGCAGAGATGCATTAGACTGAGCGCCACTTCATAGATGATTGAAATGGGTCCGTGGAGAGAGAGGATGCATGTCTGTCTACTGCTTTCTTGAGTTGTGCTCCCTGTGTGCACCTATTTCTCCCATTGTTGGAATCAACAAAGTTTATCTACTCTTTGAACAAAAAGACTTCAAAGAATAATATCTCATCTCTCAAAAACATTTTTACGTGCTTCAGGGCAGGAAAGATAACCTTCTGCCCACTGAGCTGGAGATTGTGTCTTGTGTTGTGGAATGGCTAGCCAGGAAGAACAAGCAAGGTCAGAGAATTCAAAAATTCTCCCAGACAGTGATTTGGATAGTGCTGGATTCCAAGGTCTCATTAGTGGTTGCAGTAGTCACCAACATGACAGGTCTGAATAAGCTGCTCTGCTATTTTCCGTGCATTTTGCCTGACTACCTGTCCACATGGATAATCCGCTGCAAGGTGCAGAGCTCACCTGTCCCATCCTGTGCCCATCGAGACAGCTCATTAAAGAGAGGGAGAGTAAGAGACAGGCGAGTCACCGTTTAAAATTATAACTCAAACTGAATGAAGTATTTTCACTGGCATAGACACCAAAACACAAAAACAAAGTCAGAATGGGTAACGGACGATGCTGTATTTCAGCCAGCTGTAGCTTTTACTTAGCTGAATCAGTGATGACAGTTGTGACACATCACTATAGTAATTTTTATGATCTATTGCAGTTGTAGTTGAAAGCATTTGTAATGCAGATGAAAATATTTTACTATATGGTGACAGGGTTTTAATATTCTTATGACATGATAACAAAATTTGCCTACTTCAACTAAAGAAATGTGCTTCACTGCTGTAACAGGTTGTCTTCCCTGATGACTTCACATCAAATGCCTTCTATCCATTTACACCTGCTGCTGATGACACAAAAGAAAGAAATGAATACAACCAAATAAGTGACAGTGATGTTAACTAAATGTGCGTGCTTTCACTTAGGGAACATAACCATGACTATTAGTCATGACTGGTTAATAACTAGCTAGTGGGTTGTAGTCTCTGTTATTTGCATGTGCTGGCACACGTCGTGTTCATTATATAGTCCATGTGTGCTGTGTGTATGTGTCTGCTTGTGTGTGTACATATTTAGAGGAATAATGTTAGTGTGGAGGTTTACAGTGATTAGTTTTCAGTTCTGAAAGTACAGCTAAGACAAATGAGACTACAGCAAGCATAATGATCGGGTATATACGGTTAATTTGAAAACAGTGTCAGAGCTGGACCTAGACGTCACTGTCAGCGTGCTGTTTTTGTTTCATGTCACCTTCATTGTTTTCTCACTTCCCATGTTATCCTTCCACATGCTGTGTAGTCCTTTAATGTATTTCTGTTTCTGCTCATTCAGCTCAGCTGTATTAAACACAGGCTCTTACCATGTCACACTTTAATTACAGCAAGCTCATACTGCACACTAGTGAAGGTTTATTTTGGAAGACAGGAAAGTAAACTCCTCAGCATTAAGTGGCGAGAGGCTTAAGAAGGCCTGTGCGGGTAATTGTAATGAGGTAGCCTCTCAACCCATCTGTCAGCATCCCATGATTTGTGTCTTCTCTTTGCAGCCTTCCCCAATGCATCTTCTTGAGCAGACTGCATTCTGGGTAATGAGAAACCCTAGAGCTGCAGCCATCCGTCACTCCTGACACTGCACATAGGCCAAGAACACAAACACACTCAAGTGTGTATATATCTCTCTACAATCTGAGCATGTTCCAGGTTTGCTGCTCAACCATGACACGGTTTTACGAATGACATTTTTCTGCTCTCCCTTTCTCACACTTTCCGACAAGCATCACCTCCTCTGTTAAAGGCCTAAACCAAGGAAGGCCGAATCTTTGTGTGTGACATGGAAATGCCTGCCGTATTTATACAAAAGACACATTAACAATATATGGATACACAAGTCTGTTTTATTCTGAAGTGTTTCAAACTTTACAGCGTTTGCAGACCCAGTGTCCATCGTCCCTGCATTTGGCACAGGTGAATTTATGACATGTTGCACAGGTAAACCTGCTGCGATTCCTGTTGCAGCTTTCTTGCACTTGGCACTGTCTGTGCAGTCCCTGGAACAGCAGCTGCAAGAGCTTAAGCAGCCCGCCTTTGTGTCAATATTTCCTGCATGATTTAGCAACAGAGCTCCTTAGCTAGAAGACTCAGAAACAATCTTCTTTTAACTGTCCACCCTGTACATGCCTTGTACAAAATGTAGGCATTCAGCGCCGCCAGGTCCAGCATATTGTAAAAAACGGCTACTGGCTACTGGCCACCTGCGTATTGCTGCTCTTACAGAATACATCTGTGCCATTTGGTCCAACACGTCTACACCACACTGTAAGAGCAGAGAGA
This sequence comes from Microctenopoma steveboyesi, assembly GCA_032359275.1. Classification (NCBI taxonomy): domain Eukaryota; kingdom Metazoa; phylum Chordata; class Actinopteri; order Anabantiformes; family Anabantidae; genus Microctenopoma; species Microctenopoma steveboyesi. Next base: position 8,484,438 of record JAUMHF010000026.1, read on the forward strand.
GAGAGAGAGACATGAGTATATGTGCTTTTTTCCTATAGGTCTGTATAGTACACATCATAAAACATTGGTGTAAAATTATACACACATTCACATACCTTCATGTGGTTATAGTCTGTTATCGCATTGGGTTTCTTCTTTCTGCCCAATAGCGTTGTTATGCGCTGCAGCAGTCTTTGCGACAGTGAAGTAAAGAAACTGTCTGTCGTGATATTTCTCCCATCATCCAAAAATGGCTCCATCAGATTCATGACCACAATCTCTGCCAGCCTCTCTCCTTTCCCAAGCAAGGAGGTGCATTGCAGACATATTTGGTCTCTAAATCCGTGGCCATCCAAAACTTGATCCCAAATTTGTCCGGCTTGGTTGCGATATACTGTGAGAATGGACAACGAGCCTTGGTAGGGAACAGTTGTTCACCTATGGGCATGTGTTCTCCTGGAGTGAAACTCTCAGCACAGTTTTTCTTGAAGCGTGTCCAGATGTCGGAGATTGCAGCAAATTTGTCTGTTTTTACCCGTTCTTCCCGCGTGTCCTTGTCATCAAACCGAAGGTGTTGCATAATTGAAATGAATCTATTTCGGGGCATTGT
>JAUMHF010000026.1:8485126-8510443 GCA_032359275.1 Microctenopoma steveboyesi
ACAGCATCACACCTTTTGGCCACCTCTACAGCATTCATATGTTGTGAAAAGCCTAATTGCATTACAGTATCTGCCATAATGCCATCAATGCCATGGCAATGGAATGCTGCCAAAGTGCCAAATGCCCTATTATTGAAATGGGTGTGCTACTTGGCTGGCTTTTGAGCTGTCCATGCTATTGAAACACCAAACAAAGCCCCTTAATTACAGTATCAGTCTGTCATCATTTGTCATGTCAATGGAACACTGCCAGAAGTACCAATTGCCCTCTGATTGCATTTACCTGCATGAATCGGTAACAGAGTTCCTCGGTTAGAAGCGCAATCAGAGGGCAGCTGGTTGTGGGGGGTGTGAGGTGGGCAAATGAGATAAATCACTGGTCCAACAGGTTTGATTCATCTGCCCCAGCCTTTCCACCCATAGTGCCCTCACTCATGCACCCCCAATATCTGCTACAGGCACCCCTACCCCCACGTCTGTTTCAATTCAGACACCTCTACACTTCAAACTGCTTCCACACTCTCTGCTCACTGCTTCCCAACCAGGAGAGAAGATCTTTCCTTCAAATCGCTGCTAGACTCTACAAGAAAGTCTCTGCAGCTGACCCCACACACATGGACTTCTATGTGCAATATTTCTCATACGCAATATTAGTTCTTGTCAACCCCTGTCCCTACAAAGATCACACAAAAAACAAAACTCACTTTTTGTGTTATAATTCAGTGATGGCCAACGAAAATGAAATGACATCATTTTATTCTGTATGTGTACAAACATGTCGAAAACAATGGGCCATAACTTCACTCAGCTTATCACATTTTTGTAAAAACACACTGGAGACTGAAGTGTTAGCGAGTTTTCATTGTATTCATGTCATTGTATCAGCAACTTTTCATTCTGTTTTTACACAATGTTTTATAAAAGACTTGTGTTTCCATATATTGTGAATGTGTGTCTTTAATATTTGCAGGTCAGTGAATGTGGGGGATATTTTGTATAGATACGGCAGGCATTGCTGAAGGTTTCCATGTCGCACACAGAGGTTTTGATCTGCCTTGGATCTGAGCTACTCTGAGTGAACAAATGCAAATGTCCCAGGCGTTACAGGTAACGGGTGGTTTGCACAACAATAGATTGAGGAGAATCAAGCTGAAGACCTGTGAAAATCTCAGCAGGGGTGAATAACACCTCGGGCCTTGCCCCAGAAAAAAAAAAACGGTAATTCAAGTGCGTTTGACACTATCTCTGCAAAACCCACCAGTGTTTTAATCGACACAAAAGAGACTGACTGCCAATACAAAGCCTGCATCAGATTTGACCCTACAACAAACGCACATCATGTTGATTTTCAATTAAAAAACATTTCAGTAATCCAGGAACTGCTACATTAGTCAGAGCCTTAAACATTTTTTCTATACAAAATGTGTCACGGTTCAACCCTGAAGCCTGGCTTGACCTTCTTTGTATTAGGTAAGCAATTCCACCTGTAAGAGTGTGAGTAGTTAGGAGGTGGTTCAGATGGTGGTAACTCTCCAGCCTCTCCCTCTGGAAGGACCATTTTTGTTTTTTTCTCTGCTCAACCTATTTCTACCTCGAATCATGCTGTTAAATTGTTTGGTTGTGAAAATCTGCCTACCTGGATTTGAACTGCACCTGTCTCTGATTACATCTCTGCATGTCCCTCAGTTCTGTAAGTTACAATCCAGAAACAGATTTTGCATTGTATGCCTGTTGAGCTCTGAGTGTCTGAATGTGGATTTGAATCTTGTATTTTGAGGAGGAAAATCATGGATATTTTTGTCTGATACAAGATTTCTGTTTGGATTTGTAATAATGAGGATTTGTTCAGTTTGAAGAGGATTTTGTGATAAAGGGAGTTTTGATTCTGTTCTTCCTTGACAATCTTTATTGATCTTTCCCTGCTGGGGAGAAAGCTATTCTTTGTGTGCATGTATCACTAACTTACTGGTATTAACACCACCTGTCGTCTGCCATTTTCTTACTCATCCTCATCCCCTGGCAATCAGAATCAGAATCACTTTATTAATCCCTGAGGAAATTATGAGGTCTCAGTTGCTCCTGACAGTGGAAAAAGTAAAAGTAAGAGAGACATCAAGTTACACACACACACACACACACACAAAAAAAACACAATACAAGAGATAACATAATAAGACATTCACTGGTATGAGTGACTGCAGCAGGGTGTCATTATTGACCCTTCAGATGGAGGAGTTGTACAGTGAGATAGCCACAGGAAGAAAAGATTTTCTGTGGCGTTCCGATGTGCAATCTCCAACCATCCACCTTTTCCAGGCAAATAGCATCTTGTAATCTGTTACCTAAGTCTTTCTGTTCCTATATGACTTGTTTTCCATACACCTTTAAACACTCATCTGTGTGTCTGCTCAGTCTTAATCATGCATACATTTACATGCATAAAGACTCTTGTGGAGATTCGGCTAAGTTGCTGGGTTTCTGCCATGATACTCTACGACTCGTTTACATTATTTGTTACTGGCAGAGTTTTGCAATGCAGTGTAAATTATAAACTATATATAGTATGTGAATATGTTTTACTTCATGTTTGGGAGTTGCAGACATTTTGAGATATTATGTATCATAATCTAATAATCTTTTTCTGCAAACATCTTATCATAAACTGACACAAAATCTTTTTTAAATAATTTCAAATTTAACAAAAGCTTCTGATTAGATTTGTAAGCAAATGCATACAGTTGTGGATATCAACGTGGCCTGCTTCACTACAGTAGCTTACTGTCATATCTAAATCAGTGGATCATTTCTCATCTAGTACATGTATTCTTAGAACATGATTCCACACAGTCTTGTGTAATTACCTGCTAATACATCACCAATTAATAATTTAAGGCATTCTGTCTGCCCCGCACTGACACAGAAAGCTATTGATCATGAATGTGTAATGAGTATCTACCGATGAAACTGGGAAAGCAGAATAATGTGTTCCTCACAGCCCTACATACTTCCTTTAAGAACCATCTGCTCCCATTTCTCTCTCAGTCAGACGGTGTCATGCTTTATTTTGAAAGATATATATATTCTAATATAAAGTTTGGGTCTAATTTCTGACACCACTGTCAAATGAGTTCTGGCTGTTTTAATGTTATGCAGCCTGCCAAAACAAGTTGTTTAGGCTCCTGTGTGACAGAGGTAAAATAGTGAGTTAGCAAGAAAAAGTGGAAGATGTTGTGTTTTTGTCAGTCAAATGTTGTGTTTCTGTGTGCAGTAAATACCTTACATGTTAATTGCACAAATTTATACACGGGCACAAGATTTTTTATCTCCAAGGATCGTCCGTGTGTGAAATAAATCAATCGGCACTTATTGCTCTGGGACTTTTCTGGAGCAGTGGGAGGTTTACTTGCATGCCCGTGGATCATTGCTTATACTCAGAGCTGCACTGGCATTTAAATGAAAGCATTAGACTTTGATTAATGTTTCTGAATTTTCTCAACTCTCTAATGACGGTTATATCGCACATATCACAGTTTTGAAGTCTTTGCAATGCTAAGTTGCATTTTGTTGACTGTACTATTTACTAAAACTCAGCAAAAGGTCAGAAGTGACAGGTGGAGTCAAATCTTATCATTAACATAATATATTTCCCATATTATTAATACGCTGTGCTTATTTTTGCGTTGCTTTGCTGATAGCAATTTTGCTGTGATTTTGCTGGTAGTGGATGTAATTTACATTTGAATGTGAGACAAACTAAATGTGAATTGTGAGTGAATGTTAGTTTTGTCCTTCATCTCCACATGTGTCAGTACAGTACACATATACATATTTCTACATGTTGACATCCATTGTTTGGCCTGTTTGTGTTACTAAATAAAGTGATACTTTTTGTATCTTGTACTGGAGAAACTCACTGGTCCCTTTGTTCATGAATAAATAATTAAAAATTAGTGGGACTTGGTATCAACACCTATTAGCAAGAATTAATTAGGAAAATATACTATAGTTATTAGCATTAACAAAGACGTTGGGGGCAGCAGGGTGGACAAGGCTTAAGAGCAGGAGGGCAGTTGCCCCCGCTTGCCCCCTGTAGATCCACCCCTGCTATCACATGACCATTCGGTGATTTAGATGATTCTTTTAAACATACTGCTGTTGCATTCTCAGGTGTCTGTTGGGGTAGCCCGGCTAACTGAAGGTCGGCAAGCAGTGTCAGTATCTTGATGGCCACTGTCCATTAGGTGCTCAGACGAGATACATGCGTGGTGAGTTAGGTTTGCAGCTGGCTTTTAGGAAGACAGAGAGCAGATATCAAAGTTTATCAGCCTCCTGAGTGCACCACATCTTTTTCTACTCTCAGCTACTACAACTGTGTTTAATGGTTGGTTTCAAGAGTTTTAAAGAAGATGGACCGATTAACAGTTTCAAACAAACCACCTAGTGTCTCATTCTGACGGTTTCCTTAACCATGTCTTGTTTTAAAATGCGGCTGAATCTTGGATTTTTAGGCTCACATATCATGTTTAGTGTGTCTATGTCTGATACTGTGATAAGTATACACTTCCTATAAATACACTTGAGTACATGTAGCACCTCACCTTTGCTGGTGTGAGACAGATTTCCTCCTGTACTCATTCTTTTACCAAGCTCTTCAATTTCACAACCTTCTGCCTGCAAGCTGCACAAACATCTAGGCTTCACTAATCCATCAGTCCCACTGTCCTGAACCCCAGCTGGTTTTAGGCATTCATACCAACCATTATTCATTCTATAGAAGGTTATAAAACTAACACTACTTTTTGCATTTTATCCATCTTCCAGCCCCCACACGGGACACACGATTGAGTTCCCTTCTTATGAACTTTCCCAACTGTGGAACGTATTTTAGAAATATGACAAAATGAGGTTATATGGTGGTTGATTTCCAAGAAAGCACCCTTGCGTTCACTCTTCTGAGCTGTACTGTACCCACGCTTACTCATACACAGCCACCACCCACCTACAGCACCAGCCGTTTCCATTCCATACTTTTCAGGCAGCTGATGTTTATGGCACCATAATGCTGGCACTGCACTGTTGCAGAGACTCTAGGCCAGTGATGTGTGTCTGGGATTATTGACCCAGTGGGACACAGAAAGAGAGAGAGAGAAAAACAGAATAGAGTTCCTGCAGTTTTTAAGATCAGTGGCTTTTACCCATATGATGTGGCAAGGGACCATCTTTTGTAAACAATCTAAAGACGAGACTAAGCTATTAGGTCATGTTCATGATATGGTGGTTTCTGACTCAATTTAGGGAGTAGTAGTAGTAGGTCATTTGAATTGATTTTTTTTTTACAGAATATTGTGTTGTGGTTTATATTTATTGTGTTACACCACACAGTAATGTTGTCCCACATGCGTATTAGCGTATCTCTCTTCTTCCTTTTTCTTTACCCTGTCACCCATGTCCCCTCGCTGCAGCTGTCCTGCAGTGATATGTCAAGGGTGAATGATATTCCTAGTAGCAGTGCTGGTGGGCATGAGGGTTGTGGTGGTTGGTAAAATGTGATTTTGAAATTGACATCTTTTCCCAGTGGGTCTCTGTTGCACATTTTGCTGCTCTCACATCAAAGCTTGTCGGTAGCTGAGAAGCACATCAGCATTTTTTGCTCAGACAAAGCAGAATTTATGCTTTTGTGTTTAATGCTTTCAGTGACCCTTTGACAAAATGCCAGACTCATAAATATGACTGGGCATACTGTCAATTTAAATAATGTAGTATTGTATACTATGATTTAACTTTTTAATAGTTCTGTCTGTGATGCCATTTGTCTCTTCGCTGCCTCCAGTAAGCATCAGAGAAGTCATAATGAGGGAATCAGACATTTGCTGTTCTTCTTGTTCTAATGATAGAGCAGGACTAACTTGGACTAATGAGCAAACATTGAGAGGGTGCAGCCTTGAGTAAACTACTATCACTGTCAGGCTTGTCAACAACATATCCGCCCTCATGGTTGCCTTACAGAAAACAGGGCAGATTTTCATGCAGCTATCTCTGAAGTTGCTTGTGATCTTGGTGATATGGTCTTGTACAGTTTAGTATTTACTTGAATGTATTTTGTTGCAGAGATACTGGTTTAGAGCATCAGCCACTGTATTGCATGTGAGTGTGAATTGTTATGTAATAGGATTATCTTGCTCTCCTGTGGTTTGCTTAGTAATCACTTCATTCACAGTAAATGATAAAATGCACCTGAGGCGAGTAGAGGTGAATCAAACAGATCATTTCAGGGTATCGTCTTACTGGTAGATGTATAAACACATGAAGAGAAAGGGTACTGGAATCCATGGATGGAGGGAACTGTTCCATATTTTTATTATTTAAAAATATAATTTAAAATCTGACTAAAAATACTGTTCAAGAACTGGTTTCCGCATAACAGGTAAATGGATAGAAATGATAAATTAGACATTCTGGCCTGTGTGTGTGATTATTTTTAATTATTCTTATTATTTGCCTCTCGCTCACTGGGTGCATGTGTATTAATGGCATGAATATCTTATTTCAGATTAAGTGTAGACATAAAAGCTGTGCACTTTTTTCAACTGTCATGTTTGTAATCATGTCAACCCAATGAATGTTTATTAAAGTTGATTCGAAGACTGTTTTCCACTGGTTCTAACAAACGGCATAAAACATTTATGTAAATCAATTCTACCATCTAGTGGTTAAATGGAGATACTGCACGGAATGTGCACACAATCTTCAGGTTCATCGTTATTCTCTTGTTCATTATGACGCAAAATATAACTATAAATTATATTTTGAACCCAAATCCAATTTCATTTTTTTTATTTCAGAGTACCATATGCACTTTTTAGTGTGGTTATTTAATGTTATTTCTCTTTGCTCCCTGCTTTATCTTTTACAGGGACTAGTGACCCATATGTGAAGTTTAAGATTGCCGGGAAGGAGGTGTTCAGAAGTAAGACCATTCATAAGAACCTCAACCCAGTGTGGGATGAGAGAGTAAGCCTGCATGTGGAAACCCTGAGGGACCCACTATATGTCAAGGTACAGCAGATAAATGCTGAACTTCAAATTTAACTGTAATATACATTTCTTTTATTTGGGGTGATTGAGCTCTGTTGACAGATGCTGTTCTGTATATTGTCTCTTTGTAGGTTTTTGACTATGACTTTGGACTTCAGGATGATTTTATGGGCTCAGCCTATCTCTACCTGGAGTCACTGGAACATCAGAGGTGTTGTTATGTCTTTTGCTTTGTCCTTTCCCCCCCTTCTTTCCAGAAATAACATACACATTCTGAATCTCTTGTCCAACTAAACTATCTACTGTGCTCCTTGTCACTACTGATTTGTATTTGGTACGCGCATTACCCTAAAGCAATGTTTCTCATTTAGTGCGGCGGTCGAGGGTGGCACTATACGCATGACAATCCAGTATTTTTAGCATTTTGTTGTTATGTTTACAGTTATCAAAAAGCTTTGAATGAGTTATTAAACTGAACTTATATTTTAAATTGTAGCTTACATAATCAGATTTGTGGTGCCAGAAACCACATACAGTGGTTTGTAAAATAATTGAGAACCACTGCCCTAAAGTAATGTGTGTAACTCTAGTGTAAGGTGATCGGTTAGGGAGTCCCAACTCATAACTATATTCTGACACATACTGTACCCCACACAAACGTAATTTTAATCAAATATAGCCTGTACCTCCCTCTAGTGGCAGTTTTTCCTAACTAACATCAAACTTCAGAATAAGAGGGCTATGCTCAATTTTTTTGTGCACTTACCAAATGTATAAATGCTGCCATCTATTGAATTGATATTTTTTTGTGGTTAAATTTCTGTTCTTTATCACAGCACAGCACAAAATTGTCATAGCAACCAAAATTGTATGGCATGCAGGCAGCTGGTATTCAAGTAGTTCATGTGGATTTAATATTGTGTGGATATAATATTTTATATATTTAAATAATGGTTTAAAACCCTTTTACAATTGCTATGATTTATTCATACACTGCAAAAAAAATCATGCTGGAGCCTTCTGACTAGGCTTCAGCTGAGCTCCTGGACAGTCTGGTGTGCAACCTGGTGGCATTGGATGGACCCTAACATGATAACAGAACAGAGATTTAGGTCAGGCGAGCGTGGAGGCCAGACAATGGTATTATTGGATGAATTCTGTTTCTAATGGTTTGGTTAGAGTCATTCGCTTTGTTGGGCTCATCGTGTTCCTCCTTGCACAGACGAGCAGATACCGGTCCAACCTCTGAAGGGTCCAGGTATCGCCTCATCTTATCAATAGTGACACTGAACCCAGTCAAATGCAAAACTTAAAAGCTGTCAAAAAAGATGAGGAGGGAAAAAGGTCTGTGGCAGAACCATTCTTGTCTCACTGTTGTCCTTTTAGTGCGGCTGTTTACAATGATTAACAACCCCCTCTGCTACTTAACTGACCAGATCAATAACCCAGAGATTTTACTGACTTGATACTATACACAAATTTAAAATTGTTTCTTTTCTTTTTTGAGCAATGTATTTTTATTCAATCTAACATTGTGGGTTCATCTGGACCAAGTTTTTAAGTAGGAGAAATATTTCGAGACTTATCCAAGACTCTTCCTCAGTCTCTCAAAAAACTTTTAAAACAGACCTGGATGACTGAGAACCTTCACAGATATTCCTCAGTCTCAACGTACTGCAAGTTTCCCCAACCTTATAAACAGTATCTTTGCATAATCACGGAAACTAGTAACATTGACTAACAATGGGCCACGTCATTAGTAATATGCGAATTGTCCCCTGATCGGTGGACTTAAAATCCAATTATTGAGTGTTGAGGAATGGCTGCAACCACAACACTGTAAGATGGCGACAGATGTAGCCTTAGGCCCCCTCCTCAGTTCAGAGATGGTAGTTCCTTTTTCATATAAATGGCCTACTCAACTCCTACGAAAACAGCGAACAAGTCTCGAAATATTTCTCCCACTTAAAAACTTGGTCCAGATGAACAGAATCAAATTTCTAGGATCACATTTTCATTGTTTTATTTTTTATCAATTGTCGATTTGAAATAAAACTCTATTAAGTGTACTTTTGTATTAGGGGTTGTGACTTTAATCTGTGGCCAACTGTCCAGAACAGCTTTTAAATGGTGAGTTTTTAAATGTACCTGCCCTGCTTGTCTTTATTTTCTCCTACTAATCATCTTTGTTACTGCTGGCTTGAAAGGAGACATCAAGGAAGCAGACTGTAAATAAGAGGGGTGGGGTGGCTTATTTCAGAGTCTGAGTCTGACGTGAAAAAACAAAAAATGATCATCTGCTTTATAGTTTGATAAGATGGTTGGGTTCTGCACCGTATTCATATAAATGTATTGGCACTCATTGAATTGTTTACAATAGGAATTTAAACTTTGTTTCCGTCCTTCCCGTTAGAACACTGGACGTGACATTGGACCTCAAAGACCCACAGTGTCCTGAACAAAACCTGGGCAGCCTAGAACTAGCTGTCACAGTGTCACCGAAGGACGGAAATGTGAGAGATTCTGTAAGAAAACTCTCTGAATTCCATTAATTCTTTTCATTCTTCTCCTTATTTAGAGGAATTATTGTTTTTTTTCTTATTCACCATACTGAACATCATCTTTGACATGTCACACCAGGATAAGGAATACTATGTCTGACATACCTATATAGATAAGTGATTTGACTCAAATTCACCAAAAAATTAAACAAATTATTAAGTTGAAAAATTTTCAGAATTGAGGGTTTTCCGTTAAACTGTTTCTCCATGCATCACAATCACAAATGCTGTGTGGGAAAATACACATGCATAAAAAATGTTTTGTGGGAAAGTACCATGTTCAAAGAGCAGTGGATACACTCTTTTAATTATGTTGCCCATTCCTCTGTGGATGTGCTCGATGTTTCAGAGTTGCATTTATTTCTGTTCAATTATTTGTTTGGTTAATTGGACCCCTGCATGCTCGATCCAGAAGGAAGTGTCATGGGGGAAATATTTTATTCCTTTTGATCTGATGTCTTAATTCTGCTGTTTATTTAATAATGTAGTTCAGATTCAGAGTCCACATTTGACACAACAAATAAACTCTATTTAGGTTAAGCACCATTTTGGATTTCTCCAACTGTGAAGAAAATGAGTACAAGGTTATCCTAGTACATTCCAGATGGCTCCCTGTTGCCACCTACTGGTTTCCTGTTGCCACCTATGGAAGTGTAAAGGATAACCATTTGAATCAATCTTCTTTTAAACTGATAATAATGATTGTATTTATTACGCAGAATCAACATTATTTTTGTGTGTAATGAGCTGCATTTACACTGTATGTGTTTTAAATTATTAATGGAAATTAATTGAGAATTTATTTTATTGGAAAAACTAAATGGAATTAAATGACTTCATCTTACATAAATTCCACATATATAATAGTTTTTATGAATGTTTCCACTTATGTGACATCCATCTAAACACTGTCAGACCCTTTTTTCCAGGTTTGGAAATGCACTTTTTAGAGGCATTGCATGGTGTACAGTATAAACTGCGCTTACTGCATATGTTCAGAACATGTTTATCTGTGCGTGAGTTGTGCATGTCTGCATATGGACATTTTTCATAACACAATAGGACAAGTAAGACCGGTTCTCCATCTTCTTAACTTGCATGAATGTCAGCTGTCCCACTCTTCTTATCTAACGCCCCTGCACTAGAGCTAACATCTGATCACTGCAATTCCTCTAACCTCTGACCCTGCAGCTTTGATAGGGGGCAATAGGGGGCGCTCTGTAACTGCTTTGTCTCATTTACAGACCATGCTTTTGAGAAGGAACTGGAAACGATCTAGTAAGGTAAACTAAAAAAGCATGAAACTCCACACCCACAAACTTCCAAATGCACTGTAATCTCACTACCAACCGCATCGTACCCCGCACCTATCCTGCACTCTTCACTGGTGTCCTGGTACATGAATGGAATCTCCCCGGTCCGTTCCCTTCTTCTCACTTTCCTCCTTCCACGGTGGTATTAGTAGCTTTTTATCTTTTATCACTCTTGTTCATCAGCTTATTTTCCACAAGCTGCAATATATAACCTAACTACTAACTATTTACCATACAAGGTTTTATCCATTTACACCATTGGAAAAAAAGTGCAACTTAGCCTTAGTGTGTAAAGACATATAAATATAAATCAAAAGTGGAAGTAGTGCAATAGAATTACTGCCATGTTATAAGGAATCTTTAGTAAATTTAATTAACTTTTTGAATTTTGTATTGAAACATATTTATTTATTATTCATTATACTATCCATCCATCATCTACCGCTTATCCGTGGTCGGGTCACGGGGGCAGCAGCCTAAGCAGGGAAGACCAGACCTCCCTCTCCCTAGCCACCTCCTATAGCTCCTCTGGGGGGACTCCAAGGTGTTTCCAAGCCACACCGATCCCTCTATTGACCTCCTGGCTCTATTCGTCTTGCATTTGTGAACAAGACCCAGAGACACTTAAACTCTTCTACTTGAGGCAGCACCCTGTCCTCAACCCGTAGAGAATATTCCACTCTTTTGTCCTAGGTCTCGGATCTAGAGGTGCTGACTCTCAACCCCTCCGCTTTGTATTCTGCTGCAAACCGCTCCAATGAGAGCTAAAGGTTGCTGCTGAATGAAGCCAAAAGAACCACATCATCTGCAAAAAGCAGCGCCTAGATTCTAAGGGTCACCAAAAAGGGACCCCCACCGTCCCTTGGCTGGGCCTAGAAATTCTGTCCATAAAAGTTATGAACCGAATTGGTGAGAAAGGGCAGCCCTGGCGGAGTCTAACCTCAACCGGGAACGAGTCCGATGTATTACCAGCAATATTAACCAAGCTCCGTAGCAGCGAGCCCTGTACCACGTACTCTTGGAGCACACCCTACAGGATCTCTCAAGGGACACGGTTAAATGCCTTCTTCAAATCCAAAAAACACATGTTCTCACATGAATTTGTTGGGCAAACTTCCATGCCCCCTCCAGGATCCTGGCCGGGGTGCAGATCTGGTTCAGTGTTCCACAACCAGGACAGAATCCGCATTGTTCCTCTTGGATCTGAGATTCAACTATCGATCAAACTCTGTTCTCCAGCACCCCTATATAAACCTTACCGGAAAGGCTGAGAAGTGAGATCCCCATGTAGTTGGAGCACATGTTCCAGTCCTTATTCTTAAAAAGGGGAATCACCACCCTGGTCTGCCAATCTAGGGGAACGACCCCCGATGTCAATGCGATGTTGCAGAGATGTGTCAAACAAGACAGCCCCACAACATCTAGAGTTTTAAGGAACCCAGGATAGACTTCATCACGTTCCCCTCCTCCCCTTGATGGTTTGCCAATCAAAAGTCTTTTTCCATGGCTTCCCTAAACTCCTCCCATACGCAAGTTTTTGCCATCGGGTATGGGGATTTACGCCACGAGAGGTACAAACAACCTTATGGCCACAGCGCCGTACTGCCGCTTCGGCAATTGAGCCCCAGAACATGGTCCATTCAGACTCAATGTCCCCTGCCTCCCTCAGGATAAGATCGAAGTTCTGCTGGAGGTGGCAGTTGAAGATCATTCTGACAGGTTCCTCTGCCAGACGTTCCTAGCAGACCCTTACTACACGTATAGGTCTGTTTGGTCTGTCCGGCAGCCCCCCCAGCCATCTGATGCAATTCACCACAAGGTGGTAATCAGTTGACAGGTTAGCCCCTCTCTTCCCTGAGTGTCTAAGTCATAAGGTCGCAGATTGGATGACACAACTACAAAGTCGATCATCAGAATGCGACCCTGGACATCCTGGTGCCACGTGCACTTATGTACGACCTTATGCTTGAGCAGGGTGTTCGTTATGGACAATCCGTGACTAGCACAAAAGTCCAGCTACTGAAAACCACTTGGGTTTAGATTGGGGAGGCCATTCCTCCCAATCACGCCCCTCCAGATTACACTGTCATTGCCTACATGAGCGTTGAAGTCTCCCAGCCGAACAATGGAGTCCCCAGGGGCAGCACCTCTCAGCGCGTCCTTCAGCTTCTATAAAGAGGAATGGTTCCAGGGCCCAGACTGTGCATAGAGGTGAGCCCAACCATAACTAGTTGGTACCTCTCGACCTCATGCACCAGTTCAGGCTCCTTTCCCGTCAGAGAGGTGACATAACATGTCCTGAGAGCCAGTTTCATCAACCGAGGGTCAGAATGCCAGGGTTCCGCTCTTCAGCCACCACCCACAGCGCTACGCACCCGACCCCTATGGCCCATCTTGCAGGTGGTGGGCCCACAAGAGAGCGCAACTACTTCACTCCTTCAGGCTGAGCCCGGCTGGACCCCGTGTTCAATGGTCCAGCCACAGACAAGCTCCCACCCCGGGCCTGGCTCCAGGGTGGGGCCCCAGGTACCCTTTTCCCAGGCAAGGAAAACGCTGCTCCTTGAGTTTTATTTTCCATAAAGGGGTCTTTTGGATCAAATTAGTCTGGATCTTCACCTCAGACCTGTTTGCCTTGGGAGACCCTACCAGGAGCATATAGCTCCCGACAACATAGCTCTGTAAAGTGCCTTGAGATAACTTATGTTGTGAATTGGCGCTATATAAATAAAGTTGAATTGAATTAAATTGAGGATCACTAGACCACGCTGGTGCTGGTGTCTTCTCCTTGTAAGTCGCTTTGGATAAAAGCGTCTGCCAAGTAAAGTAAAGTAAAGTAAAGTAACCACACAAGCCCTTGCGCCACGACAAGGCCTTGATCTAAGAAGGGTTTTTTAATTATTTTTATTCTATTATTTTACTAGTTTAAGAAAATAAATAGTAGCTATCAGTTTCATATCTTATTATTATGCAAACTAGCTCTTCACATCATCAACCAGAAAGTGGAAATACCTGGTCTATTCACATTGAATGATAAGTACCAGTTAGGTATCCATGTTTCAGTATATACATTGTTGGTCAAAGGTTTGAATGAACATAGCACTCAGTTTGTGTTCAAACTGAGGATAAAAATAATCTATTGAACTATGTTCTTCTCTGTTGTTTAAATTATAAAGTGCTATGATCTTAGTGCTTCTTCCACATTTGATATGCAGAGTATTGCAGCTACCACGTTGGAAAATAAAGTGATTTGTTTTTAGGGGTTTTAAAGGAGTCCTGTTCAGCAAATCAACTTCAAAAGGGTCTGCTGATTGGTGACTTTGTTGACTGATTATAGGACACTCTTAGACCCCCTTACATCAAGAGGAGTTTTTGATTGCGATGTCCATGTTATTTTGAGTTGTCATTTTGCCATACATTAAAGACTACCTTTTGGTTTGGTCTTTGTGATTATTTTTAGCCTTCATGCTGAAAGAAAGCATGCTGGTTGAGGTTCTGCTTCTTTCTGTTGGCTAATGCATGTAACACAGATTATATTTTTTTAGACAAATACAGCAGAATTATTATTACAAACAATTCTGGGGCTTTCTTTCTCATAGTTCACTTCTCTAAAGGTATTTACTGTATCACATCCTGATAGGTAATTTTTGTTTTGGTCAGTAGCTGTCATCCAAAGGAAACTTTACTTTTAATCAAGTTTTAAATCACACCTAGAGGAACAGTGTGATTGTTTAACTAAAAGTAAAAAGTTTCATATCCACCAAGAGACACAGATACACATTTGAAGTGGGCTTGGTTGGAAGTGGCCAGACGTCCTGCTGCATCGTGCTTCCCCGAGCTGAGCCTTTGAAGCCTTCAAACTGGGCCACCCCGCCTGTGACTCGGGAATTCGCTCAAACAGTAACTAACTAGTTACTATGCTACTCCACCAAAAAGCACTACCACTGAGTGCCTCCCGGCATGCTCGACAGTACACAGTGTTATTTTTACACAACCACCCTTTTTAATGAAGCATTGATGAATGCTGAACTCATATTGAAGATGCAAACTGTTCATAAGTTGTTTGAGATAATTATTTGAGTCAGTGGCAAATTAAATCTAGGTCTTTCTAACTTTACAGTCAGGCACATTGCTCATGTTGGCTCTAAACAAAGTGTTTTACCTTGTTTCAAAGGGGCTGATGAAAGTTTAAGCATGTACAAGGCTGTATTAGTTCTTAAACCGAATTTTAGTAAAACTTGTAAGACTTTCAGCTTGAGAACGAGTCTGTATAATATCTCACCTGCTATGTTTTGACAGAAGTATGTGGAATCCCAAAATGAATAGCCCATGGTTTTCTGTAATTATGAGGATGATAAACTTTATTTATCCCCTTGGGGGAAATATTATTGGACAGCTGACAAACATGCTACTACGGAGGTTCTTGACATGTAGTCAGGAGGCTCTGGGAATCAAACCACTGACCCTGAGGTTTGTAGGCTCACGCTCTACCAACTAATCTTGAGCCACCCCAAGAAACAAGAAATATGGAGCTACAAAATAGGGAAACACACAGCCATGTGTTCTGAGTGGAACATAACAGCGGCCACTCATGGTTAGCATACAGTGTGTTAGCAGCAAGTGAACAGAAGAAATAAAAGATATTAGAGTAGCTGTATAAGAGGTTGGCTGCAATGCAGGGAGCCATATGCATTGTTTAATGTCTGGAGAATGGAAATTAATAGGCTCCGTCTCCAGATCAAAGGCCTGCACTTGTAAGGCAGGGTTTGTTCAGAGTTTAATGAAATTCACACGCAAAACAAAAGCTATGCTAATAACTTCTCCCTAACGAGAAGGGAGAAGAGAGAGAGAGGCTGAGAGAGTGGGGGGTGCATTTGTTTGACAAATAAATACCCTGCTCTTTGTTTTATTTAAGGATGCTGACATGATTTAAAAAGAGGTTAAATAGGCCTATAAGTCCTGAGGAAAATGTAGGGGGAAAAATGACTTGAAATATCTAGAATCATCATTTTGAATTTACAGTACAGCGAGATGGAATAAGAAATGGCTGACATCACCCCGATCAGATACCTGCTTATGGTTAATTTCTTCAAACAAATACCACTGATGAAATGGTACAATAGTCAATTTTTTCATGTAAATTATACACTTTATTATACATTATTGTGTAGAGTCAGTACACAAGGATAGAAAGACGTTACAGTACTCAGTGGTTCTGTTACAAATGCTCATTTTACCCAATCACTGGCTGATACTGACCTTGATTCTTAACTGTGTAGTGATTCAAGGTTTCAAGTTTTTCGTGCCTACTTGTTTTCTCGTGTGTTTTGCCCGCTCTTTTTGTGTGTCATCTTGTTTGTGTTTGGCATTGGTAATTTTCCTATCAACAATGTGTACACCAGTCTTAATTCTATATCGATTTTAATGAATACATAATGTTTTTTTACGTGCCCTTATTTTGTGTTTGTGTACATGCTTGGATATATACAAATGCATGCGTGTGTGTCTTCCTGCTGCAGTATCAGAGTATGCGTCTGTCAGATGTGCACAGAAAAGCCCAGCTGTGGAGAGGTATAGTAAGCATCAGTCTGATAGAAGGGCATGACCTGCAGCCCATGGATGCCAACGGCCTCAGTGACCCCTACGTCAAATTTAGAATGGGACACCAGAAGTACAAAAGCAAGGTTAACAAACTCTCATTTGCTCCTGTTAATTAAAAATATGTTAATTTATTGACTATGCATCTGTTTATAGAGACCATATATCACATATTATGATCTGATATAAAGGAATGAAGCACATGGATTTTTTCTGTTCAGACAATCCCAAAAACACTGAACCCCCAGTGGAGAGAGCAGTTTGATTTCCACCTGTATGATGAGCAGGGAGGATATGTGGACATTACAGTCTGGGACAAAGATGCTGGGAAGAAGGATGATTTCATGGGAAGGTACAGTGTTTTTAGAAATACAGATGTCTAAACCTTTTGTCAGGTGTAATAGACAGAGTAGGTGTACCTTACCGAAATTCAAAATCAACTGTTGTCCTGCTATGATTTATGCCAATATATCAATATATATATGGGCATGCCAGAAAACCAGTTTAGTCATGAAATGAAAGCCTCAAAGTATTTTTGATGAGATGATAACTGGGATCAGAGATCAGAGAGCTGGGTTTATGTGTGTATTCTTTAATTTTACAGATACTCTGTGGTATTTATTACTTATTTTTACTTTTATTTTTCAATATCCCTGCAGTTTAGTTCAGTTAGACTAGTCTTTATCATTGTTCTTTTTTGCTCTATTTAGCTCTATCTTTTACTATTAGCATGTTTCAGTGTACCCCACTTCCCCATAACACATTAGTCCAACTCTGTAATTCTCTGTTTGTGCACTTTAGATGTAGCATCGACTTGTCCCTTCTCAGTAAGGAACACACACACAAGCTGGACCTGCCGCTGGAGGAAGGTGAAGGTGTGCTGGCGCTGCTCGTTACACTCACTGCTTCCGCTGCCGTTTCCATCTCCGACCTGTCAGTCAACATGCTGGATGACCCACACGAGAGACTGCAGATAATGCAGAGATATGTGAGTAACTTTTATTGTGTGATCGTGTTTAAGAAGAAGGTAAACAATAAAAGACGTGACCTTCTGTAGCTTTGAAGGACATGTTATTCTCATCCCTTGTGACTTGTGTAACTGCACACTAACCAGCATGCTAACAGCTTCGTTGGCAAACTTCTCTTTCACGCGGAGCAGAAGAAAGTTTTCGCAGATACCGATCAGCCATGTATCTGATACGATGACGTTTTCCTTGGATTGATTGCTGTGTGACGTGCGTTGACGTGTCCAAGCGGCAGAGACAAAGAAACTTATTGTTTCTATTGTGTCATGAGTCAGACTGACGTGTCAACAACTCCCACCTCCTCCATATCAGACATCTCATTGTTATAAAATCACAATTTATTCACATTTTACAATGAATCTCACTTAATCATCAAGATGAGCTACTGTTTTTTCCCACAGGCAAATGTATCGGCCTGGTAGCTGTGATGCAGGAATAGTGGGATCGATTCCCAGCTGAGGCACCCAGTCCATTTCCCATACCAGTTGTGTCCTTGAGCGAGACACCCAGCGCTAGCTCCCCGAACGTTCAACGAAAATTGAACGCTGTGGTTTAAGGTTGCTCAGACTGGAATGAAAGGAAGAAACATACACAGGTTGAGAGGTCAGTGAAGGAAAACAGAAATCAGAAAAGCATGAGGTGTTTGAAAAGGATTCAGGCTCAAATTGTATGATTCATACACTGAGGTTTGTGTGGTATTTTTGCATCAGCGTCATGCAGTGATTTGCATGGCTTCATTTATCCCAGCGTAATATGTTTTTGCTTGTTAGCCAGTTGCCATTCATTTGAGCTTAGTATCTGAGAGAGAAAGAAGAGAAAGACAAGAGACACAGCCTAAGGCCCCATCTGCTCTAGAGGCCCTCCGCTCAAAAGAAAGGTTCCAGCGAATGTCTTTGTCTTAGCCTAGTTAACCCCTCACAGCCAGTCGTCCTCCGAAACAGAAATGTGCCTTCACACAGTTTCTGTATATGTCATTCAGTAATAATGTTGACACAGGACATTTCTGCACTTCAACAGATTGTTGTTATCACTCAAGGCAGCTTAGCTCATTTTAATATAAAAAAAATAAATGGGTTCACTTATTTTTCCTTTTTCAGTTTCATTTGAGGCCTAATAAAGCTGCATTTGTTTTTATTATAAGACCTAATACATTTAATTGTCTAGGAGAATTGTTTGAACACAGTTTCCCATGAGTACGACTTAGCTACATGTGCATTAGTGTGGTTACACTGTGCATTTGCTTGTTACATGCTGAACAGTAGGTAGATGTCTCTGTTTGGATTTTGGTAAAATGCTTGTACCAGCTCGTGTGGCGTTGTCTTTTGGTGTGTGCATATGCACAAGCGGTGAGGTGCCACATGGTGCCACATGGGTGCCACGACCTACATAACAACGGCAGTGCCTTTTTGGCTAGCCACAGGAGGTCGATCTCTCCTCTCTGTGTTGCAGCAACCACCCAAGATCAGAGAGGGGAGCTCTAGGACCGAGACACACATGCTGTACCTCTCCTCATAGTTACAAAATGAGGGCGGGGAGTGCATGTGTGCGTGTTTGTGTGTGTAATAGGGGGCGAGAGGTAAAGGGTGAGGGTTGCAGCAGGAAGGGAAGGCGTGTAAAATGAAAAGAAAAAGCTATTTCACCTCTCTCACAACTCGTGCAGACCCCGTTTTTCTGCTCTGCTGAAGGCGAGACATTTCCCTTCCTTCGCCTACCTCCTTCTCTCTCCTCCACTCCTCATCTCCGTCCCGCTTTCCCGGCAGCCTCGGCTCTTTGTCTGTCGCCACTGTGGCCCTCCTGTTAGATGAAGGGATGGAGAGATAGCAGTTGAGGGAAGGTGGGGGGTTGCAGATGGAGGGGCACAGTGAGGTCGGTTTGAAGACTTGAATGGTCTCTACCTATTACCATATTTCTTGTCTCCAGACTAGCTGAAAGGCAGCCAGTCTGGAGAGAATTCAATAAAGATGTACCTTATCAAAGAGAACTGATAAAACCAAGTACCACCACTAATACATAACAGTGCTGCTCAAAGACCACTAATCTGTTCAGTGTGCATGTGTATATATATGTATGTATGTATGTATATAATATAATATATATGTGTGTGTGTGTGTGTGTGTGTGTGTGTGTAGGTGTATGGCTGAGCACAGTCTTACTGACTAGTGTTATTAGGGTGAAATCCGCTGTCCAGCACAAGCCTGTACAAATCCCCCACTGCAGCTAATGATAAACACACACATGCAAAAGCAGCAGCTTACTAATATAAAGGTAGGTGCTGAGCAAAAGAAGAAGATGACGACATATACAATGATGCTAACACAGAGCTCATTAATGTCTCTCGCATTCTATCTGCTCTGCGTTGTGACACCTTACGCTGTCCATTTATGGATGTGTGTGTGTGTGTGTGCGTGTCATTGCCAGGTCTGTATGTGACTGTGTACACATGTACGCATCTGAATAAGCGCACATAAATTTCTTCTGCTAACTACTTTGAATGCACCTGATGTCAGAGCTATATGCAACACTGTGCTATACACTCACTCAGTGACAACTGTCTCAGATGCACTATTGCTCACTGTAACCTTTCCCTCATCCCTAATTACTGTTTCCCAGAAGTAGACGGGGACAGAGGGAAAAAGGGAAAAGGAGAGGAAGAGATTTATGCATTATGATGGCAAAGGAGCACACACACTAATGGGTCTTAATGGGCCTGAGGTGGCTGCAAGATGGGTGGATGAGAGGAGGAGGACATGGTGACCTCCGCTGATGTGGTGGCACTTCACTACCCACCCCCGTGCACTCCACTCACTCTATGCACGCGCGCATATGCAGCGCTGTATGCGTCCTATCCACTCTGGTGCACTGCACGAAGGTGAAGCGAAAGGACACAACCTAAACAAAGAGTGACACAAGACTGTTTGAATGGCAGAGAGCAAACTTCGATACGGAGTAGCAAGAATCTGAGGAAGTTGTTGGCAGTTGATTTGTGCTTGAGCATTCTCGGAAATTTGATCAAATGTCCCCTGAACTGAACGCCTGCGGGGCAGCTGCTCTGTCTGTGGGTGCGTCTGTCTGTCTGTCTGTCTGTCTGTGTGAAATGTTATTTGTGGAGCTGATAAAAGGTGACACGATGCGAGAATGACAGCGAGTCATAAGTCTATGCTGGCGTTGATTCAATTGGGTGTTTGTGTGTCTGTGGAGAGAGACAGAGACGGGAAAAAGACGTCACTGTGACAAGATGTCAATCACAAATAGGGTGGGGGTATGTCTTATGAAAGCCAAGTCCGTCCTTCTATTTCGCTCATTTTTCTCATCACTTCTTTTCATCTTGTCCCTTTTGCTGTCAGTCCACCTGCGTCCTGAGGTGAGGGGGTGTGGGGAGATGTAAATGAGGGGTTGTGGGCTGGTCTTGGCCTGTTTTCATCTCTCAAGCTCTCTGTCTGTCTGTCCAGTTCATCTATTGCTGCCTGTCTGTCTCATGACTGAATCCTTGTGGAGGATGGGTTTGTTCTCGCCACTAATCATAGGTTGAGGCTGAACCATAAATGTCCCCTCAGGGAGCCTCTGTGGTGGGAGCAAGAGATGAAAAGTGAAGGACTGGTTTGGGAAAAATAACTCTGCAGCCATACATTAAAAATGATTTTAAATCATTTGTTTTGTTCAATCTCTGGGTCACTTTGTGTGTCTTGTGTATATCAAGCGCTGATGTGACGCTTGTGTTCTGCCACAGTACCAAAATGTATATTTAACCCCAACACTAACTGTAAGATTTATGGCTATGAATCAGGCTGAACGTTCACAGTCAACATCTGGTGAGAGTTTTTGACGTCGTTCTTTTACCGGCACATTTCCGTCAGCACAGAAAGCAGTACTGACGTTTTCGTCCCCAACCTCACAGCTAGGTTATCAGCATCACTGAATGCTCTACTGTTGCTCACTAGGCAGCCATTAGTTTGCCCTAATCTCTTTCTCTGTTGCCTCCCTCGCGCCCTCTCTCTGACTCCCCTTCTCTCTCTGTCTCTTCTTGGCCACTCACCAATAACCACAATGCACAGATGTACTGTATCTTCAGAGAAATCATGCCTTAAAATTGAGAGTTGTCCCCCTCTCTCCCTCTCTTTGTATGTCTCTCTTTCACTCACTCTCTTCCCTCTCTCTTTCTTTCACACACTCTCCCCTCTCATCTCCTTTAGAGAGCTTTTGCACAATGATATCGCTGGAAACAGGCAGAGTCTGACAGAGTTGGTAATAATGAATTAAGTCTGTAGCCTAGCCCTGACTCTGAAATTTAAATTATAATTACTCCTGTGGGGATGGAAGGGGTTATTGCCAGAGAGAGAAATAAATTGAAGTGAAGTGCATTTTCACTCTGCTTTTAAGACACGCCGACATGCTACTCAATTTGGCCTCAGTGTAGGTTCTCTATGCCCGTGCTTATACCTGAGTCTTTGGGTGTGAACAAAAGCACAAGTTTATTATTGTGCGTGTGTGTGTGTCGCTGGTGATGTGTGACTATGCCAATGTGGACCTGTCACTGATCTCCACAGGCCTCTTTTTATTTACCAACTAGTTTTTACACATCACCCCAGTTCTTCTTGTTATTAAAACCTTGTGCATACAGTATTTCATTCTCACTGGAGTCTTCTGTGTTTCTTATGACTGTATGCAAATGCATGTTTGTGGAGAGGAGTGTGTATGGTATTTTTGACTTTGTGTAGAGAACTGTTTGTTGTCTTTGATTTGATGTTGAGTAAACTGAATAGTGGGTTGGGGGTCATTGTGACTGTGCGTGCGTGTGTGTTTGCTTCATAACTATGTCACTGACAGTCACGCTTCACTGGGTGTGTCTGCTCACCGCAATGTCTCTATTATCATATTATCAGCCTAATACTCTGTCTCATAAAGCTAACTCACAGACACAATAACACCAAAAAGATCCTATTTGGAATTGTATTTATTTCACTTTTTTCTTTCTGCTGATACTGATGCTGCTATTCAAACACCCCGTTAATGCCTCGTTTCTTTTTTTATGCACAACATTGTAAGAAAGCAATTTATAGAGTAACACTAAAATAGTAAACGACCGTCAGCATTTTCAATTAAATGATCCAAACTGAGAGAGAACAACAGCAAGCAAATGGGCTTTACATAAACACGCTGATAGTTTATGAATAATATACATTAAATTTGCTAATAATAATAATAACTAACTTTTACGTTTTGAATTATGTTTGACTGAAAACAAAAACTCTTACTATGCGACGTTTGACAGTGTAATTTTAGGAAAGCAAAGCAGTTGCTCACCTCCAGTTATCCTTCTCATCATGTACTCACTCTTAGCTTTTACAATATATCACCTTCTTTACCAACATCAGTTCCATTTAATATAAAAAGTACAAAGTTAGAAAAGATTTCAAACAGACAAGCACAGCTGTTCGGTGAAATTAGATTTGGCAATTTGTCCTCCGTTACTCGCCTATAAATGCCAGCACTACATTCGCAAATAGGGACTGCTAAAGGACATATTCTACCCTTTTCTCTCTTAATGAAATGTCAGGCTGTTGACCTGTCTTTCTCGTCAATGCTAATTTACCATCCTCTTTTAACCTATCACCTTGTTCTTGTGATTTTTCAGAGCCTGTGGAGGTCATTCCACAACCTGAAAGATGTTGGTGTGGTGCAGGTAAAGGTCATCAGAGCTGAAGGACTGATGGCAGCAGATGTCACAGGTAAGATACTGACTTTTTTTTCCAAACAACTATAACCTCTTGTTTACAGTCAGGCTTTCAACTATTGTGTTCCTGCTTATATATTTATACACATTTATACGTATGAATGCCTCCACTGTTGCTGTTGTTTTTTAGTTTTCTCGTGTGACATCAGAGTGAACAAGGGCTGACACTATCTATCAGGCGATACTATCAATGAGAAAGTCATTTTTGTTTTAAATAACTTTAGCATCTAGATATTGCACAACGTCTGAGACACATTTTCCTCCACCAGGCATCTGCCATAAATCTACCAAAAGATAAAGTCGGTGTATAATTTTGGTTTAACGGATGATCCTCTGCAAGAATCCACAGAGAGAGTTAAAGTCTATTTTGTGCGGGACACAAAATTTGTCTCAGAAATTTTAGAAAAGATGCAGACTGCTCATTTGAATAATAGAGAAAAAGTACACATTTGGACCAACAAATCTCTTTCCCTCCTCCCCCCCCTGCTCTTTCTCTGCTTGCTCTCTCTGAATCCTCCATTCTCCATTAATTCTTACTTTTAATTAGGTCTACAGTGGACAGGCCTAGTTTTTCACTCTGTATTATCTAGTAGAGAGAGAGAAAAAAGTGTGTGTGTGTGTGTGTGTGTGTTAGAGGGTGAGAGAGTAGAGTTTTTTTTCATTTGAAGCAGCCACAGTCCCATTAGCCAATACAGAGTGTAGCTGGTTGATTTGGGTTATTGCGTGGAGCGACCGGAGCAGCCGGAGTACAGGGCTAATGGCTCTCTGGCTCTTGTATTTCACTCGGAGCAGAAATTTGCTCCATGACCTCGTTGTAGAGCTCATCATTCAGTCTGGCTTCATGGATCCTTGAGAAAAAAAAATCAAAAGGAAATATAATGTCTATTGGCTGTTTGTTTGTCTCTGAACGTGGTCCTAGAGAACATGTTTGATTTCAGTGTACTGTAGTGTCTTCAGAGCCTTTGGTGGTTTGAAATTATTGCTGCTGGCTCACTACACTGTTGAAGTGCGTGGTGTCCTGTAGGGTAACATTTTACACAGACACCACTAAGACTGCATGTAAAACAATTTGAATGGGATTCAGATTTGAAAACACAAAACAACCATGTTTCCTCTGAATCATCGCTGTTGCATTTTGATTTCACCGCTGAGAGTGTTTTATATTTGACTCACCGAGAATAAGCAAACATTTCTGTTAATGTGAAATTTCAAATATGAAATTTTTATTCCACCTGGGCATCTAAAGGTTTGTGTGTTACATGGAAAACTTGGATTCCAAGTTCTAAAAGAAAATAAACAGGTGAGAGTAAACATATTCACAAAGCATGCTAAATATGAATATATGGTTATTCTAAGAGATGTCAAGGTTACACAGATCATTTTGTACCCTTATTGCCGTTTAAAAGTTATTTTCCCTACACAACCCCTCACATAGACTGTGGACAGAGCAAGTGAAGTGAAACATGTGACAGACAAATCTGTTTCTAGGTGGCTTATACATGTTTTGAGTCTGATGCGCTATGTGTGAGTGTGTGTGTGTCTTTGTGTATGTATTTGTGTGGGACACAGGCAGAAACAATAGCTCTGTAAGAGCCATGTAAGAGCTCTCAGCACACGAACACCCTATTTTAACAGCCCTGACCAAGAGAGGATCAGGAGCAAGGTGAGAGGGAGACCAGACAAATGGACAAACAGACAGAGAGAAAGGGAGAGGAGGTCAGTGAGAGAGAGTTCACCATCTCTCTCCCATTCAAGCTGCCTGTCCCCCTCTCTTGTCTCCTCTCCTCCTCCATCCCCACTCCCTCTCTCTCTTTTTTTCTGCCCATCTCTTTCTCTCTCTCTAATTGAAGTGTTTTTGTGGAGTAGCTCCTCTCCAGCTTGAGTAGGATAACTGAAAATAGTCTCTAAAACTAACAATCCCTTTTGTCTGCCAGCTCTTGTCCCTCTGAGTGGATGCTATACTGTTAGATTTCAATAGTAACACACACACACACACGCACACGCGCACACACACACACACACACACACACACACACACACACACACACACACACACA
>JAUMHF010000026.1:8510543-8544590 GCA_032359275.1 Microctenopoma steveboyesi
ACGCACACGCGCACACACACACACACACACACACACACACACACACACACACACACACGTGCACTTCTAGCAGCAGCACCATCACAGCATGTGAAGGCTCTTTCAGTTAGTGCCAGTAAAGTGTGGATTTTCACTTGACACATGTAGAAGGTGTACTCTGTGTGTGTTTATACACAGACACACACACACACATATATATATATATATATATATATATATATAGGGTTAGGGTTATATATATATATATATATATATATATATATATATTTACGTGTGTGTATACACGTATGTATATATATATGTATATGTGTGTGTTTATACATGTATGTACATATACAGTATATATGTATATACATACATATATACTGTATGTATAAGGCAAAAATTGCAACAAAAACATGGCTTAATTTCAAAGAACTTTGCAGGAATGTGACAGCTTGTGTCCCATTTCTAGCCTCACTCTTCAAAAACTGTAAGTCTTCTGCGAGGCGGTTACACAAGAGCACTCTGTCTGTACGGTATTCCTCCTCCACACTTACAGTATGTAAGGGCTCCCTGAAATTAGCTTAGGCCAACTCTCCACGGCGGACCCATAGAGACGGCACCCTGAGGGGGGGGCTTTCTCAGACGTTACCTGGATGTTCACAGAGAGGTTCTCAAACCCCACCGTGTAATTGGTTAAGACAGCTGCGTCTGGTGCTGGTGGCCAATAAGGTGAAAGTTCATCACCAATGACAATTGATACAACCTACCATGCCATTAAAAACAGAATATTTGACATAAATGGGGGAGGGTCCGGGTCCTGTAGAAATAATATTCATCCCTTAATTTGGGTGACTACATTTAAATTCACTTGATTCAAGGGGACAACATTCTAATTGTTCCTATCAATGCTTCAGCATCAATTAGTAGAATTATCGGAGAAAAATATTAAATGAATGTTTAAAAATAAAAATTAATTATTTTTATATTTTACAATTTAGAAACACATTTGTGTAAATTCAGTGTGTGTGTGCGCACATTTATTGAGAAGTGGCCTCTTGAGTGTGTTGCCTTTTGTCTCTATTAATGTATCTTGTTTTATTTCCTAGGAGTCATAGCTGTCAATATCCACTTCAAACACTCTACATCAATAGAATGCCACAAACGGATATGAAAGGCAACACCTACGGCTCAGCATTGATCACGGTGACATTTACTTTGCACACCCACTAAATGTCCTGCCCTTGTCACAACATTTGAAGAAAATCACACCAATCAATGACACACGCGCCTCCCAAGACACACACAGACACGCGCCGACATGAGCACATACACAGATGTGGCGAGAGGCGCTGAACTCAATCCCAACTTTATTGGGTCTTATTATGCTACGTTGCTGCTTTTCCAATATTTCAATATTTTCAATACTTTCCCCGAGAATTCATGCGGGACCCATTTTCCTGGACTTCTCGACCCAGCCTCTTGATAAGCTTGGACGAATGGCTCCCGACTGTCTTAATAAAAATTAATGATCAAAGCCAGCATTAGTTGTTTTTTTAGTTCAATTTGCCGCAGTTGAAGGGAGGCGGACTGGAGATGTTAGTAAACAAATGAAAAATATGTAGGACATTACTGGTTTTGAACCTTGGTGTACGGTGTGTTATTCTCTGGAGGAGGACTGTGATTTTTTTTTCTCCTCCATTTCTCTCATCCTCTCTCCACCCAGTTACATAAGCGTAGTAAAACCAGAACTGAAAGTTTTGTTGGAATGAATTGGCAGTAATGAACGAAGATTTATAGTGACCCATATATCATATCTGTTTTAGAACATCTTTAAAATTGTCACACGGTGTATTAAAGTTTTATCTTTTGCCAGTGACAGGCCACTCAAATTATTTCACCAGTGAGGCTCCTTTGCAGCTGAATGGTTAGAGCCCGTGCCGCTCACCTGTGACGTCTCTGGCTCGAGTTTGGCTGCAGGCCTTTCATGCTGCATGTCATGCTTCCTTTCTATACATGTACATATACCCTGCATGTCTCTTCACTGATGAGAATAAAAATAAGACAAAAATGTTTACACATTTTCTTTTAATCCTTGAGTCTTTAAACTTAATTATTATGTGGGACAAATCTATATTTTATTGTGTAATTGGGTTGACTGTGAATTAGTGCTGAAGCTGTTCCTGCCAGTATTTAGAACTCCAGCAATAATTTGCCTCCAGTAAACACAAGAGCTATGGTTGAATTTTAAGCCTTTTACTTTTTGATTCATTTACTTTTCTACCAATTGACCAAAGCAGAATGGAAGACGTGGAAATGTTTTCTCTAGCAAACTTTCATTTAATTTCGTTTTTTTTTCTTCATGTTGTCATTCCTACCATCTCACCGCTCGCTTTAGTAATGTTAAAGATGGACCAGCCTGTGCTTCTCACAGCATACGTGAGACTGCCTTTATCTTCCACTCAGAACTCCTTTGGCCTTCATCACCCTCTGGGTGTGCAGCCATTCTCACAGTCTCTCTCTCCACCCTCTTCTTGTGACTGCAGGGTGCAGTTGTCCTGGAGCTTATCTTCTAGTTCTTGATGTTCCCAGGGTGTTGATGGAAACAGCTTGCAGCTGTTTTACTGATATAATGTGTAATATAAACAGCACTGGGGCTAAATCATATTATTTTAGTTAAATCTGGGATGTAGGAGCTGTCACGTTCTATAAGGAGAGGATGCTATACTATCTCTCTTAACTTCAGGGAAAAAACTGCCATTACATGAGATTCGCAGTTTTCTTGAGCATAACTTTCTTATCTTCCAAAAAATGATGTTTTACTTCCATTTTCACTGACTATGTCATTTTGGTATGGTATTGTTTTTTATGCTTGGCAGGTAAAAGTGACCCATTCTGTGTGGTGGAGCTGAGTAACGATCGGCTGCAGACGCACACCGTCTACAAAAACCTTAACCCAGAGTGGAATAAGGTCTTCACTTTGTGAGTGTCTTTTACAATTCTCCTCATTCAGTGAATGCACACAGAAGTGTTGTATTCAATGATTTGTGCAGCTGATATATATCTTTGAGTCACTGTAGAAGATTGTCAGAGCAACAGTCTCGTTTCACAAAAAATCTTTTGGTTTTTTAAGTTTGTGGTTGTTTTTTTCTAAATTAAATTCTGGACTGACCTGAGCACTGGTCTCAAGTGTGATTATAATTTACTCACCGGCCATTTTATTAGACAAACTTTGCCTAAGAGAAACTGAGAAATTATACTTTTGTAAAAGTAGAATTCTTGGGAGAGATGCTTTGGGGGATTGCATCAGAATATACAGGTGTACCTAATAAAGTAGCCAAAGAGTTTATATAGTTATAATCATTGTTGACTAGTGTTTAACATGTGTTGTATGCCTGCAAGCAAATCTAGAAAATATTAACCTAGTCTGTTTTCTCCCATATAGCGGCCAAAGTTAAATCATGATGTAACATTTAATCCCGATTACTGCGGATACTGTATATTATTTAGTTAAGTGATGGGACAATTTAGGTTTCTGAGCGCACATTTTTCTTGGAGCCTCTTTTCTATACGTAACATAGCCGTCTTCTTATTAGCTTCATTTTTAAAGATGACGTGTCTGAAATTCACACTTTAGTCCTACTCAGCACGGTGCAGCATCACATAAAGTGTGAATAGTAATTCTTTAAACATTTATGCAAATACATAACAAAGGGAATTATAATATGACTTGTTTGTTATGTTTTATGTAACATTTTGGATTGAAAGCGTTTGCACACGTGAAAGCCTCAGTTTGTAGCCCTTTTTAGGATATATGTTAGCATTGCTGTCTTTGTGTGTGGTCTAGTAATGTGAAGGATATCCACTCAGTGCTTGAGGTCACTGTTTACGACGAAGACCGAGACAGAAGTGCAGACTTCCTGGGGAAGGTGGCTATTCCTCTCCTAAATGTGAGTCAAAGGCATATTTCTGTGAATGTTTCTTCTTCTTCTTCTCCCTTGGGGACATCATAAAGAACACAGAGAAACAGAAAGAATGAAAACACACAGTAGAAGATAAAAAAAAAGCAGAGGCTATTTTTGCAGCTCCGCAGATCCACAGATGAGACTTATTATTTCACAAAGGGAAGAAGATGACAGGAAGGAGGAAAAATGGAAGAGAGGCTGAGGAAGAAGAGTTTGATAAGTGAGAAGGAAGGAAGTGGGGGGACAATGATAATAATAAATGACATTAATTGAGAGATGGAACGGAGTGAAAATATATTTCTACTCTTATTTAAAAACAAATATAGATAGCCTGTGAAAGTGTGGGTCTAAATATCCTTGCTCTGCTGTACAGTATGATTCCCCAGGATAGTTAATTTCTGTTTGACAGAGCCGAGCTGTAGTGGGTAATGAACAGGTACTTGTCAGAGTTGCCACAGTTGTTTTGGGTTCCCTGTCAGCGGCAGCAGCTGGGGTTCAAAGGTGGCCCGGGGAGCCGATTCAGCTGGGTATTGCCAGACAGACGCCTGTCATGTCCCTCTCCCACAGATCCAAAATGGAGAACGCAAAGCCTACGCCTTGAAAAGCAAGGAGCTGACAGGGCCAACAAAAGGGGTCATCTTTCTCGAAATAGACGTGATTTTTAATGCTGTAAGTCTTTGTTTTGCTTTTTTGATTCTCCCCGACTTTTTTTTTACCCCATACACCCCCCTCCCATTATCCTCTCCATCCCTGTCTTGTTCACCCCCCCCCCTTCCTAACCCGGCTGTTGTCTGTATTCTGTTTGTCCCCCCCACTCCCCCTCGCTTCCATCTCATCCCACGTCCCTTGTCCCTCGTCCTCATTTTGGCTTTAATTATCGAAGACTCCCTCTCAGCAGCCTTTGTTCACCCATTCACAATTACTGTGTGCGGCCATCTTCCTGTTTTCCCTCCAGCTCTCTATAGCTTTTGACACGGGGCATGCTCTACTCACATGGTACCATGTTATATCTGTACACAGTGTATCTAAATACTCCAAATACAGCTCTGCATTGACTGATTAGCCTCATGCCTCTTATTCTATATACACAGTATCTGCAGCCTTTTCAATGACTCATTTCAGTCGCACCGCTGCTCCTGACACTGTGTGTTAACTCCTCTGTACTTCAGGTGAAGGCTGGCCTCAGGACATTGATTCCTATTGAGCAGAAATATATCGAGGAGGAGCCCAGGGTTTCCAAACAGGTACGTCAGCGGCCAACACTTATCTTTCCCACTCCACATCACTGCACCTGCTATTCTGCATAGCTGTCTGAAGAAACCCAAAAAGCCTGGAAAGTGGCACCTTGTAAAGCACAACTGTGTGGGCCAGATATAATAGGATGATTGAAGGAAAAACACATTTTTTTTATTTTTTCTTCCCTCCTCTTTCCCTATTCTCATTTGTTCCCCCCTTGCATCCCCTCTGACTGGTGAATAGAAATGTCAAGCTGTCAGCTCTTTGGTGCATAAGTAGATTGGCCATCCTTATAGTTGGCCCTCTTTGCCACTGCTGCTTTGCACTTCATTGTCACACCGCTCAGTGTGGCACCACAAAAGGCTGAATAGCAGGGGCAGGCCTGCATCGACATGTCATATGAGTGACCGTTTGGGCTCAGCAGTCAGTGCTGCGCCACGCACAGCCGAGCATAACACAGCCGTGTCCAGCGCAGCACAACGCGGACACCAGCCTCCGCAGCACACTTTTGTCAGTCCTCCATCTATTTTCTCCTCTCTCACTCTTCATCTTGGCTCGCTCTACGTTTTCACTGCAGAATGTTTTTTTTTTGTATCTCCATTTCACTTCTGACTCGTACAGATGACCCATGTCAGCATCTCACAATGATGATGTCACTGGCTGCTTTGCTTTGGGGAGGGTTCCCTCATGAGGGCCTTTTTGTGTTGTAGCAGCTCTCCTGCTGTGGCATGCTGTTCAGTGTGCAGACATGTCACAGAAAGAAAGCAAAACAAAAAGAAAATACACAAAAGCTGTCCGCCAAACACAAGTATTTAAGTCTAATTATGACATTTCACTTAATGTATGACTTTAAGTTGTTTACCTGTTTTTAAGGACTAACTTAAGGCGCTCCTTGAAGTAATTCATGAAAAATGAAATGTTCTTACCAAGGCTGTTACAGCTATAATGAGCAGCGTGAGAGGTATATAGCACGTACATCCCGTGCGTGCGCTGAGGGATGCGGACGTGGATGATTCACAGTCTTGCTGTTCTCAGGGTCTGTGTCCCCAGCAGGACACTGTTCAGTCACATTCAGTTGGCAACAACAAATAAAACGTCACATAATTATACATAGAGATGAAGGAATCCTCCTCTCATCAAGCATTAAAGCAGTAAAGTCAGCTCTAACAATGTGCACGTCCACCTGGGAACACCCATACATGCATACAGTACATACTGACGACACACTTTACTGGAGTACTACAACCACATACACTACACCCACAGTATACACACATTCAAACACACACACAGAGTTTTCCAGAGAGTAAAATAATGTCCTAGAATTGTTTTAAACAGCAGTCTGCAAAGACGGTTTGTCCTTTGGGAGCACTTTCTCCTGGTGGTGACCTGATTGGGTGGTTTGCGTGGTCTGCTCTGCTGTTATGCTATTCCCTGAATGGTTGGCTACCCAGGGGGAGGACAGCAGTTAGCCAGTTCCCTCTCATCTCTGGCCAAATGCCTGGAGAACCCTCAGGGAGGAGAATCCAGGGACTGTGCTGGAAAGTGTTATTATTGTACTTAACTTTATCACTGGGGGAGTAGACTTGAAGAAACACTGTGAGTCAGCTTGTCACACTTAAAGCGGCCGTTTGTCCTGTACACTGGTCCATTTCCATATATAGCTATCCAAAGAAGGAAACCACAGTAATGTCCTCACGGTGTCCTCACGGTGTCCTCTGTGGTGCGATGTTGTAATATTAAACCAAAGTGAGGTCAAAACTGCAAACCTTAAGCTGTAACTTTCTGCTCCAGTAAACTTTACTAAGTGACAACAGAATGAGACCTGTTCCAGTAGGGCTTACTGGCGTTATGCCATTTTCAACCAAGCTACTCGTTCTATGATGTTACATATTCACTTTGTGGAGTAAAAGAGAGAAAGGTGACCTCTCTTACAGTACTTTGTCACGTAGATCAGAGTGGAACCACGATAGCTGTTGTTATCTTTGTAGACAGGTTTGGACACATTTACTTTTTCTTTAAAACACTATACAAGTAGCGGCTTTATCGTTAGATGCCCGTCAGATCGGGCCTCCTCAGTTATTTGCATATTTGCAATACAGCATTTTTAACACACTTTATATAACACACTGTACATAACACCACGCTGTTTCCTTTTCCATAGCACATTTTGACCAGGGGCCCTTGGGCATAACATGTTGACTTATTTGTCTTTGTCTCCTTTCCAGCTGCTATTACGTAACTTCAACAGAGTTAGACGCTGCATCATGTTCCTGATCAACACGGGCTGCTACATCAACAGCTGCTTTGAATGGGAGTCTCCGCAGAGAAGCATCTGTGCATTTGTGGTATGTAGATATAAAAAGAAAATGGCCTTGAACGTTTCTAGCATTATCAGTATAGTCTAAATATTTTGAATAACTATAATCATGTATTTAACATTTCCACTTTTTATTACAGTGAACATCTACATACACACACACAGTAGGGGAGTTACACGTTCACAAAATATGGATACTTAACTGGTAATTACACACTCTAACCCAAGAGATCGTTGATGTCTCAAGCATAGTTAAGTACATTTCCACAGTGTAATCCACAATACAGACTCTTAAACACACTCACACACTTAAATATCTTGATATGACAGTTAATCCTTTTCTGGCTTTGTATTTAAATTGTGCACATGGTGTATACACGTCTATTTGATCATAATGAACTTGGTGCATCTTAAACACTGTTTTAAATGATACAGGTAGACACCACAATGCTTAGAAAATGCAGCCGCATTCTATTGAAGTGTGACAAACCGTCCGTGCAGACAGTAGAGACAGCAGCCTTTTTTTTTTCTTGCATCAGCCTCCTCTTCATCCTCTCTCTGTCCCCACCCTCTGTCTTGTTCCTGTCATCTGTGTCTGGTAATAAAAGGTGAAATGTAATTGGACAGCAGAGCTATCGGTAAAAGACATTCTCCTGCATGGTGGTGAGTGGCTGCATTGAGGTTTCTACTCTTAAGATGACAGAGCAGGCCTTTAATCCTGTCTGGTTTAGTGTCCTGACTTAAGTAACTGCAGGACAGGTGGACCCGTCCCGCCCCGGCCCTTTACCTTGGGAGCACTAAGTGTCTCCACAGCAGACATTAGACATTAGCAGCGTTTGGCTGTCTGCAGAGACGTAGATGTGTGTGTGTGTGCGTGTGTTTATACAGCGGGTCACAGTGTCATCACAAGACATGGGTCAGAAGAGACACAGTATTGATCATTTAACATTTTCCCTGTGTGTGTGTGTGTGTGTGTGTGCAAGCGCTGGTGTACAAGCCTGGCATATGCATGTTCACTACATATGTCATGTGCAAATTTTCTTTTATGTCATGCTGAGCTGATCACAGACTCTCATCCCACATGTTTTAGAAAGAGAATAAATGAAAAATATTAGAGATACATAATGAGGAATTTGCAGGAACCAAGGTCACTTTAGGACAGGTGATCTGCATAGGAATGGAGGAAACATGGCTTATAGTACATCCATTTCAGTATCAGTGCCGACTATTTGTATTCACTTAAATTCACAGTATTCAGATGATGATAAAGCTTGTATCTAGGCCAAGGGCGTAGTGTTTTATAGTTTATAGAAAGTCTGAAATTTAGGTGTCATTGGTCCCCCCCCCCTCGCCCCCAACACCCCACCCCTGTGCTCCTTTGGAAGATTATAGGAGTATGCACTTAGCTAAAAGCATCAGAGTATTTAGGGCCTCTCCTCTACACAGATACTCTCTCGCTCCCTTCCCTTCCCTTCCATTTCTTCATCCCTCTCTCATTTCTCCCTCACTTTGAGAGGCCTCTTAATCACTTTACTCATCTCTGTAAGTGGGTTTTTATGGGAGGCCATCTGGCCAAGGTGGTGTGTTCATGAAGGTGTGCGGCTGTGTGCGATTACGAGCATGTGTGTCTGTTCACACGTGCCCGTATCTTTCTGTCTAGCTGTCTTTCTAGACAGATGTTAACTTTCCAACACAGCTGTAGCAACAGAGGTGGAGTTGTGATCACTTCAGCCTCTAAACTGTGTGCACTTCTTAGCGGCTAAGTAAACCCGAGAGTGGTGTGCAGCTTCGACGGATCATGAACATACAGTTGTCGTATTGTGTCACTCTACCACAAAAAGCTCAACGTTTTTTTTTTTTTCTTCGTGGTTTCTTACTCTAATTCTGCCCGTTCTGCGATGCCAGCCGCATGGTCGTAGCTCCCATTAGTGCCAGCTGTGATTAGTGTGTATGTCGTGTGTGTGTTTTGTGTGCATGTGAGAGAAAGAGAGCCATCGCATAGTCTCACAT
Source organism: Microctenopoma steveboyesi (assembly GCA_032359275.1). Taxonomy (NCBI): domain Eukaryota; kingdom Metazoa; phylum Chordata; class Actinopteri; order Anabantiformes; family Anabantidae; genus Microctenopoma; species Microctenopoma steveboyesi. Next base: position 8,520,057 of record JAUMHF010000026.1, read on the forward strand.
GCAGCCTTTCTCTCTCTCTCTCTCTCTCTCTCACACCAACACTGCTGTCACCCACCCATCCCAACAGTGAATCAGCCACCATGGCAGCTTTGCCTGAGGCGTTGGCACAATGGATGGGACTGGAGTTACCTCCTGTCCTGCGTGATGGGTGGTGTCTGTGTATGTGTATGGGTGGGACTTTTAGAATCTCTGTGTCCCTGTCTTGGGGTTAAGTGTCTGCTTCCTCTCTCCACACCTGCAAGCTGAGTGTCTCTTCCCTCTATATGTCCATCCATCCCTGTTGCTCTTTATCTCTCCCTCCTTTGCCTTCGCCTTCCCTGCCGGAGAGCTGGGGCCATTGTGGGGCTGAGCGGTGTTGGGTTCTGTTCTCCTGCTGCTGCCAGCTCTCCCCACGGCCCCTGCAAGACAAGGCTGTTATTGCCCCAGGGACCGCAGGCATCAGCAGCTCTTCCTCCAAACAAATTTGCTGTAACTTTATCTGCAATTGGGCCCTGAATTGGGAGCAAATAGAGGCAGCTTTGTGAAGCTTGGGGAAGGGCGAGGGCAGGGAGCTGGGGGTTGTTGAGGAGGCAGGGGAAATGATACTGGGCTCTTTTATGTCAGGCAAAGTAGGACTCTTATCAGTAAGAGAGCCCAGACAAGGGAGCTCCTTCTAGAGGAAACTGGAGCACCTATCACCTGCTTTGCATTTAGATAAAAATTCACCCTGCTGAAATAAAAAAGGAAAAAAAAGCAAACACAGGTACAGAAGCAACTATTTGAGTGTGTATGTGTGTGTTTGCACATGTCTGGCTGGCAGTTTAATACGTACACACACACACAGTGCAGAGGCGCTGTGGCAGTCAGTGGTACACACCACTCCAGGTCTCTTTAAATTGCTCCTTTGACTCCTCTTCAAAGAACCTGTCTAACTTTTAAAAGTTTTAAAGTCAGGAGTTCGTCTTTGCCCACAGCAAGGGACAGCTTTGAAAGATATACTCTCACATTTTACTGCTCTCCTGATTTTCAGAACGAGTGATCGTTGAAATATAGTGCCGCGACTAGCAAAGAATTCCAAGTCGGAGTTTAATCACCAGAGATAAAGCGACAACAGAAAATGTGTGAATCCTTTTTGTTGAAGATCCAGAAAGTCTGCGTCAGTGTTTCTGCAGTTTGGTATGGCGGCTGTAAAACGGTTCATGTTATATTCTTTGTTTTTATGCTATTACAAAATGACTGACTTTTACTCATTTGGTTTTGGTCACTCAACTTGCTTATTTATCGGTGAAACAGCATTAGTTGTGCAGTAGATCTATGTTCTGCTGCATTACAGCAGGGGGCAGTCTAGCACCACTGAATAATGGAAATATCCGGTCACAAGCGGGGCACAGTCTCCCTCCCTCTCCAGTTCCCTCGAACAGGACTTCTAGTTGCTATCTGGCAACACTTAGTGCCAGCATGGAAATTGATGTAAGAGAGATAAAGGGGAACTCTGAAATCCAAACTTCAGTTTCACTCCACTGAGACAGAGCAGGGGGAAAGTTAGCCTGGTGTGTGGTTAATGTAAGCCAAAGTACTGAATATTACCCTCCCACAGTGCCACGGCTCAGAGCCGTGAGGATGCGGGTTGTGTTTTGAAACAAATAATGCACGAGACAACTCTCAATGTGCCACACTGAGTGCTTGAATAAATCATTTTGACTTCTGTATTTTGTGAACGTTTTTAATATATTTTCTTGTGTTGAGAGGAATTCTTAATATTAAGAGAAATTATCATAGATCATCTCTAATGAAATCCAGCTACTAAAATTTTAATTTTAATATATTTGCATGTTGGAATTTTAGCCAGAATATTACAAATTATACTGCTGTGGTTTTGCTTTGTTCCTGCTTGTGATTGTCTGTTTTAGTTTTATGTCTCATTTGAATTTGCCCAGTTCAAATGTAGCCTTTAACTTTATTTGAAATGCTTTTGCAGCTTTGACAGTAGTCGGGTTGTGTTGTTAGGTTTGTTTTGTTTGAGGACTAGTTGTGAATAGTTTTGTTTTTAGACATTTCAGAGAATTTTACCAATGACTAAAAGACCTGGTTGATTATTAATTCATTCTTGTTGATTCACTACACTAAGTAGTAGTGACAAAATCAAATAGAACAAATTAATAAAAAATATTCTACTGTTATTTAGCAGCAGATAATTAGAAAGGGTATTTTATACAATGGCAGAATGGGAAGAAAAAAGTCCTTTTGTTTTTCAAACTAATGGAATTTACACATTTATTTGCATATAATCTCTGCTATATTTTGTATATAGAGAAAGAGGAGTTTACAGAATGTTTTCACAGTAGCACGTGGGTATGAATTCAGCAGTATTAAATCAAAAAGCAAGAGTGGAGCACAGTGAGATTTTCTCAGTGTCGTGTTTGTTCAAATATATTTACAATAAACCGTTGTCAACTAAATAACGCGTCTCTGACCACACAGAGTCATCTACTCATTCTCATAGTCTACATCTGGAGCTTCATTTAGCATTTCCCTTCCTCCTCGTCCCTTCGATTCAGCATGTTTTCAGCGTATTTTCTTTCCTCCGCCTTTCTCTGGTTACTGACATCCACAGCAGGTTCCTTCCCACTCCCTCTTCCCCAGGCAAAGAGCCTGCTATCTGGTACAACGAGCGATGGGGGGTGGCTGCGATCTCCCAGTCGTGGTGGAAAGGTCCAGTCACTATAGGACCCTATTATCCAGCCGGAGGCCATGGAGATGGGGCAGGGTTGGCCACTGCTGAGCATGGGTGTCCAGTTCCTCTAGCTGCCAGTCAAAACTTCGCCCTCAGCTACTAAAACCAAATGGAGGAGGAATGAAGGGGATGACAGGTTAAACAGCCTCGAGCGAGTCTTTTTTTTTTCAAAAAAACATAAGAAGGTTTTTAAGGTTTTAACATAAACATGACGACAGTGTGGAACAATTAATACGTCTGCTGTGTGATAATGATACCATGAGCGTTCCAGACATTAAAAACATCTACATTACAGTACATGTCTACTGTAGGTTATTTTTACAGCAGGCTATCTAAAAGGAGCAGCGTGTGTGTTATTTATAGCTTCTACCAGAATAGGTTTTAAACAGTTGAGCTCGTTTGTTCGACTGAAGTCGTGTTTCTGTACTTCTATTGTGCGTTGTTTAGTGAGCGATTGTTCTACTGTTTATTAGCACTGCAGAACATTCAGATGTGTAAATTATAATAATTACAGGAAGACCGATTATTTTCCAATGGTTTCATTTTGTGGACATGATTTATGTGAAAGCGCTTTAACAGCTTTGTGTGGGAAATGAAGGGAAATGTTTCTGTTGCTTGTCAATTATCAAATATTTAGTGTTGATTTTTTTCTAATACTCCTACAAAATTGTATCAGAGAGAGTGTGTGTATGTGTATGTGAAAGTGAAGTTAAGTCGGAGAGACGAGGAAAGATTTCTTATTAGGAGATTTGATTGTTTGAAGAAGACATTTTGATGTGAGCATTTACACAGCACTTAATGTCTCTTTTTGCTTTGTACACCCAGTTTATGTTCATTTACATAAAGCTAAATATCAAAAGTTTGAATGTGCCATTTAAACTTTTCTACACCAGAATTTGTATAATGTCATTGACTTATCATATTGTTTTTGTCAAGAGTTGTTTGCGTTGATGTTCACATCCATGTGTTTGTATGTGTGTGGGTGAATGGAAAACAAAATAACTGCAGCCCCGTGTATGTGTGTGTGTCCGACTGGCACCACTACAGCAGACCTGCATGCACACTCTTCAGGGACCGTTGAACCGAGTATTCACATTAACCTTAGACTGTAAACACATCGAAGAGCTTGCTTTTTTATCCTCCACTCTCTTTTGCTCTCGTACATACGTGCGCACACAGAAATAAAATCATTTGATTGCTGTTTATTAAGCTTCCTCTCTTGCTTGTTGATTTCGCTCAGACAAACAGGATAGGTCATAATTGGTACACAGACCAATAAATATGCTTTTTTTTATAGAAACATTTTCAAATTCACTCTTCCAAAGGTTCCTCATTAGAACTGAGTGGTAAACAGTGATACATTTTCACACACGGAATAAATAATTTAAAATCTTTGCTCCTATTTGAAACAATGGATTTTTTTGTATTTAAATGGGATGAATGTGTTTTGCTAGAAGAGATTGAGCATAGACATTGTTAAAGTTTTACAATCTGCCCTTTTTATTTATAAAAAAGATCTTTATTCTTTGGTTTTGTTTTGTTTTGTTCCTGACTGATTTTATTCCCACAAAATATTCACACCCTATAATCCTAACATTTAACAATTGACACATTACTGATAAAGCATGACGAGCTTCCATCATTAGCAATTTTACTTTCTCACATATTTCTTCTCTCATTCAACGCAGAAATCTGTTGAGCCTGCCAAAACCAGAACACAGGCTTTTAGGAAAGGTTACATTTCAGATGGTACTTTTCTTGTTTGGTGATGAGAGGGGAGGTATAGAGGTTATGGTTTTGGCAGATGGGTGCAGAGAAGGTTAGAAATGGGGAATGCAAGTCTATTGCGGCAGGAGAGAGGGTATTGGGGCTTGGAGTGACAGGGTTAGGGTCTTGGGGTGTGGGGTGTGTGAGGTCAGATGCTGGGGTTTGGGTTTGAGTATGGAAGGGTCAGCTCCGACGTGCTGCGGCTGAAACGGTACATGACCTCAGGCTCGTGGATGATTGGCATGGACGAAAGAGACTCTGACGGCTTGTACTCATCTGCCTCATCATCCTTCTCCTTAGCTGAAGGTTTGGAAAACCTTGAGGGTCAGGGTGCTGAACCTAGGCTCAGAGACACCGGGCTTGTACCTTTGTCCTAGCTGAGCCTTATTTTTACGCTTTTTTTTCATTGTGGTTATGACTCTGCATATGAATGTGCTAAAATCTGAGAGCAGAGAGAACACATATGGTTGGTGTACGTTCTCAGGAGCTTGCCTCCTGAAGGTCAATATGGCGTCTTGAATGTATACATCCTCAGCCCACATTGTTTTTTACTTTTATGTTCTTGTTTTTCTTTTCCTAACGTTATTCTTTTCCGTTTTTTTCCCTTCGACAGCTTTTTGTCATCGTGGTTTGGAACTTTGAACTGTATATGGTTCCTATGGCTCTGCTGCTGCCTTTGGCCTGGAACTACATCCTCATTGCATCGGGGAATGACACCAGGCAAGATGTGGTGAGTGACGCCACAGCGTCTTAAAATCACTCCACCTTTCTTTCCTTTAAAAGCTTAACATTCGGACACTATTGTTTAATGGCAAGATTACGTTGCTGTTTTATTTCTACGAGAAGCACATTTACATGTGTACAACATTATTTACTGTATGTGGGATATATAGCTGTGATAATGATCAGTGTAGATGCACAAAGCAATATACCTTAACAAAGAAAGCAGCACATGAGTGTAATACAGACACATTTAGAATATGCGCTTTTAGTAAATTGCAGTAAACTTTGAAAAAATTGAATTACATTTCATTACAAAATCTGTTTAATTTTTTTTAAATAACTCCATCTGCCCCTTGAGGAACTGCATTCTCAGTGCAATCTCACATTTCTCACTTTGCCTTCTTTGAGGCAAAGAAAAGGAAGAAATAACAGGCTGTCACCTTGAGCTATGTTACGCCACTTACCTGGCAGTATATTTATTTAATTCATTTATTTTTATCTCTTATACCAATTAAATGATGTCAAAGCAATGTCATGGAGAAATAGACATGTTTTAATCATTGCTGGGCACATTTGGAGAGTAGAGAGTGAAAAAGAGAGAGCGAGCTGGACTAAGGAGTGAGCGTGAACAATGAAGTGATTTATTTTAATAAGTGCCTTTTTCTAAGACTCAGTTGGAAATAACTAGTTAACAGACCTCAGATTTTCTTACATTCCCTTGCCTTGTGTGTATATTTATCTCTTCATAAGGATTTTTCGGGTTAGATTGATTGGATTTGGAAGACATATTAAATCCTGTCGTTATAATGAACCAAATCTTATTGCTCTTTGTTATTGTATTATTGCACATAAAAATTGAATTGGACGTGAAGTGTACATAACTTCACAGGACTTATTGGTTACTGTTGAGCGCTAAGTTTCTCTATTTATGATCTTTTATTTCCATATTTGTTGATTTAAAAAGTTACCAATAATATCAGCAAAACATAACCCACATGAGACAGATATAAGCCTCCCACATATTTTTATAGAAGTTTATTGTATACATTTAGGATTTAAGATACTTAAACTGGACATATTTCTCTGAGTTAAGAATCTGAGGTTTAAAATTGCGAGTGGGTTCACAGACAAAAAAAAGCTTATTTGCGAATAACACAGATTTAATTTCTTTATGTTATCTGGCCTGTAGATGGCGACGTTGCTTGACAAAAAAATCCCAGACACCTTAAAACAAAATGTACCTTGTATCTATCCGTAATGATATTCTTTTCTCGGGGACTTCCTAATTAAAATGAGCCAACAAAGGTTACATACCGTCATGATGTGCCACTCACATGAACATGTAACTCCCACTTCATACACATTTGCTTTTCTCTTCTTCTTGAAAAGGACTGTTGTGTTTCAAGCACCTCAAGAATTGGTTGGAACATTTACACATTATCATCTTCAGTGTGTGGTGTTTGGGTGTTTTGTTTAATTCTAAGGAGTTATCTAATTGAGACACTTTGCTGAGTGGCTCTCCAAGGCCAGGAGGGATTTTTTAGGCATTTCGAACATTTCTGTAAGATGTAATGCCCAACCCTCTTTCAATGAAATGTGACGTGAAATGGGAAGAGTGTGACATACTGATTCAAAGGTATATGGAGAAGCTAGTTTGGGCTTGTGTTCGGAGCAAATCTGTGGTATTAGAGAAAGGGGTAGTGTTCTGGTGTTTCTTTTTTTTTCAAGGTTATAATACAGACTCAGCCAAAAAAGTACAGAAGAAGTACAGTTTGTGCAAACACAGAAATGCAGACATATACAGTTGCACATGTTAGAGGAAGATGCTATGTGTGTAAAAGAAGACGCGTGTTTCCGAATCTGCTGTGGGTGCGCATATACAGCATATGTATACGTACGTACATGTATACTGTGCCGACATTCTTACCAATGCGTGCTAGAGGAATTTGTTGTCAAAGATAAACTCTATTAATGCTCATTTTCCTGCCACTGTGACAGTTGCGCTGAACATCACAGAGCAGCCAGAGCAACACAAAGAATCATCATCTCTCATGTCTCAGTCTCGCAGTCTTGCTCCTCTCCTTACTAAAAACTCTGCCTCTTTGAGTCATAACATTTCATACTGTGTATCTTATGTTAATTTGAATTCAGTAACAGTTAACAGTGAAAGTAAGGATTAGTGAAAGCATTAATTATTTTCAAACCTTTATTTGTATTTGCAGAAAATGCACACATACACACACAAATATCCCCTGAGTCCTGTCCCTGTTTGTTTTCATACAGCATTTCCCAATCTGCAATGCAGTGGGGGGGGGAGTGGGTATAACGAGAGGGTACAGCATTTTCGCTTTCTCTCCAGGAACGCTGGATTCCACATCGAGGTCTTTATCATACTGAAGTCATGGATGACTCACGGTTTCCCTCTTGCACTTGGCAGCGAACAGAACAGAACAGAAAAGAAAACAAGAGAGAAGGACTTTCTAATTACTTTAAACAACACACCAAATGAAAGCATTGTGCTGAGCTGAGCAAGGGTCAGCATCCGGAGCTCTGTGGTTTTTCCAGCATTTCGGGGTGAGGGTAATGCCAAAGGAATCTCTGCTGAACTCACCCTGGAGAGAGAGAGAGAGAGAGAGAGGGAGAGATAGTAGGAAGGAAAGACTGAAGAAAACAACCAAAAAAAAAAGCATACTTCTGAACACATTCTTCCTAATGAAGTAAAGGGCCTTGCTCCATCTGATGGGTTCAATGTGAGGGCCCTTCTCTGATTTTCACCGCAACCGCAGTCCATAACCCTGTCTACAGCAAATAAAAAAGCACAGTGTTCTCTGCACGCTGTAATTCACCACTCAGGGTCACTGACTGTTGTGTGGTTACATGCTGCTTTGCAAACAGATCCCGGATCAGCGGTCCATAACCTCACCCTAACCTTGACCAGTACCTGCTAAGCAGTCAGAGCATCTTCAGTACAACGATTAAAGGAGGGTGTGCACCAGCAAGGTCACAGACCTCCTCTCTTATCGTGTAGCACTCTGACCCGTGAACCCTCACTCCTCAACATTGTTAGCCGACCTGTGTGTCATGCTGTAACATACTCACTGAAACAAACAAAGCAGCAAACATTTTCTGCAGGGGATGATAGTGCATTTCCTGACATTCAAAGCTCATTGTGTGTTTCTGCATTTATATCCGCCATTGTCGGGAGGTGGAGGAACACTTTAACGGTACGATTCTCTCCTCTCTGTGTCGGAAACCCAGTTTAGGGCTTAGATCCCTCCCAAGCGCGTTGAAAGGAAGCTGCTGGGATCGGTCAACTCTGCGGAAGAGTAACGGGCTGCGAGGCGTGTGTATGTTTTTGCCCAGCAGTTTGTCGTTTTCATGCGCTCACCTGCTTGCATGAGCGTATATGATCGGCGCGTGCAGAGGCACATCCCGATAGAAACCCTCCCTTGCTGTTCTGCTGGCCCAGAAAGGCCCTTAACAGATGTTACGAAGGTGTTAATTTCAGTGCAGGCTGTTGTAGAGGGCACATACAGAACATGGTGATGTCTCTTTCTACCACAAGATGACGGGCAATTAGGCCTCGTCACACTGAAGGACCATTCTCTTTATCCCATGTTTCAGACCATTACATAGATTCACCCACCGGATCCGGCAACCTATTACAGAAGAGAAGACCTTAATGGTCTGAAGATACTTAACAGACATGCCTTCAACAGCGAGATAAGGCTACTCTCAAACCACTCTACACCCTGAGTTAGATTTCCATACAAACACATATTTATAGTTTCATTTTGCTGAAAGAATTGAGAGAATGAAATCATTGTTTTTCTAATAATGTCATTTAGGTTTTGTTTAAATGCATGTAGTCCTTGTACTGGTTTAATCTTTACCTTCTTGACTGTGAAACACTCAGTGTGACAACAGTATATTGTTCATTAGTGTAAACAGAAGCTGGTTTATTTCCCAGACAGCAATAGCGTCTGACTTTATTTGAACATTGTGTGATTTCCAGAATAAGACTCCATTGCCATTTTTATCTATTCTATTTTCTCCCTGGTTTTGCATCTCAAAAAAACTTTTCTGCGCCTCTAAACACGCTCTGCATTGACATCTGCCCTCATTAAGAGCCCTGCACAACACATGTAGAGGAAAGTAAATATTAGGAAAGCTGGGAAGAAAGGAGGAGACCCTGTCTATTATACCTCAACTCCAAAAAGTCACACCTCTACTTTTTCTCCTAGAAAAAAAATGCTACTCCGGAAAGAAAAGGAGAACAAGAAAAAGGAGATGGAGTGGGAGTTGGAGCAGGAGACAGAAAAAGACAGAGAGGCATTCAGAGAGATGGAGCGACAGAGAGATGGAGGCAGAGGAAAGCAGCGGTGGATGGCAGGCACTCCTCAGTGCAGAGTCAGACATGGCAGTTGGTGACAGGTGACAAAATCAAAAGGTCATGTCACTTTTAACTGGGAGCACATGTGCCCCGCTGATTTCCCTCGTGCCGCCCCGGCGTCACCGCGCTCATCTCTGCTCCTCTCGCTGCCTCTCTGTCTCTGCTAAACTGGCAGATAGGATGGCAGACTGGCAGGCAGAAAGACAGGCGACCGGCATAGTTTGAAGCGGGACGGGAGCACCGGGAGCATGAGGAATGCCACAGCAGAATCCTCCCAGCCTTCCTTTTCATCATGTTACCGCTTTCTCCTCCTTTCCCTCCATTTGTCTAACTCCCTTCATCACACTGAACCTTTGTAACTGTCTGTGCTCCTCGCTAACAACGTCGGCAGCTCAGGGTGATCGCCTCGGCGCTTGTTGTTGTTGTTTTGTCTATACAGTACACGCGCTGTAGCTGTTTGCAAGTTTTTCAGTTGAGACCTCGAGCTTAAATCTGTAGACTTGTTTGTGTGCGCGTGTGTCTGTGCGCCGTAGATTGCGCATCGCGTTTGTGCCAGCTATGGCTCTTCTTTGCCACAGCTGAGTTTAAACAAACAACACTAAGACGAGACAGTATCATCTGTCTGAGAAGGACAAGCACCTTGTCACTGAATTTAATGTATTTACTGAGTATCTCAGTAACAGTAACAGTGGTAGTGGAGCATTTAAAATTGTGCTCCAGATAGCTGCTGAATATCTGACTAAACATATTTGATGACTTATCAGCAAATACACCATGAGATTGTACATTTTATTGCTTACATTACTATTCTGAAACACAGTTTTTTCTAACGTTCACAGATTTGGTGTTGCTTTCATGAATATGGATTCGCCTTTCTCACTCCCACCCCCAGCCTCCAGCTCCGGTAGCACCCTAGCCTCACCCCTGTCTAGCCCCCTGCTGGGTGAGCCCTGGCTGGGGCAGTGCAGATGGAAGGGCCCCCCTCTGAGGGCCACGGCTCTGACAGCTTGTGAAGAGCCTGTGTGGGTCAGCCAGGCTCAGCCGGCAACCCTTATCAGACGCACAGCCTCCCCCAGTCTGCAAAAACTGTGGTGTAGGCAATATGTACACACACACACACACACACACACACATAAACTCATGAACAGTGCATACCAAGTAGGGCCTTGAGATTCCCCAGCCAGTCAGTCGGCCAAACCTCAGCAGCTGGAGAGGTTAAAACCCCCTCACGTATCAAAGAGGAAGAGCAGCAGGAGGATGGAGGGAGGGAGGGATAGAGGAATGAGAGAAAAAAGGAAGAGAAAGTATATCTTCATGTTCTCTGAGATGTCTGCCTTGGCGTCAATTCCCCCTGCGGCTGTCATTGGGAAGGTTAGTAGGGGAGAGAGGGGCGAGTTGAGAGGCATTTTAGAGGCAGGAAAAAAACGATGTGGTCACCAGTTCAGGTAGCACTCGTTCACTTGCTTCATTGATCCGGACAGGGTTTATTCTGCTTTACAAACATAAAAATAGCTGCTCGAAGTTTATTTTTTCATCCTCACATCGATGCCGGTGGAAACACTTGATCAGTACAGTCACCGTACAGCGTAGTTTAAAGGTATTTGTTGTTTACTTTTTAGTAGTTTTTATCTCTGCCTCTTTTCATTTTGTATCATTTGGGTAGGAGATTACTTCTATAACTTATTTCAAGTAGAACCACAACACAAATACTGAAGACTTAACTTTGTTCTTGTTAAAGAAGTAAGGACATATTACAACATTTTAAATTGAAACAGTGCTGCCCTGATTTAGGTTAACGAGATTACAATAACCTTCACCATAATACTATGCAGCTACAAGAGTATCCTGTACGCAGAGTGTTAAAGAAACGAGGAGAAAAACACATTTTTCACTTGGATATCTAAGTTATCCAAAAACATTTTTTTACTCCCTACTGCAGCAAAGGTTTCCTGTGTTCACTCTTCTCACTCTCAGGAAAACATGAAAGAATCTTCTCCTATCCTGGGAGGTCTCCCGTTTCCTCCTCCTTCAATGTCAGCCCGGGCAGGTTGTAGCGATCACCGTGCAGTTAGTACAGAGATACAGTAAAAGGCAGAGAGTCATCTTGCGCTGTAGGCCTCGACACAGATTTAAAAGATAAACATGCTAAACACACAGTTACACAGCCGTACTTCCAGTTTTGTCGGTGTAAAATATCTGTCATCCAAGAGTAAAACACAGGTTATGCAAGGTCGCAGTAAAGAAATTCGGATGCTCAAACTGTGATTCCACCTCTGTGATTCTGTGTCGCATTAAAGATTCAGTCCTTCACACACATGAGCCGAAACCACTACATGCAGAGTGGCTGGTATACAGATCAGACATTGGATTTTAACAATCAGCAATTTGTTTTGCTTTGATTGGAGGAGCAGTGAGAAAAGAAACCTTTGATGTAGTGTAGTACAGCTTGTGTTCAACAGAAACCTAAATCCTGCAGATCAGCTTTTCAGGTGTAAGCCACTAAGGCCAAACACATGTATTTATACTGTTTGAACTCTCAATGTCATTGTGCTCCTATATATTCTTTGTTGTATTTTATATTATCAGCATCTTTGTATATATTTATGGGGCACAGTGTAATCTGTAAGAGTAGCCTGCATTATCCCTGCATCATTTGAATAGGTCTGAATATGTTAATCCTCACCTCAGCGTATATTGAATTGACAGTAGCTGCTCTGCGGGCAATGTGAGCTCCACGCGATCCTGTCGACGGTGTGGCTTTGAGGCTGCCGTGCTGTAATGATAGTAATTCAAACACCATGATAATGGGGGGATAAGCAGACAAGTCATACACCAAACAGGTCTTAGAAAGAGAAAGAATGAGACAAATAGAGAGAGGGGTAGAGGGAGAGAAAGAAACATGTTTTGAATTCATCGGCTGCACTGAGGTAATTTATATCCTCCCTTACTGAGACAGTAGCGTCAGTGTGCGCATTTAGCCGTGGCAATCTGCAGGGCAGATGACATGTTCCTCGTCTTTTTATTTATTAATTTTACACTGTGTCTCATTGCAGGAAACATGACTTCTCTCTGTAACCAGAGGCAAAAGAGGAGAGAGAGAGAGTGCGGAGGGAGACAAATGACTCTATCATTCTCCCTGTCTCTCTAGGTCATGCTTCTCCAACTAGCTCACGCTCATTCCCTTTGTTTAAAGTTGGGAGCGTGTGCCAGACGTGCCCCAGTAAAGCCTCTGTGTGGAGGAATCCATTATGTTTGTGTTTTGGCATGGGTGAAAGGATTTGGGAGGAACCACGATGACTTTATAAACAGTTATAATTTGTTTGTTTAAAAATGCCAGAAGCCTTTCATTTTACAATATAACATCTACATCTTTTGCCTTGGATGAGTGCAGAAATCCCCCACCCTGCTGTTTGCACAGTGTAGCAGCGAATGCTGTACACTGTATCTGCACAGAGATTGTGAAGTGGGAGCAGTGAAACTTATTTGTCTAGACATTGATGGAGTCTCAGTAAACTGGGATTTTACCAGTTGCTTTGCAGTCGTACATGCCCAACACTTTGCCCTAGTGGCGCTGAGCTATTGATAGAACGCACACAACACACACAAACACAAACACACAAGCATATTGACTCTACCCTCTCAACTGCTGGTCTGAACTCTTTGTTTGAGTGGGAAGTTGCATTTACATAAGAGGCTTACTTCAGCCGCCACATAGCCCCCCACCACCAGCCCTTATTCCAGTAAGAAACAAAAAGGACAAAAGCTATTGTCTTATTAAGTAATGATTTTTGGATTTCTCCAAACTAGTTGTGCTGTTCTGGAGGTGGTTAGGGGGTTGTGGTGATGTCGAGCCTCTGTGAAGCTTTTCTGTGGCTCGGGGCAGGTTGAAGCTGTACGCTTTATGAAATGGCCGTTTGTTTATGTGAATTGGTTTCACACAAACATGTATGTTACTACTGCTACTAATATTTCAGAGGCTTTTAATGTTTAGGTACAAATTCTGTTCCCGACTAGAAAAAGTTCCATAAAACGTGCTGTATTTGTGTTTGTGGTTCTGACTGTGCACGAGTGTCGTGTCGTGTTGTGTCGTCTTTTTTTTTTTTTTACAGTATGTGTCACGTTATCTCTGGGGCTTCGGAGCTGCACCGGCTCCAGTTTGATCAGTTGTGGACCACTGAAGCACATAGTTGCTGTTCCTTGTGACTTGCTCTCTGTGCTGCGGGCGTTCTTTCTTTGTCCTCTCGTGCTGCATCGTTCTGTGAGAGGCTGTGAAATGACTGGGAAATTGGGAGGTAGAGGTGAGAGACGAGTGCAAAGGTTCACAAGGTCAGACGAGACAAAGCGAAGTCAGAGGAAGACGAGTTCTGCCGCCGCGTTGTGCTTAATGGTGTGAGATTTAAATGCTTTTTGTGCGATGTGATTTGAGTGGATGAATAAGCATTAATCCTCAGCCTGTTGAAATTCAGAGCCATCGCATTTGCCTACATTTCTAGAAGTGTCAACAAATTTGAACAACAGAATGTTTCTAAAATTAAATTCTAATTCAAAATATTAGCACACACCAATCCAGCAGTTTTTCTATCTGCATGCTTTCCACACTCATTAACAAACTCATGCCAGACATAAGCATAACCAATCAGCTTTAATAAGCCTCTTTGGCTGTTCTAATGATGTTAACCCCGTGTTATCTAATGTTTATCTGCACTATAGCTGTTGCATAAATGTTTTTATTTATTGGTTTTTTTCTCTGTCCTTTGTTGCAACTGTCAGCAAGCAGTGGAGGACCTGCTGGAGGATGAGGATGAGGATTTTGACAAAGATGACAAGGTAATTATGTCTGTGACAGCAACGCACTCACAGCGCACACACAAACATGGGCTGTGCTCTCCCACATTCACACTGCCTCAGGAGGGGTTGACACTGCTTCACAGACCGGAAACACAAACAGACGAACGAGACGACTCCATCTTTGCCTCCCATCTCCTCCCCTGTTTTTCTTTTTGCCTGAGGCGCCAACAAACGTACAAAGATTATACAATCTTTTAACCTTATGAAAAGTTTTCTCTGTAGGAATGTGCGCAGCAAATCTCTCACCTTTTCTCTGCTGTTTCACCGCGCTTTGTTGCACTACTCCTAATATTTCCTTCAACTAACAGTCGAATTTACTTTACGCTTTTGCCTCAGCTCTGCTTACTGAGAACATACACCCATATAAAGTGCTTAGTTAGCTATTTAGTTCCATTCACTGCTCCTTTATGTCCCAGTAAAACAGCATCTGGGCTTGTCCAGACACTATCAGGTAACAACAGGTGGCTGCTTTACAGCCTCTGCTCGTTTACACTGTAGGAACAGCTACTGAAACAAATGCCACTGGAAGGGATACAGTACCTTGTCAATGTTCCCCTTGGGGATGGTAATTGAAATCGTGCAGCGCTTTATCCACCACTGCTTTGTCTGATTTCTAGTGAGGCACAATTGAAATGAAAATACATTTCTGTTTGATACACCAGTCGGATCAGACTCCAGGACTTCAGCTGTGTCAAACATGGGCAAAATTATTACTTTTATTGTTTTTAAGTGAAATTCTTTTACTGTGAACACGGAAACATACTTACATCTGAAATTACTGGAGCTAAACGCAAAATACTTGAGGTTATTAGGAAATGTTGTAATATTATCCACGGTCTTCTGCTCATTTTAATCCAGCAAAAATGGGATATGTGACAATTATTTTGCCTAAGCACACTGAATATTGAATTTACATTCACACCTGCAACCTGACTGTAGCCATTTGTGAAAGGGTCATATGTGCAAGTCTACAACAAACGTCCGAGATCAAATAGCCATCCCACCAGCGAGTCAGCCAGTCAGGCAATCAGTCAACCTCGGCAGCCACTTGGGTGATGAGCACACACAGATACGTGAGCATTACATCCTCTCCCGCAGTGAAGCGGGCACAAAGTTTCGTGACTCTGAAGTTTGAAGGCTGAAATGTACAGGGGGCCGCTGACTAAAGATATGCACCAGGCAACCTTTTTACGCTGTTTTCTTTACGTCTGTCCTCATTGCATTTCCATCATTGCATTTCCTACCTCTCTCAAGGAAAAAAATAGAAATACAGCAATTTGAAAGGCTGCAGATTACATGAAATACATTTTGGACTTTTATATTGAAATGAGGTGCAGCAGCAGCTTGTGCTGGTTCCGTCAGATTTGGTGCCACACTGATGGCCTTGCTCTCTGTATTCGCACAGCGCTAGGATGCTGGATAGCACAGGCACCACAAAGGCTTCAATTTACCAACTCTGGCTTCATACATTTTGATCTATTGCTCCCCTCAACTGTTAGCATTTCATTTGAGCTGTAGGGAAGTTGAAAGGGGGGTATTTTTCTTTTTTTCTCAGTTTACATCTCTCCCCTCCCACTCTCCTTCAGCCGGTCTCTCTCGTCCCTTAACCCGCTTTTTCTCCTTTCCTTCTGACACATTCTCTCTCTCTCTCTCTTTCTTCCCTTTGCTCTCCTCCCAACACTGGTTAAGTGCAGAACAAATGGAGTTTCAAAGCTAAATAAGTTTATCGTTCACATTTGGTATGAGGTCTTGTATATGACATGAGCTAAGGCCTCGTATGAGTAAGTATGAAGGACGGGTCAAAGCAGGCCTCTTTTACGGCACAGGGCTATAGGGGAGAGAGGGAAGCAGAGAGCAAGAAAAGCAGAGAGGAAAAAAAAGATTAATAAATGTGCCAAGGCCTCATTTTAATTGAACTTGAAGCATATGTTGCAAGTATGTACAATCTGTCCCAGATGTTTACTCCGGCCATGTGCACGCTCTTCCCAGTGCACCACAAGGCAGCTATTAGCTGGATAACCTTTGCTCCAGAGGCTAAATGGAGTATTACATGGCCAAAAAGTAGAGCACCTGTTTTTCATTGCACAGAGCACCCCTCGCAGGCTTTTTGTCTTGAATCACCACATGTGTTTTTACTCAACAGAGTGTCGGGCAGACGTGAAAAGTGTCTTTCTTGTGAGCAAGCACTGATATTAGTCACTTAATCTCAATGAAAGTCCAGCATCTAGACTAATTGATGGGGACGGCTCAGTTATTAAAGGCAAGCAGGCAGGCACATGAAGGGTGAAAGAATGTTCCACACGGACCTTTTCCTTCTCTGTGTGTGCTGATTTTCAACACGGGATATTTATTTTATTTACCCATATGAACACACACACGCGTATATAAAGAGCTTTGAAAATACAATGAACCTACAGACCTGTAGTTAAAAGGGGCAACAATCTATTGACCTTAGTTATACCAGAGCAGAAACAAGAAATTCACTTGTGTGCAACATGCAGCGTAGTCTGTGATGGTCTCTCTCACCTGTGCGCTCGCCGTCCAGAGCTGGCACGAACCGGGCAACCTTTAGGCTCTGCAGGGCTGTGAGTGTTTGCAAGTGTAAATGTGTTTACTGGGAAAGGGGTTAGAGAGAGTGAGGCAGACAGACTGAAAGAGTGAGGAGATTACCCTCACACGGTTGACTGGTCACTGAAGCGCTCAGGCTCTGCTCAGGTAGGCTCCAGTAGCCTCAGGAGGACTTGACACAGATAAGATACACGCTGCAATCATGTCCTGCTCATGGGTTTACTGCTCGGTGCACTCCCCCTCTCTTTCTCTCTCAGTGTCTATCTGTCTATGTCTCACTCCCGCACTCAGAAACACACACGCCGCTGTGACACATCTCTGCCGTTTCTTTGCTCGTTTTCTTTTTCCCTCGCTTATTTGCAGAACTGACGGTAAACATGACATTACTCATTAATTTGAACACGCTCATCTGTAAAATCAGGTTTTCAGTCTTGTCCATGGTCCCAATCCTCACAATTTGAAGGTCAAATTGCATGAAGAAAAGTAGTAAAACGTTTGAATGTGTAACGACTTTCTGTAACATGCATTAGAATTGATGTGTTATTAAGAAGTCTGCCATGTATATAAGATCAAGAACATGAAGTATCACCTGTCCCTTCATCTCTGCTGCTACAGAATCATCCTCCTACAGCACAGTGGTCCTTTATCCTTCTCGTTTACAGTGCTGAGACAGCTGTTCTACTCTCTGCTGCTTTCCCTGTAGACATGACTTATGCACATACATGTGTATACACACACACAAACACACACACACACAGGTCTTGCGTGCGTTTATCAGTGGGGCTCTGGCAAACGTAAAACTCCTTGCGCACATATCCAGTTTTTACCCTGCAGGTCTCCTACTCGTTTTTGTTTTTACAGTAGCTGATGATTTTAACATACTGTGTGTGTCTCTCTGTTTCCCTTTTCGTATCTACCTGCCTCTCGTGTTTGTCTCCTCATCTCAGACTCTGCCTCGTCTTCCACGCGCAACTAAGCTCAGTGTAATCTTAAACGAGGCTCACACCTTGTCTCGGCGTTAATATGGTTAAAAACTGTTCTGCAGATAACGTGGAGCATGGAGCTCTGCAGCACCTTCCCAAGCCACAGCACGCCTCTCAGTCCCTGTCACGGCACTGCGCAGATCGCTCAGATAGCAATATAGAATAATGTAACTGAACTAAAGAGAGCACTGGGAATTATATCAATGCTCTGGGAAAAAAAAGGTGTGACTGAAATGCTGTGCTGGGGAGGCTATAGAGCGTTTGATGCAGAGGGGTTGTTCTCAGGGAGTTTTGGGTGCTGAGGAGAATGGGGAGGGAGAGAGAGAGAGAGAGAGAGAGAGAAAAAGGTACAGAGGGAGCATGGGGAAGAGAAAAAAGTTTAAATGTCTGTTCTTTTCTTCTTGCCGCCTGTGAAGGATGAAAAGCGTCACGCTGTAAAAGATGCTTTTGACTTTTCTGCTTCCTTTTTCTTTCCGTCTCCGTTTTTTTTTCTCCGTTGTTCAGCAAAGAAGCTGGTATGAACTGCATTTTAATCATGTTTGGCTAATAGAGGGGGGAATGAAAACAAAAAGGAGGATGAAAAAGGCATGCAGGGGTATTGTCTCCCTATGCAAAGTACACCACGTGATTTCCCTTTGTTTTTCCACACACACAGAAACTAGGTAGAACATTACTCACTATCTCAATACAGATCTCTTGCTATGTATTTAGCTTCCTCTCATTTCTGACTCTGTCATTCTCTTAACACTTCTGCTTTAACTCTGTCCTTTGACGTATCATTATAGAGAGTGTAGACATGGGTGCCCCCACTGGATATAAGTTTGCAATAGTCACATAGTCACAAAACAAACCTCAACCTGTATTTTAAATGATTTCAGTTTGAACCTATCAAAGATCAAACAATTATTCTCTCCTCTTTTTACTGCAAGGCCAAAACTGTTTCCAGTCTAGTGCTTATGATTACAGTCTCTGCAGTGGTTTTTGTAAGATCAATGTTTTTCTTGCCAACAGACTACAGCCTCGTTACACTGGTCAGAACATCAACTCTTAAGCCGCTGTTGTAGAACATGCACAGTTTTTCACCTTCATTTCTCTGGGTTGTAAAGACGAAATCTCACTGTAATCTATTCACAAGGACCCTAAACCAGACCCCTGGGAGGAGAGATGTGATAAAAACCATATCCTCGAGGATATGTTGGCTTCCTGGCACTTTGAGTGGATACGAACGATGGTGGTAAGTGGGCATGTGTGTGCCTCTGGCCGTGACTCCCGATGATGTGTGTTGCTGTCTTCCGGTTTCCTATTTAGCTCATCGTCTGTCCGGTGGCCTCTGTCTGCCATCCTGTTGGGGTTTGTGTAGAGCACCTGTCCCCTGTCTGCGTCTCAGTTAACACCCACGCACTGCACGTTCGGCCCACAACCCAGCCCCACCTTGAGGCCTCTGCCTCTGCCTGCTCTTCAAGGTGATTGGGAAACTAATGGGGCTTCAGCATGTGAGGCTGCTCTCATCTTTTTTGTTACTACCCCGTAGCACCGCAGGCCTGTTACACAGCAGTGTGACAGCTGTCGATTGAGGTGCAATGGTGTGTTAACTATGTTTTGCTTTTGCTTTTGGCTCTGTACTCCTGGAGGGTGGCACTGAGAGTGATTTGAGTGTATTTATACCTGTTGTTAAAATAATCTATGCGGTGGCATGCGTCACAAGGGAATAAAATCTTCTCTCTGAGTGATTTAGTGTATTTATTTGCCCAAAAAATTATTTTCAATTCAGATCTTTTACTGTTAGGCACTAATTGCATTTTTCTCACAATTAATGTTTGCTTTCAGATCACATAACACCTAAGTCACTCTTAATAGGCATGTAACAAAGTAATTTTCTAATGAGTTTCACAGCCCTGACTGTGTGTGTCTGTGTGTGTCTGGGTTTGTGGGTGATGAGGTGATTTTAATGTGCTTGTGAGCTCTTTTTCTTAAAAGTTGCTACAGAAACAGCCAAACTATTTCATAATGCTGAAGCAAATCCCAATGCTCATTATTCCTAATGCAACAATGTCTGCCCCCCCCCCCCCCACACTGTTATTGTTCTGAATCACACACACACAAGCGAATGAACCAACTGAACTTTTTGACTGATGAACTATGCATCAAAGGATTACAATGAGCACTCGTTGCACTGTAGGTGAGGAGTTCTTGTTTGCTCTCAACCACCCAAAGTAACTTCCTTCAAGCCTCTCGCCGAATAGGAAGTGGAAGATGGCACACACTCAGCGCTTCCAGTCTCTCATTGGACAGAATGTGGAGCACAACACTTGACAGCAGTGTCGTCTGAATTTGAAAGCCAGACATGTAAGGAGTCAGCCGCCACCTTTTCTTTTAACAAGAGTCATAAATCTGTAATGAGCACAGAGAGGATGCATATTTGATTTACTTTTTTGAAGATGTGATCCCTTCACTTCATAGCAATGCACTCTCGCTCGGTGGGTTTTTTTTTTTTTTTTTTTCCAAAACAAAGTTAAAAAAAAGTGGATGTTACAGCTGTTTCTGTTGCCTGTGCTTCTCGCAACATGAATACGTAATTAAAGGTATGCCAAAGCTAGAAACTTTTACAGCCCCGCAGTAGATGATCAATCCGATGTGATTCAACTGGAACATTGTTTAAACTCCTAATTTGATAAATAGAATAAGAATAAGATTTCCACCACACAGAATCAAAAGAGGACTGTGTCCTTAAAATGCATCTCTTTCTACACTTACTCCCTATAATTTTGTTCGTTATCTAAACAAGTAAAAGCCCATTTGTACCATTATCTGGGGTATGGCCAAAACAAAGTGTTTTCATTATGCACCAACATAGTTTGAAGACGACACAGAGAGACAAAGTGAAACAAACTGACAGACAGACGGGGGAGATGGGTTGGAGCAGCTAAACCAGGCCAACAGAGGACAAGAGTAATGTTGTCCCATTCATCACACACTGCCAGGCTGGATCCTGGGAAGGACAGGGGAAGGAGAGCGCTGGAGCAGGGGAGCAGAGGTGATGCAAAGTTGCGGGAGAATTGGGCAGGCTAGAGGTGCAGTACGGGTGGGGGTCAAAGAGTGTTCAGCAGGAGGTAAGGAAAAGGATGTGATCCAGCTCCAAAGTTGGTGGTTAGTGGTAGTCATTTCTGTCTCGGTGTGTTTTTGAGAGTGACCTTGAGCCTGATGGAGTGGCTGGTGTGTTAGAGGTGATGAGAAGCCAGGAGATGGGTAAAGATGATCAGTGGCAAACAACCTCCTGCCCCCCAGAAACCATTCTTTTTAGGATTAAGAGCACGGGTCAAACTAAAAATAAGTCAGGACAACCACCCCTTCCCTTTATTCCCTCGTTTTCTCTTCCCTTCTACCCTCTGTTTTACATATGTGTATATTTATCCCTGCTGTGGGACCAGGCTGACTGAGGAGACTAATTACTACTCTAGAGCGTAGTGTCTGTCTAGTCCACCTTCAGCTGACAGTCTTAACTGGAGGTTGGCTTCGTGGGAGTAGCCCTCAGATATTCTCAAAGAAACATCTTAAACACATTCCTCACATCTGGGCCTACAGTGCAGGAGAGGGACGTCCTTTCCCACATTAACGTGGCCTTTGTGTGTGATGAGGGCTACGATGAATGTGCAGCGCATCTCAACATCCTAGTTACACAGATATTTATGCATTTATGATAAAAAGTCTGTGGGAGAGAGAGATTTATTCTCCCCATTTACTTGTGGATTATTTGTTGTGTGGCATAAATTATTTAATAAATTACAAAAAAGCAGCATCTGCCTCTTTCATGTGGCCCTGGCGAGGTGCCAGGTTGTGTGTCTGAGGCCAGTTGCAGGTCTTTTGCCTCATTGTTATCATTTCTTGGCAGAAGGGAGATGCTCTTCTAGGCCACTGGGTCCTCTTTTTCTTTCTTTCCCAGTGGGGCCACACTTAACTCTTAATGGGTGACTTAGTGCTTCCTGGTGGAATTGCCAATGCTTAAAATAGATACCAATGAAGCATATTAGTTTTTGTTTTAAGGGCAGTTATAAACTTACATAATGTGCTTTTATTAGGGGCTTAATTATTTAAATGATATGATACATTGAAAATGAAGGATTTATTCGATTTTTCTTTTTTACCATTTTGTCTGGAAAAAAAAAATTCTCAATTAACAAATTAAAAAAAACTGTAATAATTTAAAAATCAGCTTTATTGAGATGAAAATATAAATGCAGACTTTATGAACTGTCCCCTGGCCAGGATACATAAATGTATACCTGCTTTAACACCATTATGTACAAATGAACTAATCAACACATTGTCTTCTGCAATGTTATATTTTCTGCAATTAATACATTTTATGTTAATTTAATTGCAATAAGTAAAATATTACTATATATATATAATATAAATATATATACATATAATTATTTCATTCGTTTTATTCTTCAGGAACACCTTTTGCGACACAACTAATTCAAGCAAACAAAGGATTACTAATTGTATGCATTTTTATTTCATTCCTAATTATTGCACAGACTTATGAAATTGAATTGGTGTTTCTCCTAAAGCTTTCCTCAACTTTTGAATGTTTTTTTTTCCTGGGGTGGAAATGGGAGGGATGCCGCCTCTCCCTCTCTAGTTACAAAATCAACATGAACACTTTCAGATGCCCTCTGGGATCTACATATTAGCATGCTGTCACATTTTATATGACATTTCAATTTTTACTGTGCTGCCAGAGTGAGAGGCAAAAAGAAAAACAAAGAAAAACAGGTGCAATTTTAGCACAGCAGCAACGAGGAGCGGCCACTTGTGGTTCAGACTCATTTTGTTGTGTGATGGGATATATGCTGCTACATTATAACTGTTAGGTTTATCATTTTTATGGCGTAACTCAGCAGGGAGAACAATATGATCAGAGGTTAAAGCACTCTCAAATAGCTCTCTCTATTTCCAACCAGTAGATATAGGACAGATATTTGAGTCCATCGTAATAGGCTAAGTCCTCAGTGACCTCTCTCTTGTTTAGCTCTAGGCCTTGGGTCAGTGAAGAACAAACTGTCTTTGCAAAGTTTACAGCTGCTCACTTTGCACTTTTGCATATAGATGTACTTTGTTATGTTCTACCTCTCTGAAAGAGAAATGGAGCTGTCGAATACACAGAGGCATTGTGCATTGTTCCTTTGTTAAATATTTAATCAAGTGTTTCAAGGAGTTTACCACATTTGTTTACCACAATTTACCAGCAAGTGCAATGTGGTTAGCCTGACTTGACTGTTTCTGTGTGTGTGTGTGTTTGTGTGTGTGAGAGAGAAAGAGAGAAACTGTGTCTTCCACGCTCTCACTGGTGTCACTGAGGGTTGTTTCTCCTTAACTCATGCAAACAACTCACATCACTTTAACGAGCTTTCCCACCTCTTCTCCCCTGATGGGAGCACTCGCATGATGTAGTTTGCTCCAGACACTTTCACACGGCGCAGAACTGATGGGTGCTTTTCCCGAGATTTCGTATCACACCCCACACATCCAAACAATGATGCAAACTTTGGACATAACCACAGAAGATATGTTTATTGCCTTTAAATGGCATACATAGAATTAAGACATTCAACTTTTTGCCATCAAAGGATTCAATGACTCACTAAATATTTGTGCAACAAACCTGATGAGAGTTAATTGATGTCAAACATGTTCTTCTGCACTTAGAAACATTTAGTTCAGAGGGTAATCAGATTGTCACAATGCGGTTTTTCATTTGAAGAACTGATCTATCTATTATCGTTATTATTACTGTAGCTGATTATACTGATGTGCATGTCACGCTGAGCACTGCATTGTTCAAATTAGAAAAGTAGCGCACTCTGTGGATTTTGCACTTTTGACTTAGTTGTCCTTTGTCTGAGTTTGGCTTTGTTCACAATACAAGAGAAAATGTAAATGTATTAATTGGGTCTGATAAGTCTGATAGTAAATGGCTGTGATTGTGTGTTTTAAAAGGCAGGTATATTGTGCACGTGCATAGACAGTGGCTGTTGTTCAGGCAAGGAGCAGGTATATGAATCTTAAGGAATGCATTGAGAACTCGTGTTTACCATTCATGTTAATATTTGAAATTAAAATACAAATACATCATTTGTGCAGCAATCTGGTTTCGGATTTGCTGAGCTGCTCAGGGGCGAATCTACAGGGGTGCAAGGGGGGCCAGCTGCCCTCCTGCTTTGGAGCCTTGCCTTCCCAGCTCTCCAATGTTCCATAAAAATGAATCACTCGTTCGTACAAAAGCCTCTTATAGCCTTCAAATCAAATATTACTTTGCCAAAAATATATAATTGTAAATATAATCTTAGGTCTTAGGTGAAAAACTTAGTTTAAGTAAATAAATAAACTAAAAGTACAGTAATTGAAGTTATTTTTCAGTATTTATTTATCTATGTTTATTTTATATTTATTCTCTGTGATCTTTTTTTATAATTAAAAAAAATATTTTCTTAGAAGAGAAAATAATACAATATTAAACAGTTGTATCAATATAT
>JAUMHF010000026.1:8544690-8607977 GCA_032359275.1 Microctenopoma steveboyesi
TAAGGTTTAGCATGCATTTAGTACTCTCCATTTGGGATCTTAGTAAATCAGGCCTCAATACTATTAATAAAAAAAACAATACTGTATCTCTTTTGTTATATATTATAGATACTTTATCGATTCCCATTGGGGAAATTTCCTCAAGTTATTGACATCCGTGGTGTATCTCATATTAATGCTACTACTGTACACACAATAATTTTACTTCCTTGATGTGAAGCATTGGATCAAATGTGGCTGTAGTTGAAAGCACCTAGTCTTTGCTAGTTTTGCTAGTATGTATAGTCAAAAGTGGTACCTGGCAGTAAGTATTTATTTAGGCCAAGAAGAAATGTTCTGTTATCCCTGCAGTGACAGGTTGTCGTACACAGACTCAGTTCAAGATTCAAAACATTTATTAATCCCGGAGGGAAATTGTTCCAGTTCACTGGAATTTATATTATGTCTTCGAACACATTAAATATATGAACCTGCAGTCACAGCCTATTAAAATGCTTAATGCTAAACTCATTAGGCAGACTTATTATATACTATCTATCTGAATGATTTAAGCCATGCAGAACGATATATCGGAACACAGTTGTAAGAGGTGCTGGGATTTTGTAGCATACTTTATGCATTCGAATGACTTGCAACTGTAGGCGAGTCAAAGAAGGAGGCCTCACAGAATCCATTTTATTAGCCTTGCCTTCAGGTCTTCCAACAAACCCACTTAGTTTCCCTGACAGACACCGGAAGAGGCAGATGGAGTGTTGTTTTGATTTTGTTAAATATCGAATCTTTCTTTGACTTTAACTCTAATGTGTGGATACCCTTCTCTCCTCATCGTCGTCTCTCTGTATGAATTCTGTCTGACAGTGTTGCAGTACATAACAAACTTGCTCAATAGAAAAACAAACTTCTAGTAAAAGCAAAAGAAATATTGTCCAGTATGTGCTGGGATGTAGTGTCATTTGTTTAGTCACACAGCAAGCCCAGGTGTGCAGATCAACCTTATCTAATAGCTCTAGGGTGTATGTGTGTCTGCATATTATGTTCCAGTATAAGAACAGGTTGCCTGGCTCCATATGTGCGCAGTGTGCGGGGAAGCTGGGAAAACAAGGTTGTTCGTGGCCTTCTGTGTTATTGCTACCTCCCGCCTCCTTGAGCAGTGTTTGAAGACAGGAAATAGGAGTCAGACCTCAGTCCGAGGGGCATGTGGCAATGGTTTATACTCCAATGACCTCTGATCTATCCTCTCCACCCCCGCCCGCTCTCTCACACCACTCCCCTGGCCCTCAAACACTCTCCCCTGAGCCTGGCCCTGAAAAACAACCGACCTGACCCGGCCCAGCCCAGCTCGGCTTGGCCTAACCCAACGCAGCACAATAGACTGAGCATTCTGAGATTTGTTTGAGCGAGCAATGAAAAACAGATGGACTCTGAGGAAAGGGCGGCGAGGAGGAGAGAGGGAGGAAGAAAGAAACTTGTAAAATATTTGCGAAGAAAAATAACCCAGGGACGCTGTCTAATTATATCTATTTGTCTTGTGTGGGTTTGCTGGGGAGGCCATGTGGTCTCCCTGACTGCTCCATGGTTCATTTTTCACATTATCTGATCCTGGATGGAGAGCAAAGAAGAGGGTGGGTTTGAAGGTGTGTGTGTGGGGGGGGGGGGTTGTTTTGGGTCTCAATGGGAGGGTTGTGGTGAGGTGGGAGGGCTTGCCTTAAGAAGCAATATGTGGTAAATGCTTCTGGGCTCTGGGGTCCTGGAGGTCTTATGTCGTTGACGGCTGCACTGTCCTCCTTATGTATAATGATAACGCTTAGAGTTTTCTCTCTCGGATATAACAATGTCTATCCATCTTTATCAAGAACACAACATGTGCCTAACCTACTCTTTACTACATTTATGACAGTAGCACTGGACTCTGATTTCTGATTGTACTCCACTCTTCCTCTTCTCGTTACTGTATGCCCCTCTTTTGTCTCCCAAGCATGCCCACCAATCACGTCCAGGCACAACCAGTCTGCGTGTTGATGTCCTCACTTAGCCAACGGCACCCGATCACTCTCTGTCACCTCATTCTGTCCAGATCCATCCCATCCCTGCCTGTCACTCAGTCAACAGGAAACTCAATGACTGTTGCATGACTTCTTCGATTCTTCACTTTGTTCCACTGAAGGGCGTCTGTTTGTAGATTTAGATTGCCTGCCTATGTTGTGGTTTCTCCTACTTACTCTTCACAATATTCCCAAGTTCTCAACCATCAAAAGTTGAAAAGGAAGAGGTCTTCATGGTAGGTGATGGAGATAATAAGGGCGATAATGATGTCATGACTGGTGACATCATCACAGCGGAACAAAACAGGGCCCTGCCCATTCTTCCTAGCTCTTTTGGCAGCACAAAGAGAGAGAGAGATACCGGGCGCCCAAAGATTGATCTATCCATGTGTATTCATTCAGCTTTCTGTTTAATTCTGCATCTCTATTCAAATATTCAAATTTTCCCGTGTGAGCCTTTGTAAGGAGAAAAACATTTTGATTTGTTCTGCCAACTTCATATCTCTATTACTGACTGGAATGAACACACTGCGTCAGTTCATGCAGGATATCCGGTGATTTGGCTCCCCGCTCCAAATCTTTGATGCTATTTAAAATGTATTGTTTTCACAAAGATGCCTGCACTCAGCCTCTGTCTCCTCTCTCTCATCTCTTCTCTGTCTTGCTCCGTGTCTTTCTCCAGCACCCTTGCTTTATTTCTCCCTCGCTTACATCTCTATCTGCCTTCTTGCAGGACTCAGAGAGAAAGGGCTTCATGAACAAGCTTTATGCCATTCAGGACGTGTGCATCAGTGTGCAGAATGCACTGGATGAAGTGGCCTCCTATGGGGAGAGGATAAAAAAGTGAGTCGTAAGCCCAGGCCCCGGCACCGGGCCCATTCCGCTCTGCTCTGCATGTCCCAGTGTGCTTTTGCTATTTTTTTTTCTTTCTCTGCAATGCCAGGTTGCCCCGCTTCCTCTTGCCAGCCTGAGTATAACTCAGTACTGCTCTCAGAAAACACTGCCAGCATGACACTGGCTGTTTGTCCATTACATCTCACTTAACCCTGCATGACCTCCTAACTGAATGTCACATATTTTTTCTCTCATTATACACTGTCACCTACAGCTAACTATAGATACAAAGCGTCAGGAAGGCAGAGAATTATGTTTCACTTTAAAAGTAGTAATTAAAAAAGATTTTTTCTCTTTTACATGTAAACACCTTTTCAATAAAAACAGAAACATTTGTAACGCATTTTCTCTAAAGATAAAAGCATTGTACTGATGATTGAGAAGTTTATTTAGTCAGTTTACACTCTGATGATGACCTGTAACATTTTCTGTCAACTTATTTCCTTCTGCACCTGTAGTGCAGGAGAATCTAGTAAAGTTCTGAAACGCCTCCTCTTTATATGTTTCTTCCTTGTTTGGTTGGACTGAACTTACCTATGTCTACTAATTCCCTATTTTCCTCTCTTTGCAGCACATTTAACTGGACCGTGCCTTTCTTAAGCTGGCTAGCCATTGTGGCCCTCGGCGTGTCCACCACCATCATTTACTTCATCCCTCTAAGATACATTGTGTTGGCCTGGGGTGAGCTATAGTCGAATATTTGTAACGTCTTAACATGTCCTGTGAGTATAGTTAATTAAATTCAAAAGGTATAGTCAGTAAATACAGCGAGCTTGTGTCTTATGTATTGTAAGGGGCAAACAACAGTGTGTGCTGAACTCTTTCCCTACCCAGGTGTGAATAAATTTACCAAGAAGTTGCGAGACCCATATACCATTGATAACAACGAGCTGCTAGACTTTCTCTCCAGAGTGCCCTCGGATGTACAAGTGGTGGGTGAACTTTCCGCTTTCGTTTTTGTCTAATTGATTAAGGTTCCTTTTATTATACCTTCTCTGCTGTCTTTCTCTCCTCTCATTTTATCTGCTGGTTCAACATCGTATTTTTCACCTATGCTTAGCTGACTATCCATTGTTTTAGCCGCACAGACAACTAATCTAATTGTTTCACAGTTATTCTGTGTTTTCCTATTAATAGCTTCCCCAGTCTAAGTGAATTTCCACATTCATATCTGGAGCTGTGTAATAAGATTACGAGGTTATGTGAGCTTAGTGTCCAGTGTATACAGTAAGGTTGATTGACTATATACATACTGTGTACACTCACACACAATTACAGTTGGCTATTGTTGCCCAGCTATGCTAGTAATTGGAACAGAGTGTAAACCAACAGTTACTCAGCCCCATGCGGTTTTGCTTCTACATTAACCGTGAGATCTGATTAACTTTGTGGCTGAACACTGCAGACGCTTTGTTAGGTAGATTTACTGTAGGTGTGTATGTTATCTGTGCCATACTGTGCTGCGCAGGACAAAGTGCAGTTTAAACTGCAATTAAGCAGCAGCTTGTGAAAGTTGCGGTGTTATCCAGTACGGATGGTGTCCGCTGTGACTGTAAAGCCCCAGCTGCGCGAGTTCAATACACGCGAACACACATTCATGCACACACACATACATTCAGGTTGTAGCTGTAAAAGCCAGGGTCTCTGATACGACCAATTCACTGCCACATCAGCGCTGACACGATTCCTCTTTGATCGCTTGTTGGCCACAAGCTCTTTCATCTTTACAGGGTCATAATCCTTGCTCCTCTACACACCCCAGCCAACCTCCTGCATGCTCCCCGCTTTGGCCCCCTTGCAGTTTTATAGTTTCATAGTTTACTGGGGCCTGCTGCAGCTGTAGGCCCAAGGCAGGTATCCATCAGCTTAAATGAGCCCAAGCTGTCCCCTCTCATGTGCAGCCACCTTACACACCTGGTGCCTAGAGGAGCGGTGTGGTGCAGAGGCCCAAGCCCGGCAGGTATAAGGCCTTTACAAGGCCCCTAATGAGGGCCTGCTGACTAGGGAAGATGGGGGCAGACATGTTGCACTGGTCCGGTGTTCGTGCTGCTGGAATTGTGCCTACTTTATAAGGAATATTGTAAGTGCTACTGTAACACTCACTGCTGCAGCTATTGCAATGGTAATTGTTGCCAATTTTTACTTGCCAAGTAATAAGGGTGAAACACCAAGTGAATTGGGTAGGAATAGATATCCGCGCAGAAAACCTTAAGATGGAAACAGGAGGACGAATGAGCACAGAAAATGCAATCAATGAAATAGACAATGTAAAAGGTTAGTCTTAATTGCGTCAGTAAGATAAAGTCACTGAGTTGATAAAGAACTGAGACCTGTGCTGCCTACATTTTCATTATGTCCAAAGGTAATTTTTCTCTGAAGGCACCCCACTCTGCAGTTGTTGGCTAAAAACAGACCAGAACGTTCTGCTCTGTTGTGCGTCCTGCTGCTGCCTCCGGTTGTGGGTTCACCTCATTGCCTGCCCCTGCCTTAATGGGTCAAATCCGTCTGTGGGGATTAAGCCCTTGAGGCTCTCAGATGATACAGAGAGGTGCTGAGGTCCAAATGGAGCGTCCCCTCACAGGCACGTGTCTATGGCACCCACTGGCATTGGTGCAGGGGCCCACTATGTCTGACACCCTGGATGACTAATGAAGTGCTATTTCAGGGCCCCTGTGTGACCTAACACACATACATAACCACACACACACACACACACACACACTCCCAGCAGTAGTGCATGTGAGGTGTGTTGGGGGTGCTTCAGTGTACTGTTCCGCATCATTTGGAGGTGCTTCAGAGCAGCCAGAACTGATGAGGTTCTAATGACTTTATATACAAAGGGCAACCACACTGGGTCGCAGTTTATCATAACACATATAGCTGTACAGCAGTACAGTAACTGTGGAAAAGCTTTTGACTTACAGACTCCCATTTTTTTAACCTTTATGTCTCCTTTTAGTGTACATAAAAAGAGTACATAAAAGAAACTTACAGACGGTGCTGTAAGTCTTACAAACCAAGCTCCTCAAATCACTGATACTGGGCCCCTAACAGCTGTCAAACACCTTTTAAAAACCAAATCCCCAGTGGTGCACGGAAGCGCCAGCAGTTGGAGCTACTTTTTTTTTTTACCACCTGAACAGTTTACTTAAATCATTATGTCCCCGTGTGAGCGGCAGTGTTAAAGTCTGGTACGGTTTGTGGTCCATGTGTGTATCAAATAGTCGCTGTCCCTCTCTAGGTAACAGTCTTTGAATCTGGTTTGAATCCTGCACCAGCCAAAGCTGCATTTATGGTCATTACCAGGGAATCCTTCATGTCCTCCTAAACGAGGCCAAACCAAGCACCTTTATAGTGCTAAGTATTCCCTATCTGCCGTTTGGGAGGTGTCAGTGCACTAGTATGTTTTACGACACCATTAGCCATGTGAGCTTGGGAGTGCATAAGTAGGGCTAAGGCAATTAGCATGCCAAGTGGCCCTTTATGATCGGTGTAAAGGAGCTGGATCAAACCCCCAGTTCAAAAATAAGCATGAATTCCAATTTAGAGCCTAATGAGCAGCGGGGAGTCAGGTTAATTTTTTTAGACAACATTTATGTTGTGGATGAAACCTCATTGGATATACAGAGGCAGGATAGTTAAAGGTTGAACTGTTGCCAGATGCCATCAGTCACATTTACCAGAGGTCTCTGTCTCCTTCACTTAGTCCTTTCCTGCTGTTGTGATTAATATAAACATTTCATTTGCAAGCGGCCAATTAGTCATTATCCAGTATGTGCTGGGCCACAGCATCTAGTAGGCAAAACTTTCCTTATGTTTCGATTTTTGTAATGAATTTTCTGTTCACTGACTTATGTCACCTTGACACGCATTTTCTTCCCACCAAAAAAAAAACCCATAGTGTGTTGAATCTTTCGATCTGCAGCTGTCTGAGCGTTCCACATTAATGTTACCCTGGGAACATTTAATAACCCTTATGCTCTGTTAGATGTCACATGAGATGACATCCTCTAGGTTTAGTGCTCTCTGGAAAGGACTAGAAAACAGAGTAACACAGTATCATTAAAATGTAGCTCTCGTTTTTTTTTTTGCTTTACCTCACTTATTTACTTGCCTTTATTTCCCCTCACTGTCACCCATCATGGTTTCACCTTGTCTCTCTGCCCACACTGGCATCATCAAAACACTGTCAAAGGTTCAGTGAGGGAGAGAGAGAAAGAATGAGAGACTCAGAGAGGAGCAGGTCCCGTGATGCTTTGTGGGTAACACAGTTAAATGAAGCACGATGCACGGTACACGGCGCCCCTTCAACAGAGCGCACTTCAAAGCCTGTTTTGCACTTGTACTGTCAACATTTGGGATGGGAGAGGAGAGGAGCGAGGGTGGAGCAGCCTTTGAGCAGCGCTGGGTCTTTACCCACACCCGCTCCTGTCGATGTTCCCTTTAAGCTTCATACTTGTGTACCAAATTGCTTATGTGCTTGCTGCATTACTTCACTTTTTAGTTTCACCCAATTCCAGCGTCTTTTATTTTGCTAACGTCCCACTTTCTCCTCGCCTCCCTCACCGTTTCTTCTCTTTTTGACTTTAACTAGCTCTTGTTGTGTGCATTGGTTTGGCGCCTGTGTGTGTCTTTGTGCATGTATGTGTTATTAGGTGAGGTGAGTGGGGAGCCAAGGGTATAGCATCAGGCAGGCCTGTCACCCGTAAGGTGGAATTGAACCTGTGACGCATGAGCCCCATCTCTCCCTGCCTGGCAGCTCTTCACAGAGAAACTCCCGTTTGATTGAGATATTGTTTTTTCCTGCACCCTTTCTTTTTGTTGATTCCCTTCGCTGCTCTTCATGAGAAACAAAATCCCTACTTTTTACTGACATGCAAACTTTTCTTTGTTTGTGTGCACTCACAAAGAGTTTTGTTTGGACGGGAATGTCAGTGCGCAGAATTAAATTGCTGTATTCCTTTTTGCTGTTGCAGGCACTTGGCCGTATAATGGGACCACTAACAGCCAGTGATCCTGCACAATACCTGTCCTACTTTTGGATCCGTGGTAGTTTGTTTGAAGCGTGCTGCAAACAATGAGTGAGAATATGTTGCATAGGAGAAACATTTATATAAAGTAGTAGTTTCTTTTGCAAATTTGCTTGCAATCATTCGACATTACCAGATATACAGTGTGTCAAAGTAACTGCTGTTTGCTTTTACTTCCTCACTCTTGAGTGGATTAACCCATTCAACCATAAACTCACTTCTTCATCCATGACTGCACCACTGTCATTGATCACATTCAATGTGGGCACTTTGCCAGGACTGTCATGTTCCTCTAATGAAACTACCACTACACAAATACATACACACAGATGGGGCCATATAAACCCCTCTTGGTCCCCTGGGTTTTTGTTCCATGTCTGCTTTAGTTGGCAGAGCTATAAAAGGATCCACACCCAGTATCCGTCGTCACCCAAGTGTCCACAGATCTCGTTCTGTCTCGCTGAGTCTCTTTTTCGCTCACATTTCTTTCCTCTCCCCTTTGTTGATTTCTCCCACCCTTTGCCCTTCTTCCTTTCACCTTTTTGACAGTTTCTGTCCCTACTTTCTCTTGTTTCCCATCATTCCTTTTTGGCTTTGTTTTCTTTAGTTGTATTGCTTGTTCTCGTCTATCCAGCAAACCCATTGTATTTGTACAACTG
Source organism: Microctenopoma steveboyesi (assembly GCA_032359275.1). Taxonomy (NCBI): domain Eukaryota; kingdom Metazoa; phylum Chordata; class Actinopteri; order Anabantiformes; family Anabantidae; genus Microctenopoma; species Microctenopoma steveboyesi. The sequence continues at coordinate 8,553,316 of JAUMHF010000026.1, forward strand.
TTTAGTGGGATGTTCGTTTGCCTTGTGGACGTCGAGGAGTATCCACACCTGAATCAGTGCAGTCTGCCTAGTGCCTAGTGAGGCGTAGAGAGGAACACATGCTGGCCTAACCACCCTGTGAGCATCTTAACGGGACATTGGTGATCACCGCCGAGGGACAGGAACAGTCTATGTGCTTGTACAGTGGGCCCATTTGTATGTGATTTTAATGATGCACTGGGTGGCAGGCCGTTGCGTAAGTGTACGACAGCTGTGGACAAGCTGATGTTCATATGTGTATCTATGTGGTTTTGTAGTGGAGCACAGACACACATAATCTCTTTGCGTCTCAGGCTTGTACGTTGCAGACAGAAGATACTGGAAGCCGTGATAGAAGCAACAGTGGGAACCAGTGGCAGAGGGATGATAAAGGCCTGTTCCCTGCCGGCGCTAAGAGATGCTGCCGTTTGCGTCCACGGCAGACAGACCCACCATGAGAACAGAACAGAGACACCATGTTGACGTCAGTTTGTTGTCTGCCTGGAGAATCAGAGGAGGTGTCAGTCAGTCAGACAGGCAGAGTAGCCTACAGTACATCAGCCGTGGTGGGATCCCACAGACAATACTGGCTCTTTGTAACTCTGGGTTTTTTTATCTATTAGTATTATGATTCAATGGCTAGTGCTTGTCAGTGTCTTGAATCCATCTTGGCTAGCAACTGTATTTGTGTGTGCATGCACGTGTCTTCACATCTGACAGTGAGAGACTGCCAGAGTCTGGTTGTCGATGCTCAGCCACTGTGATGCGAGTGCCCCTTACTTAAGAGCCGCTTCTCTGCTCACCTACTGCAGAGCATCACATCATGTGCGTCAGTTGTTGTTGGGAGAAATAGGCGACACTCGTTCCTGATTATTGCGGAACCTATTTGGAAGTGCTGGCTCTGTGTCATGGAAATGTCTGCAATTAACTTTTACAATAAAAGTCATTAGATTTTTAATGTGGTTTTGTCAACCTACCATAGAAGACTAGAAACAATTGTCCTAAGGGAACAAAATGTGTCTGTCAGCACCGGCATGGTTTAATAATTAGCAGCTTCTATCTTTATCTAATCTGAACAAAAACCAAGTCTAACTGGCACTAAAGACTGTATTTGTTTTGTACCATTAAGCATATACCTATTGTTATTCTTTGCTTAGTTTTCTAATGAGATGAGTTTTTTGACAAAAGAAAGTTGCTCATCTTTTGTAATTGGCTCGTTTACCAGCACATGAACTGAAAGGTAAAGATTTCATAGTTATTTTTTAAATCTGCCCATGGAGTATGATTCTACACGTGATCAGTATTGTGTTTGTGTGTATTTATTAACGATAACAGCGAAGCACAGACATTTGAAAGGCTTTTTGTTTTTCTTTCTTCCTTGTCTCCTTCCTTCTCTCTGCCCTTTCTCTCCTCTCTATGTTGCCATGCTGAGATGACTCTGTTGTCTCTCCAAGCTTTCCCATGAGCCCTTGCCCTGCTCTGTTTGTTTATGTGATCCCATCCCTTAGGCCACTGTTCCACATCTGTGGAAGTATGTCTGTACGTGTATATTTGTGTATTTGGAGTTTGGAACGGTGTATATGGGTTGTGTCCATGTCTCTATGTGTGTGTTTTTTGTGTGTGCTGTGTTGTAATCAATGTGTAATCCCTTCCTCGAGGCGACCGTTCCATACAGCTGGACTCAGAAAGCCTCTGGAGGGTTTCTGTGCAATTCAAGCATCCTTTGCTCTTTCCACCTGACCGGGTGGTGTGTGTGTGTGTTTCCGTGTGTTTTAACAGGTGCAGTACCGAGAGCTGAAACTGGATCCCAATCCCAGTCCAAATAAAAGGAAGAAAAACAACCCCGGGTAGATGACTGTGTCCGCCCACCAACTCCTCTTTTCTCCACTTTTCTTCTCTTGGTCCATTACTGGACACTGAGGAACAGATGAAGACTGCACTGGACCAACGCAGCTCAACTATGCTTCCCCTTTTTCTCTCCTGTTTTCTTCTCTTAGACCTTTTGCAGTCTTTGATTATTCATAGTGTACAATACAATACAGTTTCCTCAAGTGTCATTTTTGTACAAAACAAAACACAAAAGCTCAACTATCATCATTGCCATTTTGCTTTTGCTTTTAAATGCAAGTGGGGAAGAAAAAATAACCCTTTTGTCAGCCATGTTGTTTGTCCATTACTGTTACAAGAGTTTCTCCATTTGCTTACCAAAAGTCTCACACATTGCCACCATCCCAAAAACATATTCAGTGAATTAAAATGCAAGCCTTATATTACATTTTGCATTATTACTCTGCAGTAGACTTTAGCTCATGTTGTATTTTATGGTTTTGGTCATAGGTTTACATTTTCTAATTGTTTTTGTACTGAAGTATATTTTGTTTCCCCTCTCTTGGATGTGATAATGATGTGTTCACTGGCAGTAATTTGGATTGTCTGTATTTCACTCAGCCAGCCAAGTTGATTAGCAATTATGGCAGTAGCCTGCAGATATGTCTTTTTACACAAACACAAAATTGGACTGACGGGCTGCAGGCCTGTGGTGATATCGGTCTGTGTTTTTAATACAATAGCCAAAATTACTTTTTCAAAGAATTGACTCTAAATCAAAAAATCTAACCACAGTGGACAGTTGCATTTAAAGTGAATCTGTGTTTAAAATAGACTGTGATTACATAACGATCATTAAATAGTACCCAGAAGAGAAATGAACTCACTATTACTGAAGTAATAGTGAGTTGTTGTTATGCCTGAGTTAGTACGGAAAATGCCCAGATAACATTTCTGGAGCCTCTTTTAACCCTGTAAAAATATATCAAAATCTCCATCATTCAATCAGACAGTCAGACCTTCTACCTGTGTCAGGAGGGTCAGCAGACTGGGCCTTCTGCTCTGCTCGTGCTAATAAAGATGTCGCCCAGTGCACGCAGAGTGTCGCCAGATAGGCCTTTAGGCAGCACCGGTCCTAATGTTGTTTGAAAGGCTGGTCTCCTTTCCTCTCATCTCTATGTGTGTTTCCCCGACAGCAATACAAAAAAGAAAACCCATTCACGTTCACACACACACACACACACACACACACGAGCAAGCATGCAGACTAAATAAACCCTCTCACGTGAGCAAACGGCTCTACACCAGTAGAAACATACTGTATCTACTCGCGTACAGATAAACAGATAACATCCCATTTGAGCAGGCACATTCTGTCTCCCTCTCAGGCAGGCACACACACACACACTTAGACAAACGCGCTCTCTGTGATACTGTGCCCCAGGCAGGCCGCCCTCTCCATCTGCCCCACCTCCTGTGCCCACAGCTCAACTTTGATTTGCCAGAGACAGAGGCTCGGGTATGTGAACTGTGTTTGTGTATACACGTTTATGCAATCAAAGACATGTTGCTTTTCTTAGCGCTGGTGTGTGTTACAATTGCATCTCCCCTCCAGCTGTAGACTGATGCGTAGATTCAGTTGGGGTGTGTGTGTGTGTGTGTGCGTGGTGGCAGAAGTAGCAGCAGCTGTTATTTAGAGAAGTGTAGATTGCTGGTGTCGAGGGCCGCCAGCTTTATGAGCCGCAAGTCGCTGAGTGACAAGACAAGGCTCTGAGGGGACTTAGGCCTGAGATGTCAGTGACACAGTGTTGTGTGTGTATACAGTATATATGTGTGTGTTTTACGCTATTTCACATCCTTCTTCCAATTGTGCTACTCTCCGCTTGCTCTCTGTGGTTCCCTCGTTCGTCAGTGAGCGGGGTTGTGACCCTGTCTGAAGGAACGGTCTCCAGGGCTTCTCACTGAGCATCTGTTGAAAGATCACAGCTCAGGCTACATTTGAGGAGGTCTCCTCTCATCCTCCCGATCCCTGCCCTCACCCCCTCCACCCCCACGTCTTTTAGCTCCCTTTCCCACCTTTTGTCTGTTCATGTCTTGCTGTCTGTTTCTGTCTTTATCACTTGAAAGCTCCTTTCCACTGTAAATAGGACTCTCTTCTGCCATGTCGCCATTCTATCGCCCTGCCTGCCTGTCTGCCATAGCCTGCTCACTGCCTCTTTACCCATCTATCTCCATGCTTAACATCAACAGGCTCGGATCTGTCACTCCAGAGGGCCATTGATTTTGTTTTGTTGTTCTGAGGAATCCACTTGAAAGACAATAACAGACTGTCCCCCAAGAGCAGCATCGCAGACTGATTATAGCCTCTTCAACAAACACACTCCGTGACTCATGAAGGATGGCTTTTTATAATGCCTGAAGGGACTGTTTGAATACCTGATATGTATGTGTGTACTACTGTATGTAGTTATTTTACAGCAAATTATGGTGACTCTTGTGTGGCATTGCATCCAAGTACCGCTTTCTTTTTTGTCATTTTTTATTTGGTTTTCTGTTTGCAAGCAAACCAAAGTTTTAATTTTGTATGCTGTAGAGAAAGTTAATTATATAAAAGGAATGTATCAGACTGACAGCTGCATACGAAAAAAGAAGCACTTTTATTTGCATAATTGAAATGAGACTATTTTTCAAATGATATTGTAGTTCTTAAACTACTCACTAATTTATGGTTGTATTTTATACAGTATGCCTGTTGATGGTCTGGTGATAGTGTAAAGTAGGTGTATGCCTGCCTAATTTTCTAAAATTAGTTGTTTGATTTTTTTTTTGCCTGAAATGTTGCCTGCGATATCATCTTCATATGGCAAACGAAAATATGATGTATATTTCTGGTTTGAGAAATTAAATGCATCTAATGTATGTTGCTTATTTTGAAGAAAAAAAATAAGAAACGTGAGATTAAATATTTTTTGACATCTTCAGAGGGTCTGGTATTAATGCAAACATTATGTACAGCACGAAACGAAATAAGGGGCTGTTCATCTCAATCTTAGACACCAGCTATGATCAGATTTCGGTTTCAAATCCCGCTCCTTCCATCAGTCACTTCACACACACCCCAGCACACAGCTGTAAGCCCCGACTCTGTATTCATGTTCATCTGTAACAGGAAGTGGTTCATTCTTCACTGCTGTCTACGTGGCTGAGACCCCAAGTACTGGAATGACTTCTGTGAGAACTGGTTTTACTTTTCCTTTCCTTTACATGAAGTCACTCCATCTGGCAGTGCACCTTTCAGTCTAAAACTTCAGGGGCCATTTTTCCCCTGAGATCATTTATAAAAAAACTCACACAAAAGTCTAATAATTTATTTAGCTACATATTAATAATTATCATGCAAAAACAACTTAAAACAATAAGAAAATGTGAGGTATAGAAACGGTAGTGTTGCCATTAAAAGATGGAACACATCAGAAATATTTGCAAAATGTGATGTTTTAAAGGTAGCAGAACTAACACAATGCAATGAATATAAAATCTCTGTAGAAATGATCATACAAATAAGCCTGTTGAGCCTCTCACGAAACAGTCATTAGCTCTTCTCCCTGAGACTTTAGATTCTCCAGTATCTTCATCAGGAACATGGTCTTCTCTCCTTTACAGTCTTTGACAGCCTGAGAGACCTGCCCAAGGTATTTCCCTCTGGCGAGCTCCAACATTGTTTCTGCATCCTCTGCCAATCTCACTGCCCGTTGGTCTGTCCAACCCAAAGTAACTTTTTGGAAAGAGTGTGTGTCTAAGGCTCTGACCAGCCTACAATCCAGGCGTTGGACATCATCGCTGGGCTGCATGTGGCCGTGCAGGGCACGCTCCCGCTGATAGCAGGAAATGAGATGGGCCACAATAAAGGAGCCGGCCTCCAGGAGCGGAAGGTTTGAGACCTCAGTCACTTCGTTTCTCAGGGCAGAGTCGCCAACCTGTGCACTGTGAAGGAGCTCCTCCCTTTGACCTAACGTAGAGACCAGATCCAGCGGAGTTCGACCATCTCCATCAGTCTGCTGGAGGAGAACGGAGCCTGAAGGGAACAGGGGTGAACAGAATCAAATCATGCAACCTCTACCAAGAGGATCTTCATTTAAAAACTACCAACAGCAAACATAATGTGCTATTAGAAGAGACTAATGTTTAATGATTATAGGACTCTTTACGTTACTGTTTTTATATACAGTACAGTAGTCCTTTTTAATATTACCAATCCCCCACACTTTACTGTATTTAAGTTCAGAATCTGCTTTTATTTCATGTCATGTCTGTATGTGTCTAAACTTTCCACCTGTAGCGGATATTACAACATAGTACACGTTTTCATTTCCACAATGACTTTCCTGTAGTTAAAAATATTGCATGCGTGTGTCAACAAGCAAACACCCAAAGTATAACTGCACCACTATAGTTGACTGCTTCAACAACAGTCGGCACTCTGACACTAGACAGTAAATCTAAATGCAAACAATTCTCTATAACTCCCCCACTATCCTGCTCATGATATTTAGGTTGCTCTCCAAATTTAAAGCAATGACTATGAGTGACGTCACCTGAAAGTGATTAAGATTAGCTTTAAATCTGATTAAAAATTACAATATTAGACAATATCCACCTGTGGCTTTAGCATTTTGGGAAACCTGTTAAATATACAGTAAAACCAGCCAGCTGATACAATCATGTCCCTAATCACACTGACCTGCAGCCAAAGCTGCCTTGGTATGAAATACGACAGAGGAGAAGACACTGCATGGATCAATCATGGCAATGCTCAGGCAGGTCCTATAGTACACACATGCTAAAAGAAACAGATCCACACACAGAGTAAAGCAGGGAGTTTAAATGAACAGCTGTTTTCCCACCAGACCTCAGTGCCAGCCAGAGTTTTTAGCTCGTTTCGACACTAACTTCAGCTGACATCTTGTCCCAGCTGTGTAACTGGCGGCTCACTTTGTGTTTCTGTAACAGGCGCAGAGGGTTAGTGACCTGAGTGGGGCTCCGCTTTTCTGTTTGCTTTGTATGTAATGTTGCGATTTAGCTCATTGCTATCAGCAGTAACAGTGGGGGACTTTTGAAACTCCTACAAACAATACAGATTTATATCTGAGTGCATTCATTGCTATTTCAGCACTGCTTTACTACATTCGCATTGAACGTGACGGTCAGAGCTGAATGTAGCAAGTTTTAATGGTGATTTTGCTCTCTACTCATTTGCTTTGTCTTTTCAAACTAAAAACCATTTTCCTTTGTCGGGGAAGCCTGTGCACACTCAGTCTACACAGAGAGAGGCAAGTCAAGTGTAAGCCCTTTGTTTGCTTTCAGATAGACCCACTTCTATAGCAAACGGCTCTTGATGGCACTTGACTGTTCAACCTTGGCAATGCTGCTGCCACTTGTGAGCGAGTTTACGGCTCTGTGGAGGCTCGCCGTGACACACAGACGGCTGAAAGGCTGCTTGATACCTCTGCCGGCAGTTGCTTCTGTTTGACAGACACTGTGGGGCTGCAGAAGGCAGAATGTTTTACCACGCTTACCCAGCCTCCCAAATGACATTTCAACAAAAAGACAACCTTGATTTAAATTACACAGTTAAAAAAAAGGTTAAAAATGTGACGTTATGAATTCTGAAATTGCTCTTTATCTCTCTGTCTGCAACAGAACTAACAGTGTGCAGCAGTTATGAGATAATCGGTGAGAGCTCACGTAGTTGTTAGTGGGGAAGGTCAGTGCTCATCTACCTTTTAGTGCTTCAAGCCTGAGTGGCAAAAACTCAATCTGCATAAATTGTGGCATTAATCTACATAAACTTTTACATAAGCAGGGAAATTTCAAATGCAGAGGTCAGGCATCGGGGGCAGCAGTCAAGGACGCAAGAGCACAGATTTGATCAAAGTGGCCACAAGAGAAAGGCAGAGGGGAGGGGTGAGGGAGACAGAGCGACGTGGTGTGTGTGAGAGAAAAGTGTGGTTGTTCACAGCAGGTCATAATCACCAGGTTTCTATAACAAGCTGTCCTCGCTATTATGCTTATCCAGTAGGAGTGGCTGTAATGTGTGAAGCCAACCATGGCTTGACAAATTGTTAAAAGGTTCTGGTCCATCAGCACCGTGAACAAAAAAAAACCTATACCCTAAACTATACCCTATTAGTATCCCATGAAGACACATGGGCACATTCAACTCAAGTTATGCTCATCCTTGGCCCTTCCAGATGAGCTCTAAAAAAAACATCTGTTCTGGGCCCTTCTTACTTCCTCAGAAATATATATAGCAACTAGAACCAGACATTTTCAAAAAAAACAGAAATTCAAATGACAAAAAACTCAAATGTGCAGGAAAGAACCCAATTTATAAATTAGAAACAGTTTTATGTTCAATCAGAATGCCCATTGACAATCTGAAAAAGATGTCACCCACGTCGACTACAGCCCTGTTCCACTCACACATAGGAGGGAAGGCATCAGCATGAGAGAAAGAAACTCAACATTGAGCACAGCTTTCCACGTTCTCTGCCATTATTGTATCAAACCTGGCTGATAGACAGGCTGCAACCACAAGAATAGCACTGGTGTGGGGAGGAGAGGGGCCCTGCAGCACGGCCCTGGGCTCAGCTCACCTGAAAGCCTGCGCGGCTGACTGTACAGCTGCATGGTTGATTGTAGATCTTTCTGCCTGAAAGCTAACTGTCGGTGTGTGCCGATTCCCTTTAGTCACATTTGCATATTTACCTGCCTGACTTCTGCTCTTTCATTACCATTAAGCATCAAATTGTGTCACTAGGACTTTACATGTGCTGCGCTCCCTGCCTGTATGTGAATGTTTCGTTTATAGGCTGCTCCTTATTATTATCATAGAATACACTGCTCAGCTACACTAACAGTAGTACAGATGTGCTAAATTATATATTAAAAACATAAAAATAGCATCATGTACTACAAGATATATTCACACACACACACACACACAGGTTTGAGACCAGAGGTTGGGGCATAGTGTTGGTACGGAGACACTGACACAAGTGGATCCAGGTATTGGTGCTGGGCTGCAGTCGAGATAAAAACACCTGCGGGATTCCAGGGGGGCAGAGGATAATTACACAGTCCTTCGTGTGTATGTTTGTGTGTATGTTAACATTCAAAGACTCCACTAAGACCTCAGCGCTGAAGCTGAAGCTGAAGCAGAGGGAGGAAAACAGCCACTGCATGATGCACCAGCCAGATGCAGTGTGCTCCACACACACACACACACACACACACACAGAGAGAGAAAGCGCAAAGCCCTTTGGCCTTTAGAGGGCAGGCGAAGACAAGAAATATTAAAGTGAGAGTGGAGGAGGGGAAAATTGGCGCAAAAACAGGGAGGGAGGGATGGAAAGAAAGATGCAGTGCTCCCTCCCCCTATGTCTCTCTCTAAGTCTCCAGTCTGAGGCAGAGGCAGACAAGCTGGGAAGCAGGCAGCTCCACAGCATGGTAACATCCTCCCTCTCTCTCTCTCTCTCTCTTTCTCTCTAACTGACCGAAAAAGGGAGGCTGTGTGACTGTGTGAACTGCAGCCAGTCGCACGGCATCACATGTCCAGAGGGAGCTGCTAGCTAGCAACCAGCCCAACCAAGCGAAGCACCGCGCAGCCAGTACAGAGGCATCCGATGCAGGAAAAAGAAAAACCAGGCAGACATAAGAGTCTGCTAAAATACCCTTTTTCTTTAGCAACACTCAGCCATGTTTTTGTCCCATTTCAAAAGCTGGATGCTAACCGTATGAAAAACATGGAGGGAGAGCCTGTGTAGGTTACATCAGCTGAAGCAGCCATGTCAAACATCCAATATTAGGAGACAAGGGCCAGGGGTGCATTGCCTTTGCTTTACTTCGCTTCTGAACCCGGCTTAAAGAGCAATGTCAAAATAGCCAGTAGAAGTCATAGGGGAGTGACGTCTAAACCGATTGTGAGCCCCGTTCTGCTGGAGGTTTCTTCCGTTAGGGGGATTTTTCCTCTCCACTGCTTGCTCGAGTGGGACTATTGAGTTTTCTGCATTATTTTGTATTTACCTATTTTTTGTAAGCTCTTAAACCTTACAATGTAAAGTGCCTCGAGATAAGCATTTGACTGCATATCGTACTGTGTATGTGACAAATAAAATCAGAATCTGAGATAACTTCTGTTGTGAATTGGCACTCTATAAATAAAACTGAATTGAACTGAATTGAATGAACATGTTGCTGGTCTGTCCACCCAAACACAGTCTGGCCAGGCACAGATTACAGTGAGATCATAGTCTTTTGGAAGAGGTGGAGCAGATAAAATACAACGTGGAGGCACGGACACCAGCTGCTAGCTTTGTGTAATCTCCTGCCACTCCAACATCTCTGGTGAGGGAGGCCATCAGATATACTCTGATTTACAGGATGCTGAACATCAGGCAATTAGTATCTTAAATAATGAAAGTCGAGCCCTAAATGAACTCTTAACTGGTCTCTTGAATCAGAAAAAGGCTAATCATTGCTATCAGCTGTTCTCTAGCTCAGCTCTGATAATATGTCTTGCACCAAATTCTTATATGCTGTACAGGGAAATAAACACTTAACTATGATGTCTTTACCATTCACACAACCTACATACAGTACAAGTGGTGTTGGGAAATTAGTGCGATAAACATAGAGGGAAATTAGCTTATGAAATACGGTATGTCGATATAGTCCATCCATGAAGACGGACCACTGTAAATAAATGCTCTCCTTCGTTCTAAGGTTATTGAAGGCAACAGACCTTTTAAACGGTGCTATGAAACCTCAGAATTATAACTGGGGTCATTTGGATTACATTTAATAGGAATAAGTAAATCGTTAAGAAGGCTTTTCTCTCAATAGTTGTGTATAAAAAATGCCAGTTGTTGCAATCCTAGATACCTTGCACATGCTACTGCAGCAGCATCAACACTGTCACATTTCAGTGCGCGCTACACCTCAACTACAGACTTTCTTAACCCTCATGTAGTTGAAAGAATCCATTATAATTTCCACTGTATGCACCAGCCTCGTGTTAACCCCAACTCTTTTCTTTAGCAGACTCCAGAACATGGAGGTGAGCTGGAGGTGATCTTTAGAACTAAGACAATTAAAAGGAAAACACTACATAGAGTGCAGCGTTGAACTTGTCATTGAAAACACTATTCACGCAGACAGGTCTGTTGAATGTCTTTATTTACACTGTATGAACCACTCCACCAAAGTTCACACACAACCCATTGTTGACTTTCAACGGCCATTGTTGGTTTTTTTGCGAATTAATTTCAAATAAGCACAAATTCTTTTCTTGCCTGTATTTTCTATGAACATGCTTTTTTTCAATATACTATTGAATTCCTTCCTGTTGTTGGCAAATGTTCTTATTTAATAGTTTGTATGATGATTTAGGTTCAGGGTTGGAACTCTGAGACAGAGAACGATCTTCATGGCCAACAAAACTAAATCATCTCTGGCCTGTGACCATGCTGTTTTTCTTTTCAATCCACCCAGAAGCCAACAAAAGAACGACCTAAACCTTGAAACTCAGCTTTGTTTGTGGATGAAAGGCGCATGTTTTGAACACAAATTCACCATGTTCAATTATCATGTAACCCTTACAAATAAATATACAACACAACTAGAACTCCAACTAAACCTTGTAGGTGAAAGAAAACAACAGAATAAATAAAATGTATTTAACTTTCCTTGGCCTCTGCCCTTCCCTTTTCACAAAAGCTAGCTCCAGGTGGCCTTCACGCTCACTAAATGCTGTAGTAGTTTAAAAAGGGGAGAAAAAAAACAAAACGTGTGTGTTTATGCATTACAAATGTGGTGCTGGGCACAAGTAGCCTTCAAGACACCGTTAGTAACAAATCACCTATCTATCTATCCATCTATCCTCACAGGCCCTCATCTGTATGAAAACGCAGGCTTTCTCTGAATAAGGGTCTCACCCTCCTCTCGGAGTTCTGTGAAGAACAACCGGGGATACTGTTGGATAGAGCTTCAGACTTAATCCTGGCAACCGCCCGAAAATTGTAGAAAGAAAGGTTGGGGGGTGCGCAGCGAGAGACAGGCAGGAAAAGAGGAGAAACACGGAGAATCTAGGTGAAAACTCCCAGCGAGGGAAGTCCTTGAAATACAGCCTGGAGAAACCTGCAGTTGAAACAGCAGCACACCCGAATGAAGCCGAGGGCTCCTAACACAGCCTCACCTCTGATAGTACGAGTGCTCGTCTCCTCGTAGCTGCCAGCTTACGACCCACGGGGAAATAAGCGCTGAGCAGAATGAACTTCCTTTACCGTGCTGATAGCAACGAGGTCCAAGTGTGTCTAAAGCGCTACCTGGCCACTTTACTGGGTACACCTCATGAATTCTACTTTTACAAGGTTATACTTTCTTAGCTTTTGTTGAATGTGATTTTTCTGTGTAGGCAGATAGGTATTTCCTTCTAATGTTTGGGCCCTGTTTGGTCTGACTCAAACAAACTCTCTGACACTGCCTCTGACAAATAGACATAGACAAACATGAGCGATTACAGTTGTTTTCTGTGTCACTGAGCGAATGACATCTTTCTGCTCCAGGAGAGGCTGTCATGTAGCAACCTCTCCTGATTTCTCGAACATGAACTCCGGACAAATAATAGCTGAACAATTCTTTTCCTCTTTGAGCATTTACAGTAAAGAAGACAGCAAATGTGTGTGTGTGTGTGTGTGTGTGTGTGTGTGTGTTTACAAGTTGAGGGGGGCATGCTTTGCTTACTAACACGATGGGCTGTATGGACATCAGCGATTACGGTTACGGGGTAGATTGGCGACAGCTTTAAGGCTGGCTTCTTTATTTCTCCGTGCCCTTTTGCTCACTGACACGCCTCTTTGTGTGTCTGTGCGTGTGTGTGTGTGTGTGTGTGTGTGTGCGCCAGCTCTAAACTGCACAGCTTAAGGCTCTGGGTCATTTTCCATTCCAATCAGGGACACCAGCTGCCCTGGCCATCCTGCAAAATTTAAACACTCCTACCAGCTGAGGAAGGGGCACAGAGAGCATCAGTGCACACACACACACACACACACACACACACACACACACTTAGGGATACTTAATTCCAAACCCGGATACGCTCATTACAGCAGCTGAGATTCGAGAAAACATTTGTGCATACATACGCATACACCAAAATATACAGCCAAGGACACTTCCATACTGTGAAAGAAAAAAGCCAAGTACACACACCTGCATGCACACACTTATATATAGGGTCATGTGGGGCAGCCTTGGGCAATGGGAGGAGGGGGAAGGGGAGCAGAGTCAGCCTTGCCCTCAGCCATGGCATCCTTTTCTTGCCAGCTCCATAAGCCTGCAGGGACTGAGGTAGAGAGGGGGGTAGAATCTACCCCCCACCCCCGCCCCCCTACAATTCAACCCTACAAATACAGACACACAAACACACATACATACAGAGCAAAGGCCTCCAAGCAGACAGGCTTACAAAGGGGTGAGATCATTCCCAAATAAAAGCTTTGTTGGTGTGCCAGTGTCAGTGTTGCCCTCCCTGGCCTATTGAAACCTTGGCAACTAGGTTCAGTCTGTCTGTTGGAAACAACTAGGACAACGGGGTGAATGCCTCAATGAAAAATATAGTTTCAGGAGATGCAGGAGGCGCTTAGAGAATAAAACACAGAGATATAATAAATAAAAAGAGTGGAAAGGGAATGCAAGTGGGCCACTAGCCCGTTTTCCTATCATGGGATTATGTGTCAAGTCTCCCTGACCAAATTTATGAAAGTAGTTAGATTCATGGGTGTTAGAAATGCAGCCACAAACACAAAAGGTCAGGCTTAAGTTTAGAGAGAAACTGGAGTGAGCAAAACATGGTTAGGGTAACTAAGCAAAGGCAAAACGTCCCACATTTAACAGCCTGGACTTAAAGATCTAAAAAAGGAGGTGTAGAAATGACTAAGCCTATTAATGGTGTCCATGGCAACCAGGTGGATCATGCAAAAAAGACCAAGAGACACAGTATGGCCGGGAGTAAGGAGGATCACCTCCTCACTAACTCCATGCTGTAGCCTTTAGACAAGCCGCATGAGCAAATATCAAACAGTCAGCAGAGAGCAAGTGAGGAAAAGAAATATAATGTACAAGCCTGTAGGTGTTTCAAATTGAAACTGTTCTCAATCCTGTTGTTCTGCTGGGTCCCTGTGAGGAGACCTGGCCTAGACAGCAGGCCAGACGTCTGCAGCACAGACACACACACACACACACACACACACAGACTCTCTCTCTCTTCTAATTTCACTGATACAGATAGCTGCTTCTTCATCTGACCTCTTTTAATTTGCTCTCCCTCCTGTTACTGAGGAAGGAAAGGGGAGGGGGGCGAAAGCAGTTCTCTCTTGTTTCCTCTCCGGGACTAAACAATCCCAGTCTAATTTAGTTTTTGAGGACAGAATATGTACATGTGTTAATGGGAAAGTCGAATCAAATTAACTATAATTAGTCAAACTGAGAAGTGAGGCAAAGGTATGTTACATGGGAGACTTGTTCAACGCTGCAAGATGGCACACCTCCCCACAAACACAAGCACACACTCCTACACATCAGTGCACACTTCCTCTACTACCTGCTGTCACACACCCAGCTACGCCACTTTCTCCTGGGCGCCAACACCCGTCAGGCTCACTTCAACCCTCCTGAGCTCAGACTGTATGTGGCACGCGAACACGCAGACGCCAAACTAGTTGTGTTGTGACACATCGCTACAAAAACCTGCATGTGAATTTTGCAAGCGGCGGATGCCGACTCCTTTAATCTCATCAAAAAGACATTTACAGACATGTTATGATGTGATGCTGTAATCTGTTTGGACAGACACTGCAGCGCAGGATCGTATGAGGATTATGAAGACAATTGGTGGAGGCAGAAGGTAAGATGTTGTAGATGGTTTTAGAATGAATACACAAAAAAACTGCACCTCCCTCTGGAGTCCACTAACATTTCTGTTTGTCTTAGACAAATTGTAAATGTGCAGCACACAATTCTTTGAATACATCAAGTAAGTACAAATACCAGTTCCAATAAAGTTGGCATTTGTAGTACTCATCAATACTTCTGACAACAGTACCCTCAGATAACCCAAGCATTAAAGGGCTATGCTAATGAGAAACCAGTCTTGTGTGTAGATGTCTTTGAAATCTGAAATACCCAGGTCATTTTGTTTATTTTTCGGAAGCTCCCTCCAAACTATAGAGGACATTTTAAAAACTAAACTTGATGTGCAAAAGTGGCCGACTTCCCCCTTAAAAGCCCAATCAACAGGTCCCTCGTTCTATCGGGAGGCTAGTTAAGCATAAGTCCCTGCTAATAAGGTCAAAAGCAGCATTCAGTCTGTCAGTAAAAGCTCTCTTCCATTTGTTGGCTACATTAAACTGAAAGCTTGTCTTGGCAACAGCAGCAGTGACATGAAGCCCACGACTGCACTAAATCATTAGCTAAATGGCTAATTCTACAGATTACCTTGCTTGCCAACAAACTGGTCAAACGAGTTAAAGGTGTTTTATTTTAACATTATATGATTCCATTAATGTGATGGAGACCATTCAGTTTAATGAATAAATCCAAGTAAGATAGATTACCTGAGGACATATGAAAATAGTTGAGTATATGCCATCAAATTAGGAAATACAAACATGTAACATGCAGTTAGAGGAGCAGTTCTTAATTGCCACTGCCTAAGTAATGGTAGTGACAAATTAAAGCACATAGAGCTTTAAAAATGATGAAGTGTTGAATAAGAATAAGTGAGTGCCACAATAAGCATTAGCGTATTGTAATGAATAAGCACCTGGACATACAAAGGAGTTTGATTTTTCATTGTAAGGGTTATAAAATGTATGTCCTAACCAGTTAGTTCACGAATGCAATGCTTCAGACCAATATTGCTTAAATATTCTGTTATATTATTATTTGGGAATTATCACTTATAATTAGAGGTAATTCATTTTTACATCCATCTTTAGGAAACAGTAGTTTGTGTCACACTTTACATTTAATATGACAGAAGTTTACCTACCTCCATGCATCAGTAACAATTTGGCGATTTCCACGTATCCGTTTAGCAAGGCGTCGTACAGCGGACTGACTCCACCCACCTGGTTATTAAGCACAGGGGTGGGGTGGTGATGTAGCAAAGCCTCCACGCATGCAGTGCTGCCATGATTACACGCTTCATGCAGAGGAGTCCAGCCTGCATAGTCTGCATAATAAACAAAACAAAGACACACAGACATATATTTGGAGTACTAAGTACAGACAATCCTAAAGACTCATGACGATATGCAAAGTGGGATAACCCACTCAGCAGTAGCTAAGCTGTTGTTTAGTCCTGAGAAGTAATAACTTGGTTAGCAACTAGGCGAGCGTAGTAAATGATCCAGATCATATTCACCCAAATACACTCTGAATGAATCTTTTAGGACATGTTAATACAAGATAATAATAATAATAATAATAATGAATACTTTATTGATCCCCTTGAAGAAATTGTTGTTTGGACAGCTGCTAGACCTGTGTCTGCGCTACTATGGGGTATAAGTGTCTTGTCCAAGGACACCTCGATACGTAACCTGGTTGTACTGGGAATCGAACTCGTTTACCCTTCGGTTTGAAGATGACTGCTCTACCCACTATGCTATCATGGCGCTCCCCCCTCTCTGCCTATTCCATCGACATAGAAAGAAGCTCATAAACACAGCTGAATTGAGGGTGTTATGACCATTCACAGCCAACACAGTTCAAGAACCCTACATATTACACAAAACATTAAAACTGTTTAGCCCACTTTTTCAAGTTTTACAGCATTAAATTAATTAAAAGAATTAAAGCAGTTGTGAGTAGGCTTTTCTTGAGTCAAAAATAGCCCACTTGAAGAATATTGTAGTGCTCATTTGTTGTAGCTGACGTGAAGAGTACAGCCAGAATTGTTCAGCCTCAATTAATATGGTATGGGCCCCATTTTGAGAGACATATGCAAGGTGACAGCAGTAATTTTACCATTTTGTCCATAGTTCTATCTGAACACATTTTAGATATCACCCCTTGCATGAGTCTTCTGCCAAGATGCATGTTAATTTAGGCTGCAATAAAGGTGATCACAAAATTGGACAAACCTTTGAAACAGCAAAACATTTCCATAAAAGGAGGGCAAGTCATTATATTTGACCTAAAGGGACAAAAGAAAGTCATCCTGAAATATCAAAAGTCATTCAATTCACTTAGCAAAGTGACTGTAAATCTATAAATCTGAGCTTCCAAACCCATCCTGCTCTTCCTAGACACACCCTTTACATTTTAGCTAAAGGTTAACCTCAATGATGACGCGCTACTATTCCACCCCCCATGATAATCGCTATTCGAAACCGTGGAACAGTGAGTGAAGTGAGACAGAGGTTACAGTAAAAAGCTAAGCGGAAAAGTCTTACCTTTAACGTTGACATCCGTGCCAGGGAGCGCCAGGATCTGAAGCACTGTTTCCACTTGGTTCCTCTTGCAAGCTCTGTGGAGGAGGGTCTCTCCTTCGACCAGGACATACAATGGACAAAACACACCCAAAAGAGAGAAGAGCCGAAAGAGAAGAGAAAAAAAATCAAAATTAGGGTGTGCCTGATGTCCTGCCCATTGTCCCCCTTCATATGGTGAACAGACCAATAAAATACCACAGAAATGTCCCCAAACACAAAAAAAGCCTGACCTAAAAAAGTACGACCCGCCAATGAGGATGCGATTTAAGGAGACTGATGAGAAAAGGGGGAGATCTTTCAAGGGAAAAAAAGGAGGAAAAAATTTTAGATTGAAAGTTGGGCTAATTCGCCTCGCTATTTTCCTTTTATACAGACAAAGATTTCCCACGTACACACCAAACCCGTTAAAGTTAACATCGGGGCAGTCAACGAGTAAACGAATGTAAGGGCGAGAGTGTAGGCTTCCTGTCTGCTCATCCCTACATTGTTACTTGAGAGGAAGTTATGGTAGAGAGCCCACGCACAAAGCCTCGAAAGGGACTCTTCACAGATCCAAGGTTCAAAAGCTCCGCTGGGCATTGCCAGTGTCACCACGTGATATTTAATAAGGAAACTACCAGTGAACAGGCATGAAAGAAAATTTTCAAGGACTACATTTATATTTTTAAACACAATACCCCCACCCCCTTCCCCTTTCTCATCTGAACACCATGTCTCACTTTTTCCTGATACAATGGTAAATCAGGAATATATTATTGGTCCAGAGCCCCCTCTTTTCATGTATGGCTGAACTTCAGAGGCAAGTTAAAGGCCAAGCTTGAGTGGCTTTGTGGTTGCCAGTATAATACAGGACTGCAAAGCCCATAATAAATGCTTTACTAGCTCTCCCCAGGATGCCACGCCTGTACAGGGGCTTCACTCCAGCGCACACAGAGCACAGTCTGGGGCAAAAAGAAATGGTGGTGGAGGAGGAGGAGAGTGGGGATGGCAAGAAAGAAGAAGCAGTGAAGGAGAGTGAGAAAGGGTTTCCTGCATTTCAAAGCATGTAGTGGAAATATTGAAAATGCTGGATCCTATTTATTCAAGAACTCCTTTCTTCCTGGATGTGTCTTTGAGGATGCAGAAGATGCATTAAATGCCATTTAATGCTAAATAAAAAGACTGGGGAAAGAAATGTAGAAATGGAAGGACTGTTTATCAAAAAAAGATAATACATGAACTACAAATTAAACGCAAAAACTTTTAAGGTAATTTTAAAGTTTTGAGAGGAACAGATTTTTTTTCCAACTCTAGTTATGTAGTTGAATACCAATGCCATTTAAATAAATATAGTGTAATTTAACGTTTTGCACACAAACCAAACCTACAATTAATCAGGACAGTTTAACATAGATTAATGTAGTAGATGGTAACAGAGCACTGCTCTCTACCAAATTATAGAATAGGAGTGAAGTAAAATCTATGGATAGAAAGAAACAAAAACAGGAGTGTGTATTATTTACAATATAAAACACAAACACTAAGCACAACACAAGTCGATGAAGCAGGTACTTATTGTTTTTATACACGCAAATCATATTTTTATGCGTTTAGTATCACAAATGGCTGAACACACTAAAATGTGTGACTGTATTTTTTAGACTCGACCGATCTATGCTACTACATGCGATCTCCAGGCCCTTGCCAGTGTTTAGCAGAAAAGGCCAACACCGATCAGAAACTACTACTGCTACAAAAGCACAAGTCACTAATTACTATTCAGCGTGTGATGCGTTTCCACTCTGATATTAATTCTGTGTCACGCGGCAGAAATGCTTTTAGCATACTAGTGCAAACAGCGAATAGTCATTTGTGAACCTAAGATGGCAGACAATCTGGCAGTATCATAATAAATAAAAAAAAATCAAAAAGACCCAAACTGTGTGTCCAAACTACAGACCCTAATGAGTAAGCTGTACTGTGTGGCAAGTCAGTGTTCTACATGGGCTGCTCTTCTGTTAGGGACCCTTAAACGCTGTGATTAAACAACCATTCCACTACACTCCATGTGTACACATCCTCGCAAATGCCAGGGCCAATCCACGCACAGTTAAATCACTTTAATGGCTCCAATTTGGACACAACGCCTCTATTATAGGGGTAATTGCATGCTCAGCATTTACAAGCACGGAAAGGATAAATCCGCCTGTCCTTTTCTATAAATTGCCTGTTTCACACTTTAATAGAAAAGTTAAATGTATGTGTTGCTCTTTATACCTCTGAGTCTGCTAGCTACACTCCTGTAAAGTGCTGCTTGGCCCAGTCATCCCTGCTGGAGGCCAATATCAATGCTATTTGTCAGGAAAGCGTCAGAAAAGTATTCTGTGCCAGTTACTAGACGTATTTGAACGTATTTGAAGGGTACTGCTGTTGCTGGCTCTGAGACCAGTGGTGGTATAAAAAATCCCCCAAATCACGATCACTGAATTACATACATTACCTTTTCAGTCGCAGCAAATTAGACACTGATCTACACTTAGTTCATGTGTTTTGCTGGTAACTGTGTTAAATGTGCTTAAAAAGAAAAAAAAATTAAAGCAGCATTTTTTTATAATAATAATCTGTTCTTGATGGATAAAGTTAACAGTCAACCCGGTCTATGAATGATAACTTTAACAGTGTTTCAGGAATGACACAAAGCTAAAAGCAAACCCATTTTATGCAAAAACAACAAAAGCCACACACAGCAGCTTGTTTGACACACTACATACAGTACAGTTTATTCAGGCAGATTTAAACTGAAATCTCAGCTGAGCTTCCGGGAGGAAACACGGGACTGAAAGAGGAGTTCATCCCAAATCCCTCAACCCCTCTCAGCTACAGTGACAAAGATACCGAGGTTTCAGGAGGCAAGGCAGAAGTTCCAAAGCAAAGAAGTGCAGGATATAAGAAAGGAGCTTACATGTGTGGGGGGAAAAACCTCTAAAAGAAAGAGAGGAAGGGAGAGAGAGAGAATGGGATGGGATGAGAGGGCGAGAGGGGAGAATGCTGTGCCGATGCTTCATCAAAAATTAATGCCAACCGCATCGGTATAGGGATCACGTTGTGGAAAAACAACACATGCCAACAGCCTTGAGTCTCCTGCCTCAACCCTCTCTCTCCGCTCCCTCTCCTTTACCCTCCACCCCTTCTTTGCACAAGCACAGGGCCTTTCTGATCAGGTGGAGGTAGGGTATATGAGCTCTGACACCTTCCAAGAGTTCACACAGAGTGCCATGCCTGTAATTGCAGGAAGTTCCACCAGTGCAACCACTGTACATCCGCAGCACTAACCTAATTGCAGCATTTATTATTCCTAAAATGGAGATCTGAGGCACAGTGTGCGTACTGATATGTGCGATTGTTCGGTGCAGAAACCCATTATTTCCGTCCATTCCATTTATTTATTTATCTATTACTATTTTAAAAAGGTGAATAAGACAACAAAACAAAGAGCACAGCGTTGAATTTCAATGTAAATAGAACACGTGGAGGAGGATGTGCGATACCGAGGTGTTGATATGGCACAAATTCTGCCCCGAACATACACGACAATCCTACTTATGCAGCTAAGTTGCCCTTAAACTAGACGGCCTCTGACTAGATGGATGCGTGGTCTGATGCAAAGCAATCACTCTCTCCATACATTATAGGCTCTTCATTAAACTGAAAGTGATGACAGAGCTATCATGTCCCTCTTTACTGATGACCTAGTGCAGTGCATCAGTCCATTAAAAGTCCAATCCTTGCAAATTTGAAGCTATATTGTTCAGCGGTGGTGTGTGTGTGTGTGAACGTGCCATACCTGCTGTGTTGACTCTGTTCAAACCTCTGGGGAAGTTTTCTTTCTCCTGATTTGTTTTATTCACCAAAGAGCTCGGCCTTCTGTACGGAGACAAATGGCATGGTCAAAGTGGTTATAAGAAAATATACATGTATATACTAAACCTAATTCAATAGGCGATTACCCATAATTCACATAAGCAAGTCCAATATGTCAACAGCTGACCCTTTTAGCCTGACAGAGAGTAGACCCAGTGGTACACAGAGTGAAATGGACATCGCTGTGCTGTGAAAAGTGCCATTAGCAAATGAATCCCTCGTGGTGCTGTATCTTCTTATATAAAATCCGACAATATCTGTCAAATCCCTACTGTGTTGGCCACACGCGTGCGCGCGTGCACACTTCACACACCCAATCCACCGTTCTCGTCTCCAAAGCACTTTTCCTCCCACTTAACGCTTCAAACGCGGAGACGGAGAATTCGATGTGAGCAAGCACATTAGGAGGAATAACTAGTAAAAGAAAGTGAAGCCTCTTCAAAGTGGTGGCGTGCTAATAGCTGTGGGCTGTCACTAGTCCTGTGAGTGGTTATGGGAGATCTGCCTGCAAGAAGCCTGACAGGTGTCTTCTGTGTATACGTCTGTGCATGTGCGCGTGCGCCGCATTGAAGCAGACTGCCATCCGTATTACAGGAAAGAGGCTTGTTCCCTGGTAATTGGCTTGTTCAGAAGCCAGGAAGAAGCTCCCAGCAGTGAGGGGGAAACACACGTCCTGTCACGTTGCTTGTTATTAGCAGGGACAAGGCTGTGAAGAGATGAGACGAGCTCTGTGTGTATGTGTGCTTTTGTGAGACAGTCCATAACAGTGTCTAGGATGAGGGCATACCACTTCTCATCTCAAACCACTTCACCCAAGTGTCCCTCGTCCATATGGGCTTGCAGCAGTGGAGGTTGACAGTACTTGGCTTGTATAGGCTCAGGTCTCTCCTTTCCTCAGGGTCTACCTCAGGAGGACAGCAAACTGTCAGCAGGCCAGCTATCAATTCTGGGCTTAGGCCAGTGTGTGCTCATGGCCGACTCCCAAGAAACTTTAAAGCAATAACAAAAGTAATAGGGAGTGTGCATCCAGTGCCAATAACGAGAGAAAGCTACGCAATCATTCCATTTCATATTTGCACTAATTGCTTTAACTTTGCTTATATATCACAGCAATAATTAATCCATTTTATATGTCTCTAATATTAGTGGAGTTTATCTATTTACAGGCTTTTTCTGAATCTAGCTGACAGTGATTATTTACAGGTCAAGTCAGAAAGATGGAGCTAAAGTAATGACATAGTCAAATGGTATGAAAAGACATCAGCAACGCACAGAGCTTGATTAAGCCAGCAGGAAGACAACCTCAGTTTAATTACAGCTTCCCTTCTGCTAACAGCGTTCACTGACACGCAGCCAGCCGGCAAGTCAAACAGCCATCTAAACAGTCGGTCAATCAGCCGTCCTGTCAGCTTGGGATGGTTTGGACATGTGCCCAAATGCCAGGCTGTCTGTTAGTGCAGAAGGAGCACGTTCACTCTTTCCCATAGTGCTGCAGCCTCGAGTCACAGTAAAACAGTTTAATGCTTTAAGATCCGAAATAAAAGACGTGGTTCCTCCCAACCTTCATGACCCGTAGCAGCTCTTTTGATAAATCCAATACCCAACATCACATTGACAGAGAAAGGGCAGATTAAATGGAAATTAAACCATTTAACACCACCATCTCTCTGTTTAAAAACAAATCACATTCATGCTAACTTTACATTTTTTTGTTTTCACGTCTTCTATCTTGGCACTACGTATGGCTCGCAATTGTTCCCACAGCAAATAAAGCCAATTTTCTTACAAGACCAAAAAAAAGCTACAGATCTAATCAAATAAGCCAAAATTCTGCAATGCTGTAGAAAATTCGGCATTTTGAAATACAACACGCTGACAAGATGCAAGTGGGATTAAAACACCGTCACTGAAAAAGCACGGGCATTTTACTGATGTCAGTTTAAATAGCTGTGCACCTTTGTGATTTTCATATAACTACTTTTTCTTTTATTCTTCTTTTATTCATCAGTGAGTCACAGCAGCTCCAACAATGCAGAGAACTCTGCTTAACATGCTCAGAGACTGAGGAGTGTGTCAGGCTCAGAAATGCTTCCACATAAAGATGTGTTAATTGATTATGAGGGTCTATCACTGAAAACACGTAGAATAACATGAATTCAACCATGAAAAATAAGGAAATAAGATTTCCTTTCAGTTTCTGTTGACAATTTATCACAGACTTTGTCATTTGACTTAATTCTTTCTGTCAGGGTCAAATGATTTCACACGCCCTTTAGCATTTCTTTATCTCACCCGTGCAGATTGCATTTCTTGTTTTATTCGGTTCTTCTCGTGTCTACGATTAAAAAACACGAAATGCTTAAAACTTGGAAGAAAAACAGAAAGTAGGAGGAGAACGGTGAAGAAGGCAGAGGGGATCTGGCCAGTATATGAACCAGCAGCCTTCACGTGAACCTGTTCCCTGATGCTCCAGGCCAACTACCTGATGGTGGAACAGCAGATGTCTGATACGGGGTGTGGAGACAGAGTGTGTGAGATTGCATTCAGAGGGGAATTTAGGATACGAGAGGGAATATCAGCAGAAAAGGGTGAAGGCTGAGAGCTGGTGGGCGTAAGGGAGGACACAACGGTCTGAGGGTATGTTCTAGTCTGTCAATCTGTTTGTTTCATTTCCAAATCATATTGAGCTCAGAGTGTGTGTAAGGAGGGGTCTAACCTCCCTTTGCACCCCTCACACAAGAAAAAGATCAGACCTGGGCATGACCTGTTACATGCCAACTCCATCTGACCTCCATTTGCATTTCTCCAGCTTTCCCCCAGCCCGTTCCCTCCACTGACGTACCCCCACAACCGCTGCACACACACGCAGACACACTCATCCCCTCTCCAGGTGTTCCTTTGTTCCCTTTTACTCATATTTCTCATCTGATCTGTACATTGTCAGTCATTTGACTAATGCCATATAGCTTTAAATCTATGAGAGGAACAGATCTGGTACTTTAAATAACCAAGCCAACAAAAATGGCAAAGGCACTATTTGACAGCAGGGACGGTTAGTAATTTATTCTTTGTGTAGCTCTCGTTTCTTCTTCTGCATGTGCATTCCCACTGCTTCTGCTTGAGGCTCTTGTGAAAATGTATCAGGTAGACTAACATAATATAGATTGACAGCTGGTTGTAACTGACCTGTAGCTCGTCCCCTGACTTGTACAGCTGTGGGGGGTGGGTCCAGTCTTGGGGCAAGCCCCACTGGGACTCTGGGCTAAACTTCCAAGAGCAGGCAGGTAGAACTGCACCTGTCAAAAGTCACACATGAAGACATACAAGGTTAGATGATGCCTTTACAGTGCAAGGTTTATGTCTATAGGGACACCAGAGGTAAGCATGAAAGCCAGATGTTCTACTCCAACATAATATAATGGGTAAACCACATCAGCACTCTTTGTCTCTTCTTCATTTAGTGAACGTTTTCTTTCACCAGAAGCACACAGAAAGCTACTGATCCTTTCTTAAACTTCAACTTTAAGGTCTTGTAACATGATTATTGCAGACCAGGAGTGTATGTCTCAAATTATAAATAAATAATACATCTCTTAATGGTAACTGAATGAAAACCTGATGAAAGCTATGAAGTTTGCTGTGTGTTAGTAATGGGGAAACAAATTAAGAACATGAAAAACACACCATTTTTCTAAGAGACAGGGGTTCATCCCCCACAGTGAATCCATTTCTGCAGCAGAGATTCCTGAATATGGCATCAGCCATTACCAGTTTAAGTCTGGAAGATGAAGTCCTTAAAACAAGCTCTTCCAGAACCACTGGAGACACATCTAGAGGAGAGAATAAGAGGGAGAACGCGTTCTACAGTTAATGAAATCATTTGAAACAACTTTTTATTCAATGAAACACTGTAATAAAAAATGTTTTCATTGTTTCAGGTGCAGTATTACTAGAGGCTGTAGAAAAACATGAGCTTCAGTGGAAACAAAAACACATATTTTTCCAGACACTCATCCAATTTTCACTTTCCGTTTTTATTCCATACCCTGACTGATAACAGCAAAGTGCTCCGCAAGGTCTTTCAGGCCCTTTTCCACTAGCTTCTGGTTTAGTCTGAAGTGCTGCTGACACCAGAACTCCACCAGGACACAGAGATAGCCCAGTAAGGTGTCTGCCAAATGCAGTTTCTGCTTCTTGTCCTTCTCAGTGTAGTCCTTTAGTGGAGATAAACACCGAAACACAGTATGAAGTTAGCAACCCACAAACATTCTTCGTTTCTCTGACCTAACTTTCAACTTTGTTTCATAATGTAACACAACAACCAATGGGAATAGAAAATGCACATGTTCTACAGTATTTACCTCTGTAGCAGCCTGCACCAAGAGCTGTGTTAGTTGTTTCACAGCATGGGAGAGCAGGGTGGAGCGCTCCCACACAGTCCAGAAGGTTCCATTCAGCAAAGATCCCGATGCTGATGCCTGAGAAAGTCTTCTTCCCTGAGCCAGCACAACATCCCTGAGCCAGAGAAAGGCAGGGTATCAGCAAATAACAGTCTCTTTTACTGCTTAAATGACAATGATTGTTGCACCTTATGTCTGTGGGGAAAAGACGGTGTCTGTTTAATAAAGATCGGGATCTCATTCTTAACAGGAAGAGGAAAAGCTATGTACTGTAAATCTATGTTCTTACACAGCAGAAAGAGAATGGAGCTCTCCCTGGAAGACCTTAAGGAAAAGTGCAAGTAGGTTACTATGGAAGTGCAATAGTGTTGGCAGGGCAGGTCCAGGGAGCGGGTGACAGGTGACTTCACCGGACAGGCAGTAACTGAAAGAACAGTACAGTAGATACTTCTTAAATAAACAATGTGATTATTCAACATTTAACAAACTAAAAGCCAAAGATTAATGGAGTACTTTAACAGGGAATCTGCTCTAACGTGGGGTTCACCTGATAGCTGTCTCTAGAAAAGGCCACGTTCCCGCCTTACACCGAGGACACTGAAGCAACTTGGTAAAATATTTTCTCACTGTGCTGGAAGGAAGCCAGGGAGGATTGGTAACAAGGAGGTTACACATGACCTGCTGGAGACTTCTCAGGAAGACAGATGTGGCATTACCCTGTGACATAATGAACACACAACAACTCGTGTTTACTTGGTTTGAATATACAGCAGGGATGTGAAATTACAGCTGACCTGAAATTATACAATGAGTTCCCCTTACTATTATATTTTGGATGCTTGTTCACCATGGACATACATACAAAGTATTTTCTCATATTCAATAGATAACACTGATGCCAAAACAATTTGAATTGATTAAACAAATGTAATTGTTGGATGAATTAATAATTAATTATTAGTTAGTTGTAGCCCTGTAGTTTGGCTAATTATGGTCCTACCTGCTGTGCATATTCCAAAAGGGAGCTCAAATATTGTACTGGTGGTAGCACGCCAGGGAAGACAGCACTTCTGATTGAGTCCAGGGCTTCACTGAAGAGGCCACACTCTATCATACTACCAACATTGTTAAAATATGTTTCTGTTGCCTGGAGGAATGAAAGAACAATGATGAAATGTAAGGGGCATATTGAAAGTAGAAGGAATAATGGCACTCAAACAGATGGACAGCGAAAGGAGGAGGAGAAAGTGAGGGTAGAAGGGTAATGGAAAAAGGAAGTGAATGGACATCCAAAGTTCCTGGGGGTCATTTCTGACTGTCACTTATTGGCTAAGAACATATGGACTCAGAAAGCACAGAATTGAAATACATGAGCACCTATAATAGCAATCTGATGGAGATCCACTTGGGTAAGGTATGGACAGGACAGTGGAGACTATGGTTAATAGGTCTGCCAATCAAAACTCTGAGATCAGCTGACAGTGGTGGTTAAATCGGTGACCTGAGTATGATGCGCCCTTGCTCTAGATGTCGCTTTTCATTGAAATGTATGACATAAAGAAAATTGAATGACCTGATATTCTTGAAACCGTTATTTTAAAGAGTATAATGATCACACACAGACTGTGTGTCTGCTTGCCTACCTGGTACTGTGGGCAGTAGGGGTCATGGTAACCCAGAAATTCAAGGAAGTACAGTCTAGGCTTGCCCTACAGCAAAAGACCCCATTAACAATGTCAAACACATACTACACAGCCAAAATGGTCAATAAAATGAAAATACTGTAGGCTTATAAATGAATACACTTGCCCACCTCCTGTTTGATGACATGGTCCTTGAGCTCTGTCTCTAGGTTGGAGAAGTCAACATCACTGGCCATATTCGTCTCTGTTATGTTAACTTTCATATCCACAGAATTGACCTAACAAGAAAAAGACGGACTTTTAAACTTTCTCAAATCAATAGTTCTATCCCTGAAATATTTAACATAAATTGGTAAATAGGTTTGAAAAGAAAATTCTGTATTTGTATACAGTATGTCACAAACGTGTATATACACCCCCCAAATTTTTGTAAATATTTTATTGTATCTTTTCATGGGAAACACTGAAGAGATGACACTTAGATAAAATGTAAAGTCGTCAGTCTACAGCTTGTATCACAGTGTGAATTTGCTGTCACCTCAAAATAACTCAAATTACAGCCATTAATGTCTAAAGCGCTGGCAACAAAAGTGAGAGCACTCCTGTGAAAAATGTCCACATTGTGTGCAAAGTGTCAGTATTTTGTGTGGCCACCATTATTTTACAGCACTGCCTTAAGTCTCTTGAACATGGAGTTCACTAGAAGCTTCACAGGTTGCCACTGGGATCCTCTTCTACGCCTCCATGACGACATTATGGAGCTGGTGGATGTTAGAGACCTCGTGCTCCTTCATCTTCCGTTTATGGATGTCCCACACATGCTCAATAGGGTTTAGGTCTGGAAACACGCTTGGCCTATCCAGCACATGAACCCTCAGTATACTGAGCAAGGCAGTGGTTGACTTGAGGTATTCACGGGTCCCTCGATGAACTGTAGCTCCCCAGTGCTGGCAGCACTCATGCAGCCCCAAACAATGACACTCCCACCGCCATGCTAGACTTTAGGCAAGACACACTTGTCTTTGTACTCACCTGGTTGCTACCATACATGCTTGTCAGCATATGAACAAGGTAAGACCACAGGACATGGTTCTAATAATGTTCTTAGTCTGCTTGTCTTCAGAAAAGTGTTAGCAAGCTCTCTGGTGCATCATTTTTTACAGGGTTGCACTCATTTTTGTCGCCAGCGGTTTATACATTAATTGCTGTTTTATATAATACAAGCTATAGACTGTAGATTTGATTAAAATGTGAGAGTGAACATAGCTGAGAACCACATGTACAATATAACAAATAATTAGTAAAATGAAATTAGAATAACACAATGAATCAAAACACGTGCATAAAGATTTCTGGGAAAAATTAGTCTTACCCCAAACAGGTGCTGAACAATGTGGCTAACAGGGTAGCAAGGAGCACTGTGGGATTTTAATGTCTCAGTAACAGGTTTAGCCATGACATGAGTCACAGTGGCATGAGAGGGAGGCGGGAAGTGATATACTTTGGCCCTGCCTGCTTTTAGCAGCCTGTAAAACAAGAATAATGTACTATCAGAGTTTTAGTCATACATATACTGTTGTGTTGTATTTTTGTGTGACACCTTACCTCTTGAACATGGCTCTGCGCGCTGGCTCTTGGACCACTAGAACAACCCTCCAGTCCTGGAAGGCCCCTCTTACTTTCCCAGTGGCTACCTTTTCCCTCCATTGCCTGACAGGGTTAACAGTCGACGTGGCACTTGTGGTAATGGCTACCTCATAGGATTCCTCTGCAAGCCAAGTACCATTCTTAACACTGTCTAACACGTAGTCTGGAGTCACTACCCATTTTCCTGACAGGTGAAAAAGCAGCAACATGGTGTGATTACACAAAGTGCAAATCAGACAGAAACAGCGCTACTCATTTAGATTAGTAGCTCATCATGTAACTCAGTAAGTCTGCTGAACATCTGAATGACCTACTGATAACTAAAGTGTTAGCTCTGTTAGATAAGAAGTGTCATAATGTCAGATCAATTTTTTTTTACATCAATCATTATTCTAATATCATTTCTCACTCACCTGCAGCACAAGCTGCCAGAAACTTCTCGCTAGACAAAACCTGAGGGATTATGAGATGGGTGCTGGCACGTTGATAGACCTGGAAGACAATCACTGCATGTATGAAGCACGGGCAGTGATGTTGCAATAAAATAATATAAACACATCTATGAAAAGCACAGATTATGCTTTTCCACTGTGTGTTAAATAATAAATAAATAAATCAAAACATTTCACATAAGAGAAATAAACAAATGGCTTGCTTGAAATAGTAGGCTGGACATAATTTAGTATGAATGAACACAGTGAGACTATTATTATAAGATTCAAGTAATAGAAACACAGTATATTATAGGGCAACAGGTAGAACCCTATCAGATGATACTAGTAATCCACTTGTATGCATTTAAATTACACACAACTATCATCAGTGAAAGGACAAAGACACAGCACAACGTTTTGTTGTTTACAAATACTTTTAACCAAGAGGTGGTTTGTTGGATTTCTACTTACTGAGCCGCCTATATATTTTCCACCCAGCTGCTGGATGCCCTTAACTAAAGCTGCCTTCTTTTCACGGTTCTTGATGCCAGATATCTGGAAGATATGTGTATAGCTGTCCATCCTGAAGAAGAAACTAAAAGAAGTCACCACGATGTGTCAGTTATACATTAAAAACACTCTGCAATGCTGCAATGCTGCGATGCTGCAATTCCTGTTTGACTACATGCTGCTGCTCATTTAACTATTAGACAAATAAGGACTTCCTCGTAACTGTACACACCTATAGACTGTCATGTTTGTTGATTAAATTTGTGTCTGTTTACACTTTAAAGCTAATTATCTGAAGGGAAGACCACCAAGGGCGTCTAGTAAAAACTTAACTTTTAAGCACATTGCACACCTACAGTCACAGAAAATAATAATCAATAATTCATAATGTGCCTTGCTTTGGTTCATTAAGTACTGATTTAATCACCAGCTGTCTTACAGCTGGAGGATCATGTACCTTTGTTACAGTACCAACGGCGGGTCTGTTACCTCCCAGTTACGCACGGGCGCGCCAAAAGGATTACTGGCACCCACATCCAGTAACGTAAGAGAGGGTGTTTTGTACTAGCGGGGCTGCTCCTTCCAAATCATGGTCAACTTCTCGGATTCACGTGCAAAGCGACTTTGTTTATCATTGTTTACGAACATCCGTAAATGTTTATGTTCTCAACTACCTGACTTCACCGCCCAATATGCGCTGACAGCCTCGCGGTACAGCTCACTATCTTGGGTAAGGGGGTTTTCTTTGAAAACTGCTATGATGGTTACACATTATTAAGATTCAAGAGGCACAATTTTCAATAAACATCATATAATCTGTTAGGAAAATACGTCATATATAATGTTATGTACTCTTATACCCGTGTGGTACTCAGATTCACGTTTCAATGTGTCGCTGTGGGGTAATTTCCCCCCGCGCCGTTTGTCAGTTGGACTGTTCCACAGAGCGGAAGTTTTCAGAGAGCTGCTTCCAGGTTGTTGTCACGGACGCTTACTGTTCCCGGAAACAACCAAAACAGCTGAAAACCGAATGCACCAGCTGATTTGCGGGTGTTTTATTGTGGTCGACCATTAACAGTGATTTGATTCTGATTCTATTTTTGCGTCAACACGTTAGAAATTGCTCCGTGCAGTGCTCGGGTAATGTTCTGTGATAGCGCCAGCTAAGCTTTTCACCACAGTGACATAATTGTGTTGCGTGTTATGTGCTGCCTATTATTTTGGTTTACAGCTTTGTTAGAGCTATAAATGCCAACAGCAACAGTAAGTGACTGCGAATGACGCCAGTCACACTTCCCCCACCTTTAATGGATGATTACATTTAATGGAAAGGCTTGCTTGTGAAAGGTAGGACACACACACGATGCACATGTTGATCTAAAACATTTCTGTGGTGTGTATGTATAATGTATGTGGTCATATCGCATTGCAATACAAAGGACAAGCAGGTAAGACTTTAGCCTCTGTGTGTTGCTTTTACACGATTAACTCGTCATTAGCAACATTTTCAAGCTCTCTCGGTAAAAGTAATGATTTTCAATCGTGGAGGTTGTTTTAGGTGAGTATACAAATATTAAAAGCACTTTACTCCAAGTAGAAATACCATTGGTCTTTAGATTAGCATTATTGTGCATTGAACTCCATCATCAATTAGAATAAGTCTAATCAGTGATGTGGCTTGTTTTTTGTAGTCATTTTCACACGTATTAGCTTATGGGATAAATTAGGATCATATGGAATTATTTTTTGATAAATAATTAAATAGAATATTCAGTAAAATGTCAGTTTGACTGAATGGATGCTCCTGCTATGCCTGGGGTGGCTAAAAGGCCCACATGTATCATAGTGAAAAGGTCATATCCCACAGTATTCTGTCATTTGTTCTTCTTAATGTAAACATACAAATCTTGGCTGCCAGAAAATATTGTAAAAACGGTATGTTTAGAGCATGATGTTATATTTCAGAGACATTTGCTCAAATGTTCAGATCGCTTTCTGCTCCCTCTCTAGAGGTCTGGTGGATATTTATGCACTGATGGAAATTGTGGGAAAGATGAATAAAATCTTTTTCCATTTGCCATATTGGAGGAGGTTTCTCGTTTAATGCATTAGATGAAGATGGCAGCATATCTAATCAGATATCCGATATCAGCAGCCAGAGAGAGATAGCTCTGGACGACACACGACAGGTTGTGTTTATGCCGCCTTGTTGGCAGAAACATCATAGGTGAAGATGAATGGCACTACTTTGTATTTCAAGCCAGTCTATTGTACACTTTAAGTCTAAAACAATCAATGTTATGTGGGTGGCATAGTGGTTAGCGCTGTTGCCTAACAGCATGGTGGAACCCCGCTCAAAAAAGCAGGGGACGCCCATGTGCCTTTTTATGTGGAGTTTGCATGTTCACACTGTGTCTGGTTTTCTCCCATAGTCCACAGAAAATGAGACTTTTCTGACCTTTATGAATCATCTGGAGTGCCCTAACTTTCGAACAGTCTGCCTATAAATGCTTTTTAAATTATTAATAAAAACACATTTTTATGGACTGGCTTTTAGCACAGGTTGACCTGGTTTTTTCTAATTTTCCCTTGCATGTTTTATTTTCTCTTAATTATCTGACTTTTCTTAACTCTTTTATTTTCTCTTAACTAGCTTTATACTTTCCAGAATTTATATTGTGTGGATTGTGTGGCTTTTATTTTTTACTATTTATTGTCTGCTATAACCTGTTGTGAATGTGCTATATAAATAAATCTGTTCTTGACCTTTTCAGAAATAGTGAAATAGATACAATTGACATTGTTATGGACCTGTACTACCAGGTTGTAACTTACCTCGCATTGAAGTCAGAGAGACCAAACCAAAAAAATCAGTTCATGGCATCATCGTTCAAACTCAGAAGGTGTTCTTTTTCAGACAGATACTGTAAATAAATCATCCGGTTCACTGGTTGCATATTTGGCACTTTCATTCCTGTGTAGCTGATTATTAGATCTTATTGATAAGTTGTAGGTTATTTTTTAAAGAAACAATCAAGTATCTAGTAAAAGTAAATTTATGGTGTTGTAGAAAAATTAAACATAATCGACTATGGTAAGAAAAAATAAAAAAACATCTGTCTTATTTCCTCATAAAGAAAGGCTGGCCAACCTACAAAGTGTCAGAGCTCTCTGCAGAGTGAAAAAGCCTCATAGATAAGGTGAAACAAACATCTATACTCCTAAGTACAAGTGGGAGGTCGTAACCTTGAAAGAGGGCAAAAACAAAGAGTACTGTTTAGACTCCACTGGAATCTAACTACATGGAGTCTACCATCACGACATGGCAACAGGAGAACTTAATAACAAGAATAAAACTTTCTACAGAGAGCATCAGAGTTTCTACGACATTAATATTAATCTTATGTCGATACATGTTCACAAGTAGCAAGAGGATTTTTAGACCTTAAATTCTTTAGACCTTAAAATAATGGACCTGAAATTTGCACTTAAGTATAGTACTTTCTTACATCTTCTTAGTTACTCACCACCTTTGTTTACAATGAATGATACGGAACATTTTTTCATCATTTAATCAATAATTGATTAATTATTAGTGAATACAAATAATCAGCCAAAACAAAAAAACATTTTTTTCTGTTTTCCAACTTTCTATAAATAAAATAATCGCTAATTATTAAATCAACAAAGTGGTTTAGTGGCTCTATATTACAGTAGGACAATCACATGACCAGACAAAACCATGAAAGGCCAGCTGGACTCTGAGCGATGTTGTATATAGGAGTTCTTTTACAGCAAATGCATTGTTTACACTTAGTTAGTGTATTTAGGGTCACATAATCGTTGTTAGCTTGGATACATTAATCCATACAATGTGGTCTGCTCCAGTGTCACAGTATTTCTTATTTTTCAGTGGCTGTGAATGGCTCATTCCTCAGGTATACTGTTGAATAATGACGATTATGATGATTATTCTATAAAACAGCAACAATAAGTAAGATCAGGAATAAGTCGAGTCATTCCCTCTGTCCTATTGCTATGAAAATGCAGAATTGTTATGTGTAATGTTCTCAAGAAAACATTAGCTTCACATATTTCCCTTAAGAAAAGTAATAAAGTGACCAATATATTTTAACGATGTCAGCTCCTCCCAAATGTAGTGGAAATATCACTATATTAAATCTGATGAGATTAAAATCCATCAGTAACCCGGCAGGACTTTGGGAGGGAATCAGTCAACTTCAGGTCCAAAGAGTTGCACAGTGACAGTGTAACCCTCCTGCTCACTGGGCATGTGTGAGATACTTCTCAGCAGTATTATGATCTTAGAATATGTACCTATATAATGTATTATGTTTTCTTCACAGCACACTGTTAGGTACCCCCTTTAAAATAATGTTGACTTTGACTTGACATGCTCTAAGTGGCTTTAAAGCAGCGGCCTGGGGGACATACTGCTAAATATTTCAGGACAAACTCATTACAGTAAATGGGCCTGTGTGTTAGCCTAGCTGGAGTAGACAGGCAGCATCAGGAGAGATGGGACTGTGTGTGTGTGTGTGTGTGTGTGAGAGAGAGAGAGAGAGAGAGTTTCTTCCCATGGCTGTGGAGTCAATGTCTCAGGCAGGCAGAGCCTCAGTGCCTGGCCCAGTTGTCTCTGTTGCAACACTGAAACACACAGGGACTCCTCTTAACATCTGCTTTGTAAAAAGCTAATGACAAGACAATGGAGAGCGGATGATTTAGAGTATAGTACTAATGAGGCCCCGTGTGCTTCCTGGAAGATCCTGACACACATACACTGAGATGTACACACTCATGCTTAAGATAACAGATGATGCGTTGTCAGACCAGGAGGTAGACACCCAGTAGACATATATTATACACACGTAGGACCCTCTGTCCATCTGTCTTTCATACACATAAAGAGGAGTATGGTGTTGTAGGCATGATTTGAAATCGCTTCAAAATGTCCACACACACCCACACACACACAGAGCCTGGCTCTGTCAATATAATTACAATGTTGAGTTCCTAATCCATGGATTGAAAATCTTCTTGCCTTTCAGCAATGGCTGCTTATAGACCCTTTCTCAGGCAGTGGCGCAGAGGGAGCGTGATGATGAGGGGAAACAGTAAGAGAGAAGAAGAGAGGGAGAAATAATAAAGGACTAGCTTAACTGGTGAGGCTGTCAGCAGAGGAAAATAATATTTGTCCAGCTGGACAGGCCTCCCTTTGTGCAGGCTAAATGAATGTTGAGCTTTCTGTCTGCCCTGTCAGTGAGAGTGGCACAGACTGTATGCAGCAGCGAAGAAGCGGAGTGCGCGGAGCTGTTTGGAGTTTGACAGGGATTATTAAAATCAGAGCAGATGATGAGGACGGGGCGAGAGGCGGAGTGTGAGAAAGCCAAATTGACACAGACACTCTCCATTACCTTCCACTTGACTCGCGTTGATGACAATGTTGATATGAGACCCAGCAACGTAGCACTTGCATGGGATTGGCTGTTAGCATGAGCGTTAAGCACCGCAGGGCGGGGGGAGCAGCCCTCCGTTCTGGCAGAGCCGTAAGGAGATGAGTTGTTTATTTAAAGCCTTGACTGAAGAGCATCTCACCTCATTGTTTATTTATTTGGTCTGGTTTTTTTTTTTGCCTGTGTTAGTGTGGCGGGGGAATGGTTAGAGGTTGAGTCAATGCATTTTGATCAGGTCGTCCTGAAACAAATGATTTATGAGGAAATAAGAGAAATGATAAGCTTCCTTTTGTTTCAGGTGTTTCGGGTGCGATTGATTTGTGCCTCCTAATCAGACTCTTGTTTGAGGATATATCCACTTCCACCACATGACTATACGCGTGTATAATGTGTGTGTGTGTGTGTATGCCTGTGGTTAGTTTCTTGACAGACAGTTATGATGATAACACTACAGATCACAGTGGAAATCGTGACACTAGTGCCGTATTTTGCCTTATTCTGTTTTATGAACTGTTGCATGTCATGCAGAGTGTTTTAATGCCATGAAGTCACCTGTCTCTCTTCCTCTCTCTGGTTTTCTTTCTTCTTCAGCATGGAGTGGCCGGGGGATTTTCCTGATGACAATGCCTTTGTCGAGCTGCTTGTTTCAAAGGTTTCCAGTGATCTGGATTTTGAACAGCTCTTAAAAAGCACAGAGGAGAAACTCAACCTCAATGGCAACAGGTCAGTTAGAGTATCCAAAGCATCAGCCTAATATTTCCTCCTGATCGTTTTCACCTTAATAAAATTGATGTGACATTTTTTTGAATTTCACACACCTATCAACGTTAACTTTGTGATGTCAGACTGCAATTAAAACGTGCTCCAGCTGACAAATAAACCCTAAATAAGAAAGAATGAATGTGACAGTGAGCTTCTTTTAAGGCAGCGTGCTTTTGAAGGATTATTTTCTAGTGAAGCCCAACATTTTGTTCTGTGGATGTCAGATGAATGACAGGAAGCAGAACAAAATAAAATGTGCAGTTTAATATGAGAACACAACACTGACAAAATGAAATAAATGTTAAACAGTAACTTTGACAAAACATAATTAAAGATTCATATTTATGTTGATGGATTATATTACCTCTCAGACAATTTTCACATGTGTTGGGAAGTTGTTTTCCGTACTGTGCAAAGAGTACTACGGGGAAAAAGGTGGGAAAACTAACTCAGTTTTTTTAATGTTGAGTGTGTGCAGGCACAGCAGACATTATTTTAAAGCTGCGAAAAACCTGAGTGACTGACAGTTCGGCATCGTTTTCAATGACGGCAACACATAGGAACACATGATTAAAACCTGTAACAGTGCATTCATGTTTTCCCTCGGCCACCTTATCCTTCTCATTATCAAGTATGTCACACTGAAGGAAATCATAGCACTCACTTTTTATCTGGTCAGGTTGAGTTGGTGATATTTCTTTTGTGTTTTGTCTTCTTTAGTATATATGTAAGATTCATTTTTAGAGTGAATGGGCAGTTTAAACGCATTTTGTCTTTATGTTATGTCATGTGAAATGTTTTTTAGTCATCACAACAAAGCTGAAGTGTTTATTTAGAATAAAAAACCTTAGAAAATCAGCCACATCGAGCTTGAATAATACATTTTGATACACATCACCATATGTCTAACTAGGATTTTACTTTATCTGAAGTGCAAAAACCTGAGATAACTAAACAAACAGAACTAAGTCACATAATGGAATAAATACCTAACAGAATAAAAACAGCAACTTGTGTGATTTTTCTTTAACCAAATTCCATTTGATGTATACACATTTAATGTATTTGATAAGCTAAACCAAAAGAAGAATCACTGTTAGTGGTTGGTGGTAATTGTGTTAGTTACTCGGACAATACAGTCATCACATATTATGGAGGAAATTGTGGTGGAGCAACTCAGATTTTATCTTCTTTCCCTGTTCCCCATCACTGAAGAGTGAAATATACTGTAGATGTATGTCAAGGATGGCACCTGGGTATAGTTGGAGAGCACAAATAGATTGATAAAGAGAGAGACATGGAGATGGGAGAAAAAAAAGAGAAATCTATATTTCAGGTCTTTTATCGTTTGTGGCGTTGTGTGGCTGAGGGCAGATGATGAAGGACAGGCTAAATGTAGCAAGTGAACAAAGCCTCACTTTGGCACCATTAGTGTCTGGGACTCATCCCTTCCTCACTCTGTCTCTCTCGGTGTCCCTCCCCTTCTCCCTCTTTCTTTCCTTCCTCCTTCTAAATGGGAACATAATAATTGAAGATTCCACATCTTGAAACGAAACCCCTTGGGTAGGTAATTCAAGGCTTATTACCGAAGGCCGGGCCATTTTTCTGCTTTCTAAGCATTAAAGGGTTATTTTGTGTTCCTGCAGATGGGAGAAGGATAACCATTATGAGAACAAAGCGCCCAGATAATGGAGAATGGGGCTAAAAATAAGGCAATCCTCCTCTCGCCGTGGGGAACCACTGGTCAGTATCTCTGTCGGGCTGCAGCTAACTTCTCCCAGACTATTTCAGGACAGCCTTTTTACTGTTAGGACACATTCAGGCAAGCAGAATCTCTTAAGGCCTCCATTTCGCCTCAACCAGGGTGGGCCACTGACATGGACACACGCAAACACACATCTACAGCTCACTCACCTGCTGCCTAATCGACTTATCAGTGACTGGGACAAATTACGGAAGTAGAGGAGAGGAAAAGGAAACCGAGAGATAGAGGAGACAGAGCTGCGTACATCCGTGAAGGACTTCAACCTGTTTATGGGTCAGAGTGACTGGCCTGCTCTCAGTTCTCAGATGTCACAGATTTGCCAAAGAGCTGCCACCTAATTGAATGAGATTAAGATAGTCTGACAACGGAGCTGGCTCCTCCAAATTGAAATGCTGTAATCCATTAGTTTTCATCAGATTGGACAGTGGCGCGGTGCAGGGTTTGGTGGAGAGTGGAGCTCGGGAGTGGTGGGCCACCGGGAAAAGACCTCTAATGAAGTGTCAGCACAGGCTTGGGGACTGCTGATGGCCAGTTTCACTCTGGCAAGGGAAATGGCTCTCACTAGTCGCCTGCCAATCTTGATCAGGGTACAATATCAATGGTTTTAAATTTGATTCTGTGTGAGTAAGTGCCTCTGATAGACAGGATTTGTGTGTAAGCTGGTGTAGTTGAAAGTCTGGCAAAGGAAATTATTGTGCGAGGTTCCCTTTCAATGAACAAAAATACTGATCCGCAGTTCTTGCAGCGTATAGTTGAGTCTGTGTTTAGCTGTGTGTGACACGTGTGTTAAGTTAGTATATCAGCTGTATCGGTTCTCTGGTATCATTGGCCGGACCTGGTGGCTATGCGCTGAAGGCACTAAGTGGGCGACAGGCTGGGCCAGGATGGGATTTGTTTTCAGTCTGTTCATTCAAAC
Source organism: Microctenopoma steveboyesi (assembly GCA_032359275.1). Taxonomy (NCBI): domain Eukaryota; kingdom Metazoa; phylum Chordata; class Actinopteri; order Anabantiformes; family Anabantidae; genus Microctenopoma; species Microctenopoma steveboyesi. The sequence continues at coordinate 8,592,169 of JAUMHF010000026.1, forward strand.
CCATTCAGTCTTTTGCCCCTCACAGAATGGGACCCTTTGATGGAGAAGATATTTAGTTCTCAGGTGGCTTGTTTGGCACTAACTGAAGCTGGGGCTTATTTGAAAGGGATCTTCCTACCCCCCATTGCTTCCACCCCCCCACCTCCTGTAGGCGAGCAAGCACGACAGACAGGCAGCCCCACAGCAGCCCACCCACACTAAATTAATTCTGACAAGGAACTTAAGATAACGCCAAAGCGCTGACTAATCGCAGGATTGGGTTTCTGTAAGTAAGGGAGCTGTGAAATGTGCCATCATATCTAATAAAAGACCTCCGGTTGCTCCGTTTCTCTCTCAGCGGTGATCAAGGTTGGGGGGGAGCATGGCTGTGGTGTTGACTGTCAAGTTAGACTAATCTGAAAAACAATTAGATTTCACTCCACCAGTGAACGTCTAAGTATGTGTGTGTGTCAGTTAGGGTAAAATGATTGGCATGTTTGTCAAGACGCCTAAAGAATCCTTTCCTCGCAGCTTCCTCTTTTCTCATTTTGCGCGTCTTTTGTTGAGTTCTCCTGTGCGATTTTTGTCATTACGGGTTTGTCCATTGTCGTCTTTGCCCATTTCTGCTTTCATCTTCTCCAATTCTCTTTCTGTCTCTTCCCTCTGCATCTGAGCTGCTGGCAGTGGAAGTCATCGGGTTGGGAGCTAATCCTGCCAAGTTGATTAGGCTGCAGGTAGCTTTTACACCGGCGGGCAAAAGGTCACAACATTGTAGAGAGCTGGATGGACTTCTTGACACAGACCATCCAAATTGACTTTATAACTTACAGCACAAGGCCCTAAGGAGGGGTAATTGAAAGGCGAGAGTAAAGAAAAGAAAATTACGAAAGGAAGAGTTTTTGAGGAGAGAAAATGAAAAGGGGCAATGGAGAGATAAAAACTCTGTGGCAAGACTCGAAAGAAAGACGTATTTTGAAAAGTAAGGTCTGTTGCTGTGGCCATTAAGAGTTCATGGTTTTGTTCAGTGTAGGTGAGAGCAAGATGATGAGGCGTCGAACAAGTCTGAGGAGTGTGGAGCCTAAAAGCCATTCCCCTGGCTGTCTTACTCTATGGTCTTTTATGGCTTTCAAGTCAAGAGCTTCTCTGTTGTGTCCACATACACCGAAATAGAGTTTCAGAGACTGCTGTAACATCTGACCGAGTCTCAAGGCAAAGTCCCATCTACACTTTAATTGACATCACCTCAGTTGTAAAACAAGACAAAAGCCACCCACATAGCCTGCGTTTTCGGTTTTTAATGAACATCAGGGAGTCTGTGAAAAGTGAGCTACAGATGGAAGCCCATTTCAAACCTGCTGTCTACGTGAAGTCCTGGGGTGAAGCCCAGAACAAACATCTATATTTATGACGTGCTATAAACACACATACTGTGCTGCCATTCAATCTACAGGAAGGTTTTATTGGAAGTCAGGGCACATGACAGTAATATATGCTAAAAAGCTATTTTTCTTCTTCTTTCTTCTAATATGTGCTTTTCTTCTCTTTATGAAAGGAAAGGGATTGTTTTACTTTACTTTACTTGGCAGACGCTTTTACCAAAAGTGACTTACAAGGAGCTAGCGCTGGGTGTCCGGCTCAGGGACACACCTGCTGGGGGATGGTTTAGGAGTCAGACAGGGATTCAAACCCACGATCTTCTGCATCCCAGTCTAACCCATTGAGCTATCAGACCGCTAAATATTATGTACAGTAAAGTGCAGAACTAAATCTTATCAGAAAGTAATTTCTATATTACACATACAGTCAGAGGTCCCACAACAAATCAGCATCTGAACAATCCTTCAAGTTGTTTATAGTTGTGTCTATCCATTTTACAAACACTGTAATCAGTTAGTCAGAAACATGCCTCTGATGCTTTGTTGAAGCGGTGTTTTATGGCTTGTGAGGTCTGGGTAAGTATAGTTTTAGAGAGAGTTAAGAGTAGATAGAGTTAAGAGTTGCTTCACTCATAGGATCAGGCACAGGAAAATAACTCTCTGATACAGCGTTGAGCCTGAAAATGCCATGATGTAGAAAGCCCCACTTTAATATAGGAGTTGATGGTTCGGCATGAACAAATCACTCCTAAAACACATATATGCACTCACTTTATAGTCGGTGCTTCTGTCAGTCAGCAAGTCTGTGTCAAGGGATTAAAGTGAGATGCATCATCTGGCTTGCTGAAAGAAGAAGCGAGAGGAGGGTAGTTAAAGGGAGGAAGAGCAGTGGCAATAGGCAGCGTTCAATCTAGAGGATAACGGTTTGTAACAGTCTATAACATTTTATCCCCTTGCGTTTTTTTTCCCTCTGAAATGAAAGTGTGTCAGATTGAGCTGTTATTTAATGTGTTGCCATTGTAAGACATCTGGATGTGTTCATGGCCCAGAAGCAGGCAGAAGGCACTTTATAAGCCTACAATAGGGGATGAGCTAACTGATGGGCAACTGTTACACTAGCTTTGCTTCATGTACACTAACTCACATTAATGCATTCACCTTGAAGTGGTGCTAACTGAAGATATATTTGATTAATATTTTCACCTATTTGTTCTTCAGTGTTAATCAACATCCTAAAACCAATAAATCAACACGGCAAGTTTTCATTGCCTTCCGCATAACTACTCGATGCACTACCTCAAACACACATCCATTCATGCAGCTTTTTACGCACGCACACCTAAACACAGTCAGTATACACACAAATACTATCGCAGTGTTCACAACACATAACATGTTTATTTATGCAGATATATCGGCCTGCACACTCGCAGACACACACACACACGCAAGCAGACTGTCTTACGTGGCCAAATATATATGCATTGATTTGCATGGAAATGACTGAACATGTCGAGCCCAAAGATGTCATTTCTAATCTATCATATTAAAGAGGAAACAGAATAGCTGATGCAGTCTGTTAAAATCAAAAGAACTACACTTCTGTGTGTGTGTGTGTGTGTGTGTGTGTATGTATCAATGGGAAGCGTAAGATGTGCAACAGCGAGGAGCATGTGTCTCAGATGCTTGCCGATGCCTGTAACTCCACTTCACACCAGATGCTTAGCACACACTCACACTCTTGATATATCGATGTCTGTGTTTATTACTGTTGATGCCGTGTCTGTCTTCTCATGATACAGACATTGAATGAAAATATGATGCACTGTGTAGACCTTGTGTATTTTTCACAATGGTGTATGTGTACTGGTATGACTGTTTTCTTTGTTGCTCCTGCAATAAATCCTGTCTTCATTTGTTCAAATGTGTATGTTCGACTGCACGAGGTGCACTTAAACTCACAATATACTTCATGGTGTCCCAGGATAACATGACAGTTAGTTCCAACTGGCTGAAAGAGGAGTGTCGTGTAGATACAGGCACCTCTAAAGGTCCCATTTATTCACTCTGTCTCTTGTTTTTAGAGTTAAACATAAAAAAACAAAATTTAAATGGCTGTGTAATTTTAACTTTGTTCTTAAACTAGCCGTTATTTTATTATTAACTTGTTAACTCTCTGACTCGAACAATGTGTGTGTCTTTCATTCAGCATTGAACAACAGCTAAAGGAGCTCCAGGCCAAACTGGGAGATCCCCACACAGGGGAGCGTCCACTCAGCCCCTCAGAGATGTTGCAGTGCTTCAATCTCAGAGCGCACACTAGTGTCAGACCTGTTTCCACTGGACCTCAAGAGCTCATGCACTTTCTTAGAGCTTTGGTAAAACATCACACTCATCCTGACACTGACATGCAGCAAAGGTCCCCAGCCAGACTTGAATCGAGGAATCAGTGATTGCACGGTGTATGCTGTAACCATTCGTCTGTCAAGGCTCTCCTTAATTTCATTAAACTTCAATCATATCACTTTGTCCCCAGTTTAGCACTTTATCATACTAGTCATTGAACACATTTTGTATTCATTTTTATCCAAGATCCCCTCATCCTCTGAACCTGCCAGTTTCAGTGTACAGTGCTGTGGCTCACAAGTTGACTCATGCAACACTCATAATTGCACATAGTTTTTCTTGTTCCTCCTGTGACACTAACATCTTTACTCCTCTTCTCAATTCAGCAACAATACCTGAGATCTGATGACGAAGGGAAAGTGGAGTCGACACTTCAGCTACTGCTGAATCTGTCTGCCCAGTGTGGCGTTTGCTTTCCCTCTACCCCTTCTTCTTTGTCCTCGTTTTCCCCCGTGCATCCTCAGCTGACTGCCTCCTCTATCCACTTGGTCCATACAGTCAGAGATGAGGCTTCATTAGGGGTAAAAAAATTTTTGATTCAGTTCAGGACCTGAATAATGGCACTGATTGCCAACAAACATTACAATTTAGATACATATTTACATAAATATTGAATGTTTTTGCACTTACTTTTATTATTTTGTTTAGATCCAGGAGACATGGGATGATGTGCGCCTCCAGCTGCGGCGCCACCTGCTGGCCCGGCTGTCTTCCCACAACCCAGATTGTCCTGGAAATATGTCCTCTCTGTCCATTCCTGAACGGGTCTTATGTCTGCAACAGCTATTATTTCTTTATCCTGAATCTGAAGTGCTTGCGCATTACCAGGTGTGTAAAATTACAGTGATGAAGATTAATTAAATGTTCCCTAAATTTTTTTAATTAATAAGTTTTTTTTTTGTATTTTAGCATGCTACGACCGGTACACTAGGAACCATAGTTTGGTTGAATTTGTGTATCACTATAATACATAATAATGGGAATGATTGTAATATGTTTTATACTGTTATTTATCCAGACCCTACGAAGTCAGTCAGTGCTGTTTATGATGCACTCTGCACTGAGCAGCAGCCCAGGTGGTGAGACTGGTTTTGATAGACTGGCTCTGGCCTTGGACTCTGTGGTCCCAGCTCTGTTCCAAGCGCTCAGAGACGAGCTCGACGTCCTTACAAGGCTAGCAGAACCCTACACAGTCCTCGGTTTCCTTAATGCCGCCTACCTCAGCACTGTGGCCCGAGAACTGACCTCCCTGCTGGAGAGAGAATGTGAGACGGCCCTGAGGGATAACACCACACTCAGCAGCAAGATCAAAATATATTCAGCCAGATCACGTGCAACCGTTGGTAAGTGGCTTATTGTAAGTAATAAAAAAAGCTGTTATGTGCTCTTTCTGCTCATTTTTTTAGATGTGTTTTTACGGCTTTCCACCATCTTTCTTCACTTCCTTCTTCTGATAGTAACCCAACAAAACATTAGTTGTCTCCTGATCCTCCTCATTTTTGCTTTTCTGTTAGTATAAGTATAGTCTCCAGTTATCCGAGTCACAGCCAAGACCTCTGTGTGTCACTCTCAGTAACTGCTGTTTCCATTGTCATTGTTTTCTTTTTACTGCCTTAGTCCAAAGTCTTCTTTTGAAACATTATCGACTAGTTGTGATGAGTGATTACCATAAGAAAGGTCCATTAACAGTGTGTTTAAGCCTGAGCCTTTTCACCTCAACCTAAGTCAGTATGTATTGTGCCAAAGTGTTTGTGTGCTGATAACCATACCTCGACTGTGCTCTTCATAGCAATGTAAGTAAAGTTATATGACAAGGAGAGGGCAGCAACACTTTCACACAACCTTATGACCTTACAGACTATGATTTAGCTCAACCTTCTGCTCACTTTGGAGCAGTGATATAGCTGTAAAGGAAGAACAACCTGGGGTTGAGAGTGGGTGGAGGGGTACGAGCAAGGCTCAGCGTTCTCTTGACCTTACAAACGGGGATCGATATTTGAGAGAAAAGAATATGATGAAGTACTTTTACCATTTTACACTAATGCAGAATGTGCCACCGCGATGGGGCTCGCAGCGATGTTCTACACTCTAGAGTCTAGATAAGAGCGCAGACCTTCACACGCTGTGTCACTTTTGATACATAGTTGCTCCCATAGTCTCCTATTCATATTACGGCTTTCTGAGGATAAAGCTTAGCCATAAAAAAATGTAAACTGTGTGAGCCATTGTTTACTTTTTAGAAAATTGTGCACATGTCAGCCTCCCTGTGGGACGGGGGAGAAAGAGTGCTTTTACATCTGCCATTCTTCGATAAACACACCACCAGCCTTGCTTCTGTTTCTCCCCTCCCTCTCTCCATCTCTCTTTCCATCTCCCTCTCTGTTTTTTACTTCCCCTCTCCTTAAACGCGAGATGAGAGGAGGCAGCCAGGATAATTGGCCATGCGTCAGTCGGGCTGTTTGATCACGTAACGTGGTGGAGGCTACACACCTACGTGCCGCTCAACAAACCGTCAAATGTAGCACCGGAGGCAGAACACGGCTCCAAAGGGAGCGGGGGACCCGTGCTGTGTAATGATGGTAAAATGGAGCAGTTTTGCCTGCGCTGGCTACACTTGTGTGTGTTTTTGTGTGTATGTATGTGTGTTCGACTATCAGCTGCAAAACAGCTTTAAGGGCTACAACTGGGATTACATTTTTGTTGTTCGCGTTTTAACCCCCCCTCCCCCCCAACCGATAGAAAAAAAAGCTCAACGACCGATGGATCCACCACCCAAACTCCTGTGGCTCCTAAAGAGCCAAAGCAAAACATTAATGCATAATCTGCTTTCACGCTTTACTGTCTATACTGTATGCTACACCCATAATTGTCAAAACAATTATGACAGTGGGGGAAAAAGGAATTCTATTTTCATAAGCATCCAGTGACTCCTTAGATCTCTCCATCCTTCCCTGCTGTGTTATTGTTTATTTCTGTAGAAGAGGCAGGAGGAGATATATTTTGATAAGATCCATGCCTGGGAGACTATGCGGTCTCCCAGGGGAGCAGCGCCGTCTGTAGCATCAGCCACTGTCAAACCACTGAACCATTTAACAGCATTCATGGAGAGATCTACCTCTTCTTTTAACCCCACCAACTCAAAGACAGGCTCTGACATTGTACCTAGACAGATGTGAAGGATTTTAGCCGTCTTTTTTTCATCTTTTTCTTCTCTCCTGCGTTCACTTCATCTCTCTGTTTCATTTCTTGTCTTTTGCCATTTTCCTGTAGTTTTCCAGATGCAATGGGGTGAGCAGTGAAACTGGGGATTGTGCTAGATGGGTTGACTGGTCAGGAACAATACAGACTTTAAACCTTACTGACACACCGCACTGAGTCTGCAGGCGAGTGGGGGGGCAAGTCTTTTTGTCACTATATGTGTGCTAGATTTAGCCAAAACAAAGCAAATACTGTAGATTCTTTTTCTGTCTTTCTAAGTATTCTGGGATAAAAGCTAATAACCATTAGTCACTTTTAATACTTTTAAGCAGTCAGCAAAGTTATTTAACTTTATGATCTTCTACGGCTAAAGTTACATTAGATACAGTACGATTTCCCCATTAAGACAGTGGCACCCTGTACCTAGCTATTGGTCCAGAACCCTTCAGATATGAATGATTCCACATGAAAACATGCACCCACTGCTAATGTATGATGATTCTAAGCATTTGCGGATGCAGGTTTAGTGTGTTTTAAAATTTAGGTGACTGTGTAGGTGAAGTACACAAGTGTCTTGTCATTCACCTTTGAATAGAGGTCAGGTGCATTTTAATTGCAGACTCACTTAGAAAATTGTGTCATCAAGAGTCATTTAATACTTCTCTTTAAAAAATGCATCATTACATTTCCATATGGCGTAGCCAATTTGCATATGTATACATAGGAGATCCATGTTTTTGTAGGACATCAAAAGCCTGTATTCCAACTTCCCCGCATACACACATACACCTGCATTTATTTCCTAACAATCAAGCACCGGGGTGAAGTTGAGGTTATGAAATTCAGTTCCAACACTTTACAACATCCTGATAGCCCTGATTTAAATTCTACTTCCACTAATTTCCCCACATGACTATGTCGGCAGCTCCCTATAGATAAAAAAGGATTGAGTTAGAACATGTATAGCAAGCACATTCACCCCTACTGCACCCACCCCCCAACCCCTCACCCCTTCTCTAGCTCTTTGAACTCTTTCTTAGAGAAGGCACAGCAGCCTATTCAGTGGGGAAAGAGGTTCTGTAGTGACGTGCGATAGCTCGGCTGAGGCTCTGACTGGCATTGGAGGTGCTTGAGGGGATTGAGGCTACTTGGGAATGGCGTTTGTTAATATTTAATAAGTGCAGCTCCTCACTAGATCATATCTCGGCTCGAGTTTATACACACTGTCAGACGGGGACGTGCACCTGCATGCTGCCATGTAGTTAGGTAGGTAGTGTGGTCTGTGTGTGTCTGCATGCACATAGGCATGTGTGTTTACGTGATGCTTACAGTTTATGGAGGATCCTTTCTTATTCTGCACATCTTCTGTCCCTGATGACAATGAGCCCTTGTTAAAGAAAGTTACTACATAGAGCATGTGGTTGTTTACTCAACGAAATGTTCATCATGGATCCAATGAAATGATAGAATAGAACATGTTTCATGGCCCTTGAGAATGTGTATTATGCTTGCCATTTATCCCACCCCCCCTCCCCCCCATCTCCTGCGTGTGGTCACAATGGCTTTTGTGTATCACTCTTGAAAAGCTCAAGGATATGAACATTTCCATTGAGAAAGCACAGACAAAAATGGCTGGCTTATTGAGAGCAGCCAGCACTTTCTGATGAAGAGTGAGTGTGATTCGCCAAAGGCTTGAAAACAATAATGCGAACAAGGGCACTAAACAAGTGGGATTTAATGAAATGCTCCCATCAAGACAATACTTTCCCCTGTGTTCTTCGTCCATGCTGCACATTTCAAGTACGTGGAGGAAGCCAGAGAAATGTTAACCCCCCCATCTCACTGTCACTGTCACATTTTCCTTAAGGAGAACCAGAAACAAAAACGTGGATGCAGATAAGAAAACAGAAGCAAAAATGAGGTTATCTCTGATTGACTGTCGCTAGCAAAAAAAACCACTGTGACGGTGGAGATTTAATTGAGATAACAAATATGTCTGCTTTCCCTTTCTGTGAAAGGTGGCTGGCCCATGTGGCCTGGTTGGACAGCACCTTTGGAAAGGGCCACAAGAGACCAGAGCTAAGGTGGTTTGAGTGCATGTGTGTGTGTGTGCGCATGTGCTATAGTGTGTATTGTGGAGCCGCAGCAGGAGGCCTCCCATAATAAGGCTGTCTGAGCGAGCAGTGGGCCGCAACTGACGAAGAGGACCCCAGCTGTCACAAGGCCTAGCGGGTGGTCCGCAGTGGCACATCTTTCCATCCACATATACACACACACGCAGTAGTTACACGGACAAACCCCAAGGCACCCGCATGGCCCTGCCTGACACCCTATGAGCTGAACACCCAAGGTGGCATATATACACAGAAAACACAGTGTCCCCTAGTGTCCCATAGAGTGAAGCTCTATGACAGAATGAAGTGGTGCACAAATATACAGTTGCAAGAAAAAGTAATGTCACTTTATGCAATTTCCTGGTGTTCTGCATTAATTGGTCATTAAATGTGATGTGATTTCAAATATTACAGAATATTTCTGAGCTGTTAAAAAAACACTAACAGTCTTTTAAGTCTACTATTTTATGATGGTTAAAAAGAAATGGCAACGTGTGTTCGACCAGTTATCCCAACCTCAATCGAGCACTAGTAGCTGTGGAGTAGAACTGCACAATGTCACAGAAGGAATCTGGACCAACAGTATTTTTCTCAGCACTGCTTCAGGTCACCCATATCCACAGGATGTCTGTTGTGTTTGGCTCTTCTTAAGCCATTCTTTAGCATCTCTATTGGGTTAAGGGCTACATGGGCTCTAGCTGTGACACTCCAGAAGGTGGGTTTTTTATTCCTTACAGGGATAATAAAAAGGGAATAACTTTTAGACATTAAAGTCTGCTTACAGGTCTTTAGGTGTATCACTGCAAGACGTTGTGGAAAAACCATTTTAAGGCTCAAGTGTAAATTAGCTTATGTACTGTAGATGGTGGCAGCGTGGGACAAGACTAAAAGCTAGTCTAAAATAGAATGAGGGTGTCAGGATTTAGAAAGGCTATAGCAATAGCCGAAACATGTCAGCAGGTAAACAACAAAAACTGACCACTGTGTTTAAAAAAGAATCTATAAAATAAAATGAGTAATGATTTGCAACTTCTAACTATAGGTTCTGTCAATCCAGAACCTTGTTTAGCTTTTTATCTATGCCATATACCTCAGCTGTTGTCTGAATAGTATAAATTATATTGTATATATCAGTGACATGTTTTCTTTAATAGTGAAAAACAGGGCCGTTTCTGGGTCTGTGGGGGCCCTATGCAAGGTTATTTTGGGGACCCCTGTTTGGAATCAATATAACAAATTTAAACCATTCAATTATCTGTTGCAATGCATCATATTAGGTTCTCAAACCTGAAATTGAAAACACGATTCAAGATTCAAATAAGATTCAAATCCGACCCACTGATTCTGAGTGCCCAAACTAAAAAACTGATAAATTTGATCATGTGAAGATAACCTTAGAAAATGACTGTATTCAAAGAGGTGGCTTGTGCCTTACAAACTACTTTCCAGAAAGTACAAAAGTAGTTAGGAAGTTAAAATTTTTTGTACATTTTGTTGCTGAACTAAATATAGATAATAACTGGCCTTAAGTTGATGTCTCTCGCCTCCTTTCTGGATTTGATGAAACTAAATACTGACGTCGCCTGTAGAGGGTGTTGTACAGCACTACACACAGAAAACTCTTCATCACATATTGTGATCACATTGAATAGTGTTGCCATACCATTCGACTGTCCTCCGAGGGAGTTCCTTGTCCCTGTGATAGTCTGATTTACATTACAGAGAGACAGAATGAGAGAAAGAGAGGAAAATGAGAGACAGAGGATGAGAGAGGAAGAGATGCTGTGCTGGAGAGAAATTAAATCAGTGGCTAAATTATTGCATGATTGCCCATTCCCCAAAGACTTGGGCATCATTTGGTAGAAAGTGTCTAATAATTGGTTTTCGGCCATGTCAGACACATGCAATTCCCCCTACTAATGGCTCTGTTAGGAAAAACTGGGCCTCCTGGGTCAGAGAAGGACAGAAAATAGCCAGACGGCAAAAAGCCCTGCGCCCTTCTCCATTTTTTCCTTCAGATAAATGAGGGACTGACAGAGAAAAAGAGACACAGAGAGAAGGGAAGAGATGGCAGGAAGGAGGGAGTGTGTATGTGAGCAAAGAGGAAATGAAGTGGCAATAAGTGCAGCCAAAGGGGAAATGCTCTTCACCGTGAGTTTAATACATCAGACTGGGGATTTGGCAGCCCGCCACACAGCAATTGTTTACCTTTTTGCTCACTGGCTGCATCTGTTCTGTTTTGTAAACGGCACTAAACTATTCGCCCGTAAACACCGGAATCAATAACAACTGCTAAGGGAATTCCCTTATCCCGCCCCTCCCTCTTATTCCCTCCCTCGCATCCCCATGTTTTCATCCCTAACCACCACCCCTTTCCATTCCCCTAGATCTCTTCCTCTCTCCTTTCTCTCTGTTCCCTGCCAGTCAGGAACAGTGTGTGTGTGCGCGTTCGTGCGCGAGAGAGAGCGTGTGCTGTGGAGCTGATGGTGAAACCCACAGGAGAGACAGACGAGGAGAAGACTGATGGCTCGCCAAAAATACCTGCTATGTTTGTTTGTTTTTCCTTTTGTTGCATTGTTGTCATTGTTGAGTCTACAAACTGAAACTGGCCACTGTAGACCTGCAGAGTTTGGTATTTTCACACATATCTTTGCAATCTTCCTGTTCCACAATCAGACTCCTCTCTGCATCACACCTTCTGTTGAATAACATATACCTTGACATGTGCTAGCCTGCTTTGAGAGCTCCTGAAACATACTGCTTGGCGGTAATCAGTAATGCTAACCATTGATTTTCTTTTCGTTCATAAAAACATCTTCACACTAGAATGTTATATGGAGGAGCTCCAACACAAACATACTGTATAATCTTTGCCCTCCTGTGAGCACCAGCCCTCCATTATTGATTCTTACTACACTGACCTTTGTTTGAACTCTTCTGTCTGCTGCTGCCCTTCCTCATTCCACTTGATGAGACATGCTATGCACTATGCTATATGACACACCTGGGTGCTTTTAAGCACACCCTCTTCATCAACTGGCTATGAGAGCCTCCATTTGGCCTCACTGTTGTGACAAAGGTATAATGAGGTTTAGATGGCTGTGTACTAGACTGCTATGGCTATAAGGCTATTAGGCTAGGGAGGCGACTATAAATACCTATATAGCCTGGGTGGCAGAACTTGATGAGAGGCTGAGGCAGAGCACTACTAAACATCAAGGTCATGTGTGACTACTTAGAGTGTGACTTAGTGAGCGAGTAAACCAGTCATGGGGTCACAGGGTTGAGGGAATGAAAAGAATGAATGGATAAAAAAGGAAAGAGATAGAGAGAGTAATGCTTTTATAAAAAGGCGATGCGCCAGATACTGGGGGACAATGGCTGCTAGAGCATGCTCAAATGAATGCCACAGACAAGGTGCAATGGGTTTGGGATGGGGAAGTGTTGTAATAGTACAACATCTCTCTCTCTCTCTCTCTCAATTCTGTCCCTGTCTCATCCAGTTTAGACAGTTTGCTCTTGGGTTGTTGACACCTTAAGTTTGCCCCGGTGTTTAGGCACGGAACGCAGTGTTGGTTTGCTGGTGGCTTCAGAAACAGGCGTGATTGGCGGCGTGTGCATGAGTGTGCAAGCTTGAGAAAGAGGCTTGCACGTGGGTGTCAGCCAGGTCATGCATGCACACATGCAGTATGAGTTTCTCCAGCAGACTCCCACTGGACCCCATTACAGAGGAGCTGCTGAGCTGTGGACCCACGCAGCTTTATTACACAGACACAGATATACCCAAATACATCCACACACAATTTACCACACAGCAAATAATTACATAGCTATTCACATGCTATTTCATACATGCATGAACACACACAAACAAACTTGAGGTCAGAATATATTCCACAGTGACCACAGTGTCTGGTTGCAGCGTGGCAATTATCCTGCAAGACTGACATGTGCAAATGTGTGTGAAAGTGTTGTACAAATCAAGCTACTCATAATGACCTGCATCACATGCACATAAACATGTGTGTCCTCACCCAGCGAAAACAAACACACCAAAACTCATTGACTCACAAGTGCCTACATACACACTGCACCGAGCCTCGCATATGATTAAACCAGCCATCCTATGGGACGGTATGTTGTCATATTGTCAGATTTTGTTTAACAATATGGCAAAATTACATTAGGATCCAGAAGCAATAATGTTACAATTATTGGAAAAGGGCACTCGTCTTCTTTCTTCTCTTCTCAATGCTCAATCATCTCGGTGCTTTCAGAGTTAAGGCTAATACTGAGCTCATCTATTCCCAAATGCCTTCGCAGTGGAGGAGTTCATTTAAGCGGACACACAAAACTATTTGTGCACGTGTCTGCGAGTATGGCAACGCATCTCCCAGCCGCCCATTCTCCAGCTTAATGCGGAACATCCCTCGGGTGATGGCTTTGGCAGCCTCCAAAATGGGAAATCCATATATGCCGAGGAGGTCATTGGCGGGTTAGGGGGAGAAAAGTTTTGTGCCGAGAGAGAAGGATGTGCATGTGTGACTTCTCAGTGAGCAAAGTTTTGCATATTATTTCACTGTCTCTTTGTTTATGCAGTGTATTGGGAAAACATGAGTCGAAACATGAAACATGGGTCGATATTTATAAGAGGTGTCGTGCGAGGCAAGACTTTAGCAGGGGGTGTTTTCATTAAATTGTTTATTCGTTTACGGAACTGTACACTATAGTGTGGCTCTCACGCCTCTTTTTCTCTGTCAGTCGTATTTTCACCAGCGTCCCACTGCTCAGTTTGTTTTATTCCTCTTTTACATTAATTGTTTATTTTTCCCTTCACAGTGCCAATAGAGCTTCACGTGAATAGCAGGAGCTTCAGTTTGACCTTCCACCAGCTGAGGGCGTTAACCGAGCTGGCTTGCATCCTGCTGGGGTTTGAGATAAATGTTAAGGAACTGGTCACTAACATGACGTTCAATAACTGCACAGGAGACACTCCCTGTGTGAAAGGTATGAATCTTTCCAACTGTACGTACTTCATCTCATCAGGTCTGTAGCTCCTCCTCCGGGCATAAACAGTGAAGTTAACCACAATCACACGCATGTGCACATATTGTTCCTTGTCTTAGTAGGGCAGCGGAGTTGGTTCTGAAGAGATGTGTTATTCTAGTTGTGAATTATCTTGGCTGTTATATAACCCTTTAGTATCTTTTTCCCACTCTCCCCTTTGAACTGCCGCTGCAGCGATGTTAAATGAAAGCTTTTGGTGCATGGAGTAATTTCGATAAAGGTTACATTTACAAAAACAAGACTTGCAGAAAGGCTCAATTTACAGAGAGGTAAACAGCCTTTAAAGGGCAGTTATCCAAATCATTAATTCCAGGCAATCAAACGACTTAATTACCAGAAATTCATCAGATGGGCTTAAAGGTCAAAAAGTGATGTGCTTGCTGCTTCCTTCTTCTTCCATTCCATGTGGTCTTGTTCAGCTAAATTGCCTTGCCTGGGGTCTCAGTCTTCGCCTTTTGATTAGGAGTCTGTGGCCTTGATGTTCACGCTTTTTAATTGTAGCCCAACCCAACAGTCTGTACGCTTGTCTTCACTCATCCTCCTACACTCTCCCATCTCCCCACAAATCCGCACAGTCCTCCCTCATGGACTTACCGCATATATAGTTGATGTTGTCTGGGCTCAAATCAAATCTAAGCCCAGTATTTAGACCTATTAGGTCATTGCCATTAGCGCTTCCTGCCCATTTCAGCTTTCTCTGGCCACTGCACATTTGAACAACTGCCACAAAACTTTACATTGGAACTAAAAGCAGCTTAAAAGGGCAGTGTCACCATGTTACTGGTTGATGTCTTTAAGATCTATTATATCATATGTGCATTACAATGTATTGGTTATCTAGGCATCTTGAAAAAGAGTCGAGAGGATTCAGACATGACAACAGATGGCAGGAAATCCACAGCCGAAACACTTCAACACACCCCAGAGGTGAGACTTTTGCAGCTGTTCCAGTGTGTGACCCTACAAGAAACTTTCTATTCAGTCAAAAGTATTCAGCGTCAGCCTTTTTATCTGGTTCTATAATTACACAGAGGCAAGCCTAATATTCAGCAATTAATTGGCTGTTGCCTCATCTTTTCCTTTTTTTACAGGCACATGTTCTGGAGTTTAACTGGAGGTCAGCATTTCAGGGGCTGGTCCCTCATATGGAGCACTGTATTAAAGTGGTGCTTGATGATGTTTGTAGCAAGAGTCTACAGCAGGAAGAAGACTTTCATTCTTCAGGACAGACAGCCATCACCCTGAGTCGCACAACTGGCAACACTGCCAATGCTTGCACCACAACACATCTCAGGGAAGACGCATTCTACACCTATCCAGAGAGAGAGACTCCCAAAATGATAGCTAAGGTATTCTCATAAATATAATTTGTATTATTTTTTTTATTAGCTACTTCACTTATGATCCTTTATAAAATTTGCTGTAGTTCACTGTTAGTTTAATCGCGATGAAAGTAAGTATCAAGTAATAAGACTAAATTGAGTAACCTGCATCACCCTGGATCACCATTATACAGAAACACAAAAGAAGGAAAACACCTCTGACTTATCCCCTTAGATTCCATTTTAAATTCACAATCTTCAATCCCAATGTAAGCAGTGTGCTAGGTTCACTGCCGAAATTAAAAAACAAAACTGAAATTATATAAATACTATTTTATATATATATA
>JAUMHF010000026.1:8608125-8657879 GCA_032359275.1 Microctenopoma steveboyesi
ATGAGTGTGGGAAGAGTTTTCAGTTTTTTTCATCAAGAGACGACTCGAGGGATGAATGCGAGACGAGAGGAAACCAAAACCCAGTACGGGTGAGACGTGTTCTGTAGAGAAAGGTGTTGAATAGGGGAAAGTTTAGGATACATAAGTGCTTTAATTGAAAGAGGATAGAGAGCAGGATAAAGAAAGGATAGTCTGAGAGGAGAGATGAAAAAAGAGGGCCTGGGAAATGGCAGGAAAGGGTGAAGGAGACACTAGAGTTGGCTGTTCTCAGGAGGAAGACCAGTGTCTGATGTGAGACCAGGCTTAGTATCTAAGTCACCAAAGACTTTTTCAGTGGTCAGAGTGGACTGCTGGATGTTGCTATTCAACAAGAGCTTCTCTTAATTTTATTTTATTTAGCTATTACTCAACAACCTCTTCTCCTGAAACCCACTGAAACTTTTCTACCTCATGTTCTTATATCTTCCCCTCAACTCGTCTGCTACTCTGCTCCATGCTGCGCACTGTACAGCCTTAACATCACCACCTCGCCTCCTCCCCCTCCTCCTCCTCCTCCCCCAGCCCTTTTACACTGACAGTATTTGCGTCTCTTATTGCTAACGAGTGTCAGAATTTGTCTGTGCTCAGGACCTGTACAACATATTTATGTGTAGGTCAACGCTTCAAAGATGAGAGACTTTCAGCCCAAAGGTTATACATGCATGCATTTGCATTCAATAACACCGAGCCAGACAGATAGCCAAGACAAGATCATAAGATATTATATATATATTTTTCCTCCCTATCATTTTTTTGTCACATGCTCTAGTGTTTGAGCAGAGGAAAAAATTACTATAGAAGGCCTAAGCATGAAATATGGGCGTTTCAAAGACATTATGATGGATCAATATTTCACGCATTTATATTCATATGTTCATACCTCAGTCCTCACTTTTTTCACGTGAACCCACTACACTGTTTGTATTACCATACATATGCAGGCTGTGATGATACTCTTCATCCATCAGAGCACTTGAGAGAGTGTACATCTTTTTACATTTGCAGTCAGAGGTGTGCTGAATGCCAAATACCTCCCCGTTGAACAGATGGAATCCGACCTCCTGTCAGAACCTGAGATTGAACTCTCCTTGTTTGGGTGGGCCCTTCTAACCTTGATGCTAGCACTCTATTATAGCAACAGAAGTGCCTACTCTGTATTCAGACTTCAGTGAATCCCTTACCTGTGTGTTCAGTTCTCCACTTGTCTGCTTACTCCAAATTCTGCACACACAAACAGGCCTCCCTAGCACTTAAAACTTTATGCGATCTCTTTCACCTTGCTGCAGTAGTCCTGGTGGGATCCAAAGCTTTGATCTTAGCTAGTTAAGGTTTCAGCCTGACTTCAATGTGGACGCATCTGTGTGGCTTTTTATTGTTTGAGCGTGCGTGTGAGCATGACTCTCTCTCTGTGTGTGTGTCTCTGTGCTTTATGTTTATGAGATGTTTCTTCCGTGTCTTTCCATCACCCTGATAATGCTGATTGTTGTGTCTGCCTCTGCTTTACCTATCTCAAAGCCCCTAATTATTAAATGCAGTCAGATTATTGAGGTAATTGTCCCAATGGTCATTGTTCCCAGTCCTCTTAACCCCACAGGAAGCTTTTATAGAGAAAAGTGTGGAAAGAGATTGTGAGATTGTCAATTGTGCACAAATGCTGGAGCCCTGATCTGTCATAATATTGAGCCTTCCAGTCAACCTATACAGTAAGTCAAGTAATAGAGTGTGCAACGCTATAGATACTGCAATTGATTTATTGACTGATCAAACTGAGTATTTTAGCCGGAGGTGTTTTTTTATGCCTTCAGCATGAACTTGCTTGGAAACCCCATGGAGTATAAAAAAATATGCTTTGTTTTAAGTCTTTTTGGAATCTCCCCGACTCATAACTCACACATATAGCTGCATAAATTTGGATTTGAACTTGTGTGACACATGTGTGACTCCAAGGCACTTGCCTGATCGTCTTTCACTGTTCTCAGTAGGGCGCCGATAGGAAGCACATGAGGTACAGTAATATAGGCAGTGGTGTTAAAGTCTGCATGTTTATGGCTTGCTATGCAACTGCATATGAATTGTGTCAATGAGTTGTCTGTAACACCCACACAATTAACATTTCCTGGGTAAACGGCTACCTGGCTTGTCTAGTGCGTTTTTTTGTCCAATATTGTGTAACATCTCTAACACAGCACAGCGCTGTATCAGCGCACATGTATCCTCCGATGTAATGGATCTGTTTCAGCTGATACCAGTCATGTTTGGCAGCGGACTTGGGGGGCTTGTCTTGGGACATCTGTATTTTACATTTAAACAGATATTTGCTTTTCAGGTGTAATACCTTTCACAAAATACCAATTTCAATCCGAAGACTTTGTCACTCTGATTACTCATCACTAATGTTCTATTACTTGCATCTAAGGAGGTCTCTTTGTAATGATTTTTCCTCTCAGTGATTTTTATTGACATCATTTTGTCGCATCTTTCTCCAGTTCTGTGGAACAGTCGTGGCTGAGATGGATGCCCTGCTGCCTTTGGCAGCATCTTGCAGGGACAGCTCTCTCCTGGAGGTGCAGTCAAGCTTTGTAGAGGCTTGTGGCAGGGCAGCGTTCGCCATGTTGGGTCGTTTGCAGGAGAGGGCCCTGGAGGTACCTTCCTTTGCACCTCTGAAGAACCTGCCTGCTCTGCTGTCCACTTGCATTTACGTGCACCAACGTCTGGAGCACTACCATGCCAGGCTGAAGGATGCAAATACCCCTGCAGCTAAAATGTAAGGGCAAACGAGGTGCATTTGTCTGATAATCGATTTCAGCATGTATGAAAAGAATGATGTAAATAGTTAATGGTTATTGATTTAATTGTTTACTGGCTGGGTATGCTAATACATGTACACATGGAGATGGCTTTGCTGAGAAGCTATACTAGAACCAAAGACGAACCAAACATCGAGGTTACCAATGCCTAATGATTACAGTGAGAGTACTTACTGGGGCCAAATTCACTGATGTGAAACCAGACGGCTGGTGACTCTAGAGGGCGTTAGGCTGTGCTGTCACGGTGATCAGACAGGCATCAAACTTTTGTTGCTACAAAAGTGAGTACACCACTCATTTATATGAAACAACATACAAATGTTGTGTCATGTTTGGTTCAAAACCTGAACACTTTCACCACTGCCACATGTGTCCTGCACTTGTGTTAAGCTTTACTTCCATGATTACTCACTGCTCCTATGCTGCTGTTCAATTTTACTACACACTTTATCAATAACATAGAAAATATTTTGCAACATTTAAAATGGCATAAGAAAATGTAGATTTCAGAGGAAAATGAAGAAAACCTCTATTCAGGAGTTTTTTTTTTATAAAAGTGGAAATGATTGACAGGCGATAATGACACCCATATTGTGTCTACATCTGGTGAGTTTATATGCCCCATAATACTTGCTTGACCTCTGTTCTCTGCAGATCCCCCTCTAAAGGCATGCCTGGTGCCCTCTGTGCTCTTGTTGCCCAACCTCTGGCCCTATGCACCCCTCCACCTGCACATGCACTGTGCCCCCTTTGGTCTACACAATTCAGTCCCCCTGGTTTTAAGCCCCCGGCACCCCTGTTAAACTCTTACTTGTCTCTGGAACGTATCAAGACAGGCAGATTTAAAGAATAAGAAATGTCACACTGAGCTTTTAGAATAAATCATTCGTTCTTTCGTTTCACCTCATGTTTGTTTGATAGCGCTCAGAATGTACAGTACTCAATTATGTGTGATCCACTGGACTCCTGACCTTAGCAGTCCAATTAAGTTTTTCCTTATTATACCATATGCGTTGTATTTGGATTTTACAGTGATGGGAAAAAATTAAAAAACCACTGCAAAAGTTTTAGTTTTATATTATAAAATACTGACAATGTAACTCCCAAATTAGAGCATTTATTTGCAGACAATAAAATGAAATTACTAATGATTTAACTCAGAAAGTGTTCGGAATCAATTTTGCAATCACAGCTTTCATGCAGTAGTCTCTTAATTTGTTTTTTTATCACCGTTAAAGATCTCCTTCCTCCATCTGTGCCTAGACCTCTGACACTACTGCCTATCCAAAAATACCAAGACACAGTAGTGGCCTTGAAAGAGCAGCTGACCAGCTACTGTATCCAGGTTTGTTCGACATGCATTCTTCAGGACGCAGAGAGTCACTACTGGGCTGATCCCAAACCCTTCTATGAGGTAAAACTTTTTTTCACCATTAAGCATAAGTTGCCAGTAAAACACTTAAAAAATAAAGTTTAGATTTCTGGAATTCTGTCCGGTGTTTGTTTCATTTTTATCACTGTAAAAAGTTGAAAATTGTAATGTCTTGTGTCTTAACAGATTGGTTCTGTAAATTTTAGAGAAACTCTAGGAATTATACACCAGAGCTTTTCTCACGTCTTCTTTTCATTCCCACAATACACCTTTACCTCCCACTTTCCCCTTTCTACCTGAGCCTTCTACTCTGAGCTCCCTGAGAACATCTGTGGCTTCCATGCTGCCCCAGGGGCTCTAGGGATTCAGCTGTCTGAAGTCTGTAGTCTACACTGGGACCGTCTGGAAACAGCAGAGGGCCCCTGGAACTCCCCTACCTTTCTGCCCTTAAACCAATCTAAACCTTCCTTCTTTTTTTTTTGACTTTACTCTGTTTTTGCCTTTCCCCCCTTTTGTTCCTCCTTCTTCCCTGGGTC
Organism: Microctenopoma steveboyesi; assembly: GCA_032359275.1. NCBI lineage: Eukaryota > Metazoa > Chordata > Actinopteri > Anabantiformes > Anabantidae > Microctenopoma > Microctenopoma steveboyesi. The sequence continues at coordinate 8,612,880 of JAUMHF010000026.1, forward strand.
ACTGGTGTCAGACAGACCCGCTGTGTGCAGGTGTGTGCTTTTGTTCAGCATGCCTGCGCATCTGTACAGATGAATGCATGTATGGATGTGCAGTAGCATCTTATGATGTGCATTTCATTTCTTTTGTGTATGCACCTATGTATCTAGATTTTTTTAGGTCTGTTGTATATGTGCTGTTGGATGCATAATGTTTCTGTCTCTTGAATTCCCAGCCTTGTGCCTCAGTTCTTTCAGTGCAGCTCCAGAGAGACATTTCTTCAGCTTGCATTTTACTTTCCTTTTGTTATTTTTTATTGATATTGGCACATGAATGGCTGTTGGCAGAGAAATATTCAATATAAAACTCCATAAAAACAGCATATGAGGTCAGTTAAAGCAATCAGACGAGTTTCGAACATGACCTTGGCCATCTTCCTTGTCAGGATTTTGCATTTCTAGCCGACATAGCCAAATGCTAAATTTAATCTGTCATGCTTCCCATCAACCAGCAATCCTCAAATGACTTGCTGCAGGGAAGAGAAGGAATGAGAGAATTTGAATACTGTGTGCAGAAAACTATGGTGAAGTGGTAAAATTGAGAACTGGGACTGGGAGGGAGGGTAGAATAAGTTTAAAATGGGTTAAATATGGGGTGGGGGCCTGGCAGTGTCTCTGCTACACACACATATCATTGGTTTTCTTGAGGAGTTCTGGTGAGGTAGAGGAGGGAGGTTTAATGAATCAATTCTCCTATATACTTTCCAACAAAGTTGCAGGATGCCAGAATAATAATCCTTGTCTCTCCATCTGTTCTCCTTCCCTTTAAGTCTGTCTCCTACACTTCTTACTCTCACTCGTCCTTCCTCATTTGATTCAGGAAAAGTTCTTCCTCCCTCTTTTTCTCTGTCAGTATGTGTGAGCTTGCGTGTGCGTGTGCCTGTTGTGATGTGTTCTCCAGTTTAGGACTTTAAAGCAGTCTAAAATCCCAGTGGGGGATGAAACCCAGGTGCAGAGTGCAGGTGGCGTGACCACTGAGACATCCTGGTGTTGACAGACCTGTCTCTGTTTCTCTCTTTTTCTACTCCTTCACATTCTCTGACTCTCTCTCTCTTTCTCTCCCATGACTTTCTTCCTCGTCTGCTCTTTGCTTTTCTTCACTGGCAATGACCATGACACAATTTATTTCCGTCTGACACCCCCCGCCTTTCCATTCACCATTGTCTCACACAGGGTGAGCGCTGTTCCTTCTCGGTGCAGATGTGGTTCTACTTCCTGTGTGGTCTTCGTAGTGACCTGTGGGCGGTCCTTCCGGCAGAGTTGGCCAAGGAGATGCTCGGTCAGGTGCTGTCGGAGACGTTACAGCTGCTGGTGCGAAGATATGCCAGAGCTTGTCCTTCATACAAGAGACACCTGCAAATCAGGTACTTTTTTACAAGTTAGTGTTGTGATATTAGGAGCTGTTCTTGTAGATTGTTTTATCAGTTGCTGTTTGCGTGAACTTTGAATCACACAGAATGATAAAATGATTAAATCACTTAAACTTCATTCATTTGTGGTTTTCTTACATATGTGATATTATATTCGTGTAATGTACATAATGGTACCCTTAATAGTATACCCTTGGACAAAGCCCTATATGTTTTCACCTCTCTTACCATTGGCCTGATAGTGGAAGTCTGAAGTAGTTTTCATCCTGAGTCTGGTTCCGCTGGAGTTTTCTTCTTTCCTTTTCACTGTTGCCTAGGGCTTAGTCATGGGGGATTCCTTGTGTTTTTTATATATGATTCTATATACTAATACTGTATATGTACCACAGATACTGTACAGTCTTAGCCTTACAATGTAAATGTTTTGAGATTACTTTTGTTGTGATTTGGCTCTATAAAAATAAACAGACATTAACTCAAATGAATGGACTGACACACACAGTGCGGCTCAAAGGGTTATCCCTTGCATCTGCCTTTCTGTCTTTTTCTTACCAAAAGCCAAATAATGACAATGAACAGACTAATCTGACACAAAGTGAGGGGATGAAAGTGACATAGACAAAGTGCAGCACTGCATGATGTCAACACTAAGCCTGGTTTATGTTGCTTGGAGATGTTGTAAAGTTGTAAGGCTAGGCTAAACAGATGGCTTTTCAAAGCTTCTCTGAGTTTCCTATGTGTATAGCAGTCGCATGGGTGCTCTTATGTTACCTCACATCTCCTGTATCAGTCCATCCCTCTGTGTGTCTAATAATGATCAAGGCCACAGGGAGACGTGAGGAGATGTGAGATGATAAGTAGCTCTCCACAAGCAATCGAGGAAACAATTTTTTGGGTGTTTAGATGTAAAAGCGACGACTTTTATATGGTGAAATCCAATGCCAGCAGTACCCCAACTTCCCAACGTTAAAATCACCAGGAGGTTCTGTTATCTAACGGGCTGTGCAGTGAGACAATTATGTCACGATGTAATGGCGGACACCAGCCTTTGAAGCCAGCCTAGAGATGTTCTCCAACAGTGCCTCAGCGTCTCTCGATATGTGTTCTCACATATTCCCTCACATCTCATCTTTTCTCTTTTCATCTATGCATTCACCTTTTTCTGTTTGCTTACTGTGTCTCCAAGATGTGACATTACCGGGGTGCTGCTGTATGTGGAGCAGCTTATGTGGAGTTTGTGTGAAAGTCCCGAGGCCTTGGTGCACTCCCGTGCTTCTTCAACCATTGTCATAATAGCTGGGGGTACGGACTGGCCGCGCCAAATCCACAGCCTGTGTGAGCAGCTCCTGACAGTCCTCGTTATTATCACAGCACCCCTATCTTTACTGCATAGGTTTGTATGCACGTTATTAAATTTACTTGTAACATTGCAGTAGTTAGTTGAGAAACTGGATTGCTTAAAACCCCTGCATATATCTAGAACATTTAGATGTATTCCTGCTCTGGAGCCTACACCACACCAGCCCAACAGCCCTGTGGCACACTGGCTAAATGCTGTCAACCCGAACTTCTTCACAGATCAGGCGGTTGGGTATGTCAAATACACACTCATACAATCATATGAACCCATCATGCAGTCCATATAGTACACTATACCCAAGTACACAAACATAACCATACATGCATACACCCAACACATACACGTATTGTATGTCTGGATACAGACTCACACTTACCCAGCACTCAGAGCTGCAGGCTGGAGTTGCTGTTGTAATATAACACAGATGTAAGTTGAGAAAGGGGAAAAAAAAACTACTGTTGCCACTGACACTAATTTTGTTTATGCTGATGGTTGCTGAGGGTTTTATGTATTCTGTTGAGGCACCGCCAGCACATACGCACATTCCTGTATACATGTGTGTCCAGATGCTGTGGTTGCCCCCCTCCTCCCGTCTCCTACATAGGTAGAGGTGGTGTCATTTCATGCTGATGGAGCACGAAAGATGAAATTAGTTTATTTTTATGACCTCTTTATTTCTCTGCACTGCATGTTAGAGTTTCAGGGTCCTGCTATTGGCCGTTGACCAGATTCCCAGGTCTGCGTCCTCTTCGGCCAAATATTTCCCCAGACCATTAAAAAAACATAATGTTATGATTATTAAACAAAACAGTAATAAAATCACATAAATAGATCATCCAGCATCACAGGCTGTAAAAAGCTTCTTGAGTTGGGTTTTTGGCCCTGTGTGTGTGTGTGTTTTTGCACTTATGTGTGTCTCAATGCATCTGTGGGTCTTGTTCTGAAAGTCGACCCTGCGCTGTAGCTGGATAGATTTATCAGAGCAGTTAAAAGAGGATTTCTTCTGCATTTGCGGTCCCAGTGACATCATAAATTGTGCTGTCAGATTAAGGCATCGTTTTTTTCAACCAAGCAACAGGGTGCACCCTGCTCCAGCTTCCGGGCTCAAATGGAATGGTTAATTTCTGACACCCCTTGTATAGCCTCCTGCCTCCTCCGGTCTCCAGACAAACTCTTTCCATACCTTCCATTCGATTTTATTGAGATGTATAAAGTAACATGCAGTCAGCATGCTCTCACACTTGCACACATGCACAACCACAAGCATCGGCATTGCACATGCGCTCACACACACACACACAAAATCCCAGGATATGGCTCATTACCCACAGCTGGCTGTAGCCTCTTGGTTATACAAAAGATGTAGGAGGGGGGTATTGCTGTATATTCATGTATTTGGCTGTCTCCCAAATGTTAATTTGCTTTTAGCTGGCCAAGATTAGAGCTAATTCCTTCCCGGTACACACTATAAGGAAGCGAGGGTGAAGGCATTTGCAGACTAAGCTTGTATCAGAAGTGAGTGACACTGAAGGAAATTGTGGCAGAAACACTATTTCCTCCCAGACTGTCACCCAAGACAACTGTGACTTTTGTCTTTGTCTTTCACTTGTAACCTTTTTTCCCCTTCTTTTGCTAAACAGACTGCTATCCGTACACTCACCTGACACTGCAGAACTGTCAACTTTGTTTCCTTCTTCCCGCTCTCAGAGATGGCCTTATGGGCCAGACAGGCTTTGCGTGTCAGCTGAGGCTGCTGACCTCTGACCCGGGACACAATCCCAAGATGCTACTGCGATTGCTACTGCACAGAGACTGTCACCTGCCCAGAATGCTCCTGGAAAACTCTTGTAAGTCTCTTCTTATGTGTACAAAAGGGATGGTATAAATGGAATGATGGTATGTGAACTGTGTACATGCCCAGCTGGTTGAGTTTTAGAAGAAAATTAAGTTTATGTGATATATATTTTTTTTATCTCTGGGTCTAGAGTCAATCAAGGGCCATGTGTGGGATGGTGTTTACCTCTTACTTAATTATAGTACTCTAAGATCCTAAGCGAGTTATACAGACCTTAGACGAGCACTATCCATTTTATGAAGTTATCATCAGCATCTTTGCCATCATCATCATTTTCACCTTGGTCATCATCATTATTAAATCAATAGAGCACAGTAATAAACACTCAACAGACCCAGGCGGAGCACATAGGCTGACCTTTAAAGATTTTTCCTTTCCTATTCTCTCCTCCACACTAGCAATAGTCTAACCTTTAAAGACTGTTGTGCACTCGCACATTAATTCACATTATAGCGACCTCATTAATAACAACTCTCACTGTCTCGTTCACTTGCGCGGCCTGAGTCAGGCTCAGGGGCCCTGCAATGCTTCTCCCTGCGTGCTGCTGTAAATCAACACTGGAAGCGCTGACTCTCGTGTGTTATCACGGCGACGGGCTAATTAACCAGGAGGCAGACAGACTGATAGAACAGCTCGACTGAACACCTATACCCCTTTAGGCCACTGAACTTCCCTGTGCACTATATGTACAGTATATTCCAGTGGTCTTGGTGGTCTGGGGTTTTGAAAATGTAATTATATGAAAGATAATGCCTACTCAACATATACAATGACTTTTTTGTTTTTACAAAGCTCCCCCTATATGATATTGTACACTACTTCTGGTACACACACACACACACACTTCCATACACATTCACACAGCTTTTTTATTATCATCAGTATGTCTGCTTCCAATTACAAAGGTTTTCAGACAGGACTTTTCTGACTAGTTGACTGGTTGTCTGAAGATAAACAGGTGTTTGTTTTGGCCGCGTATCAAGGTTGACAGAGAGTACAAAAGAGTGAGCAAAAGTAAAAAGTGGAGGAGAAATGAACATGGAAACACAAACACATTGGAATCATCGTGTGCTGCAGCATTAGCGAGAAACTCGGAGGGATGTGCCAGTGCACATCACTATCATGTGTTTTTCTCAAGTCATCAGCTGCTTCTTAATAGGATCATTATTAAAAGGCACCTTGTTAACCTGTCATGGTCTCCAGCTCCCCAAGTGGAAATTAATGTTAGTCACTCCTGTTTGCTCCAACCATTTCAGCTACAGCAGTGATATCTGGAACACATTCTCCTTTAGGACCAATTACCAGACAGGCAGAGAACAAGATGTTGGTATAACCCACATAGCCGTCTACGAGACTGATTGTAGGTCAGGGTGGTTGACCGCTTTTAAATGTATGTGTTAAATGCGTGATAGTGAAAGGAAAGAAGTGAGTGAGATACATGAAGGCGACTCGGCGATCCTCTTCTCATCTGGACTTGGGTTGCGCTCCAATTTGGGCCTTGAGTGGCAGTGGCAGTACTTCCTACCTGTCTGCTACTAAGCTGGCTAATATTACTGCCCCTGTAATGCAGCAGCTAATTTGGCCCTGTCATTTTAAAACAGTCTAGCATTAGTCTGAAGGAAGTCATGCTGCCCTCCACCACAGCACCCCTCTCACTTGACTTGACTGCTGTGTTGCATCAACTCTCCTGTTCAGATAGCTGTCATCTCCCACATAGCAGACTGACAGACCGCTGGATGTCTGCCACCTCTGGCGCAATGGGCCTTTCCTCAGCAACCCCTGTCAACTTAACACACACACATTTACAAGCACACAAAACACATATATAGACATCCATATGGGTTATACACGCACACACCTCCATCCTCAACCCTGTGCTCAGACAGCAACCCCCACAAGGACACCCTGTCAAAACCTCTTCCTTTTCACTTCCTGTCTCCATGTGCTGCAGATCCTACAGCCAGGGGCTTTGAAATCTGTTTCTTTTTCTGTTTTTTTTTCTGGCCTGTTTTTTCCCCATATAACACAGATGTGGTTTTTCTTTCCCTTCTATTCCACAATGCCTTTTGTTCAGCCTTTCTGTTAACATGTGTCAGGTCGGGCAGCCTTGACATTTTCCAATGTGTTTTGTGCGAAGAAATATAGTTTTACATCTTGTCCTACCTACGTACATAAGGTTGATATTTTCTGAAAACAGTCAGTTTTTACATACACCTACACACCACTATTGTAATGTATGTGTGCGTATGAGTAAGCCTTTTTATCTTTGTGGATCCTATTGTTTGTGTGAGTCAAGTGCTCCAGAATATCAACATTTCTTAAACTGACTGACATTGTGAATATTTATTTGTGTCCTATTGTACTGCCAGTTTTTATGTTTGTTTGTTTTTTTTTAGACTTTTGCCAGGAGAGTGACTTAGAAGTGTCTACAGAGGCTTCTAAGGCGGGAGATGACTTCATAGTCACGTTGTTCAACCTTCTCAGTTTCCTAAATAATGCTCCCAAGGCCTTGACTCAGGCTCTTCAGCCATACCTGGAGAGGGCACATATATGGGAACATCTCTACACACTGGCAGGTAAAGTAGCAGCTGTTTACTGTGTGACGTTGTGGTACAAGGATCATTGCTACACACTGACATTTATCTATTTCTTCCTAAGACGCTAAGAGAACGTGATGTCTCACTTAGTGTTTTGGCCACATTTTCACACTGCATGCACACGAGCTAAAGCATGACATTAATATGCTGTTACAAAAACTGCAATTACTCCCCAACTTCTTCTTTCTCTCTGTGTCTCACTGCTACATGCTTTGATACAGAGCTTAATCATAACTCCTGTGGTGTGTGGAACTCTTTTTGGTGCAGATTTTTATACCCTGCATGAGTGGTAATTATAGTAGCATAAATTAATGTGATTGGAGAAGAGTATTTGGATGGAGATGGAGCAAGAGAGGGGTCGACAGAGAGATAGAGGGAAAAAAAGATGGAGTGAGTCAGAGAGAAATTCTCAATGTCACCCAATCATGTTTTATCCTCACAGGGTAATTAGTTTAATTATTGGACTGTGCCAAATCTTTGTATAATCATTTTGGTTACAGGATACCCCAGTGCCCCCATTTCTATTTAAACTTAACTCAACTTTCATAGATTACGTTGAGAGTTTTACTATTTCTCCACTAACACTGATGTTTCATCACGCTGTAGCAGTTTGTTTTAAATCAATACACTGGTCGATACAGTAGTGGGTGGTATGAGTCTGAAAACTGACTTTGAGTGACTTTGAAAAATAGGTGTATCACGTGCCAGAATACTTCTTCCTTAAGAAGCCATCTCCTGTTTCCACTTTTCTAGTTTTCTTTGGGTATGAGGTCACAGATCATTTTTAAATGTGAGCTTTAGGCATACTTATAATACTGTCAGAGTGCCACAGCTCTGTATCTTTGGTTTTACAGCAAACAATGTAGGAGGTTTATAGTGGCCTTACAAATGTATTCTGTTAATGTAAGCAGGATGTGAATGGGTAGGGTGATAAAACCCACAGTACACCTGGAGAGAAGGGTAAGATTTCTATTGTCAGCCCCCCGGGCTTCATTGAGAACATTTGAATTGAACATTATAGTGCTTACTTTTAGTGTGGATACTTAAACAGAATACATTGGCACAATAGATTCTCAAGCTTTTCACGCCTCTGTATTTTCTCATTGTTTGAATAGTTATTTCTGGCACAAAGTGAGTGTGTAATACACTAGGTGGACTGTTGCTTTGTGAAGCCTACCGTATCTGTGATGTGAAATGCAGCCTACTCAGATTATGATGTCGATTGTATGACATGTTTCTGTATCTTTACCAAGTTTAGAATTGCATACGTTTCACTATTGTAGTAATATCTTTTTAATGTTAATAGAATGTAATTAATTTGCACTCACTCCACCCAGTTGAGGCAGAAGTCTTCTCACCATGATCTTGCTCCTTGGAGGTTTCTTTTTTTAAAGGGAGTTTTTAAGGGGGACTGTTGGGTTTCTCTAAATATACACATGATAGGTCTCACTTTAAAATGTGAAGAGGAAGATGATTTGGCATTATATAAATAAACTGAACTCAATTGAACATCAAACAGGAAATTCAACAGAAGATACTGTAAATTCTCTAATCAGCTGATTTGTCTTCATTCTTGAAAGTAAATAGTCACTTTGCAAAACAAAACATTATGGTAGAGATTATATCACCTGTCAGTCATTTTATAACCAGGTCTTTCTCACAGCACCAAACCATTTTATCAGCTAATCTGTCTCAGTGTTGTTTTTTCAGACGAAGTCTTCAGTGATCAATCAACCTGTGGAATTTTCTTTTACCATTTCTGTCAGACACAACACGGACAGTACCTGTACTCATCAGCTGTGTGCGGGGTATAATCGCCAAGTCTACCAGCAGCCTCCTGGTACACCTGGTTTCCATGGTGATGTGCTGGCAGGTCACAGAGGAACCTAACGGCGCGTTGCTTAAGTGGAAGGTGCCTGAATGTGTTCTGGCTACAATACCCAAGGAATGGAACTTCATACCACTGGAAGCCCGGGGAAAGGAGACTAAGAGTAAGTCAGGGTGTCACATTTTAAAGATAAATTAAAAGCTGGTTTGATTTTTGAGCACCACAACTAACAAGTAACACTATTTTCTTTATCCAGGTGTCATATACCTTGCAGTTCAAGCGTTGTCTTTCATTTTCACCAACTTGCCCTTAACTGTAGCGTCGGTGCCTCTCACCATTCGTTACCTGTTCCAAGTGGCAGAGGCACACCTCTCCCAGCATGCCCGGCAGCTGCGGGTGATGGGTCTATTGCCCTGGACTGTGCTAGGCTGCCTGATCTATGGCCTGGAGGACCTGGACACACTAGAACAGATGAGTGGTCTGGCCTTGGACCGTGGTGCAAAGGACCGCCTCTCTCTGTTGGCTGAGTGCTTACAGGCTACAATGGGCATCCAGCTAAAAGTACTACTGCTACTACTAGTTATGATAATATTAATACTACTATATCTACTATTACTACTATCATCCTTTACCTCGATGATCTGCTGTGTGTCCGTCAGGGTGTTCCCAAACCCACAGTGCAAAAAGTGACGCAGGTTCTTGAGGAAAAAAGACCCAAATGGATTAACATGCAGCTGCAGAAAGCCCGCAAGCTCTGCTCAGACAGGTGAGAGGTCAACTGCAGGGATTTAGAGTCAAGGTCAGAATAGTATTGATGTGATTTATATTGTTTTGATGTATTCAGTAATTTTATTATTCACCATTAGTCTCTGCTATATTGATTGTTCATGTGAACCTCCAACAAAAATGAGATGTAATTATATTTAAGTACTTTTGATCAGAACAGCAGCTTTTTATAAAATGAATTTACCAGAACGTAATTTTAGTGATTTATCAATAGTAAGATGGGGGTTGAGGGCGTCTGATAGTCTGATGAGGGAGGAGGTTCAAACTGATCAAACCTGATGCCCGATGCAGCCATTTGACATTCAGTATACTAAATAAAACAATTGAGGTTCAGCTTAGATATGCTTTTTTTTAATTGAACATTTAAACTCTGATGTATTGTATCATCGAGATAATTTTTCACTGAAAAGCTCTATGAGTAAAATCAATGAAGCTCGGATGTTTGCTGTGGTAAATGATGGCCATAAAGTTTGACTGAGTGGACCACAGGCTGGAGTGATGGGAAAACAGCTTTCACTTTGAGCACATTTGTGACCTTTGTCTTAGCGTTTTTGTAGCTCATTCCCAGAAATTGCATCTTTGGTATCACTTCATCATAACAACAAACTCTGAATGCATCAATCCTAATAACAGAAGGTGATCCGGCCCCATTGTACAACATGTACAATTAAAAAAAGAGAATAAATATAAATAAGAACACTGAGTAGATTATGGCCATTGCTAGGAAGTGCTGTCCTTTTCAGTGACAGGAAGAGGGGCGTGATGGGGGGAAAGAGTAGATAGAGATAGGGTGGGGACGAGGGTGAATGCAGAAGTGAAAGAAGAGTGATTATGTATCACCTGTCAGAGGCATTCAGTGGGATCATTACTATTCATTAAACTAACCTTCACAGGGAAGTGACGCCTGGCTTGTAAACAATCAGAAAACAGTGTCAGTAAGAGAGAGAGAGAGAGAGAGAGAGAGAGAGGCAGAGTGGATGCAATAACTCCAAAAACTACTGGCACTTCACTTGCCTGCATCTCACTCATATGCACACACACACGCACACACACACGCACACACACACACACACACACACACACACACACACACACACACACACACACACACACACACACACACACACACACTGTAAACCCCTCTATAAAGAACATTTGCCCCAGCGAGCCCTCCCACCTCTCTTCCCTCATCCCACTTTCCCTTGTTCCTTTTCCAACTGTAACCCCCCCACCACCCACCTCCGCACACCACCCACCTTGTCTTTGCAAAGTAATTTGTAGAGGAGAAGATTATTGTTCTCCATCATGGTGACCCTGGCTGGGCTGACGGGATGCATACACAGATGAAGATGAATGCAGTTATTCCTTGGCGGAGGTCTGCCTCTTTCAGGGCACATTGGCCCTAATGACATGATTGATAGGCTGTCCCAAATCTGGAGGGGCCCTCATTAATCACCCCGCTGACTGAATCCAATCATCTGCTTCACCTGCACAGTGATGGACAGGAAAGGATACAGCGCAGGTGCTGACACGGATGCACAGCCACCATCGCAGAAAACACCACTGCTGGGCCGCCAAGCGAAAGAATGAGGGAATGTATATGGACGAGACGGGACTCCTCTTCCTTTGCCACTCTCAATGTCAAGGAGCCAATGGCTGGCTGACAGGCGACACCGTTTCTGCCACCTTATAATTACAAAGGGGAAAAAAGGAGAGGAAAAAGAGAAAGGGAAAAGAGAGCGAGAACAATGACAGGAAGTGTATGCGAGGGAGACGGTTTGATGGACGTTAGTGTGATACCCATCTATACAGGAAGGGCAGGAAAATGATGCGGACACCTGCCCGGGTTGGCGACTATACATGCGTGAGGACCTTGACACACAATTACACACACACACATACACGCATATAAACACACATACCAATCATTTTTAGTGCAGCAGCATCCTTCGGTCAAAAATTCCCCATGTATCTCATGAATGGTAATGAAAACAGTAAAAAGGATTTCGCTATCTGACCCCTCAGAAATGTGTGAGTATTTTTTGTTCACTTTCACCAAAGTTGGCCTTGACCACACGGCATGGTTTTCAAGCAGATAATGGGGCACATAGACATTTATTTTACGGCTTTTTAAATTAATTTACCCTGTGTAGTGAATGGTTTCTTGTATTTAGCAAGTTCAGAATTTTAGCCCAAATTCCTCCTCAGACTGTAAAATACCCCTGTAGCCAGATTTGGGGGGTTTTTTTCCAGGTAAAAGCTCTTTGAAAGCTCCTCTCCTTTCTCTTTGCCCTCACTCTGTGTTTTTTTATCTTTGTGTTTTTTCTCCCATGTCTGTTTCTGTCTCAGTGTGTTTGAGCAAGGGAAGGAGAGTGGAGTCGCTGCAGCTGAACTGACTGAGCAGAAAATAGGCCTGATGCTGTTGGAGGTCTGCCACAAAGCAGGTGGCAGCGACTACCTGAGGCAGATCTATCACATCATCCAAGGCAATGAGGTAGGGAAGCACTCCCTCTCCCCAGCAATTAGGTGGCTGCTGGCCTGAGGCCGCAGGCTGTTCAGGAGGGGGAGACGAAGGGAAGAGGGCTGCTTCTTGTGTGCAGTCTGCTTGTTTTGATCTTCTGTTGTTCAGGTGACCTCGAGGGTGCAAACCTACAGCGATTTCCTGTGTTGTACGCTCACCAGATGTAGAGGAGAGGGAGCCACATGCAGCTCCCAAATTTAGTGCAGAGCCCTTTGGAGGAGATCAGAGCGAGGAGGAGCACTCACTCTTTTCTAACTCAAGTGGAAGTTATTTTAGATGAATTCACGAAAACACGAAAAAGTAGCAGTTCTCCAGAAAGTGTCCGTGTAATTTGAAATGAATACATATAAATCATTTACTGTGTAGAGAGAGAGTATAGTGATTTAAGTACACCAGTAAACGAAATGAAACACCTCAAATGCTTGGTCAGTTAAACTAATAGAACATGAAGACTCTTGATTGGTCATGACAGCACAACACGCTGTATATACGGAAGTGTGTGTAGAGCTACAGTAGGAGAAGCTACATTTACTAAATGCTCATGGAATTCTGCCTGACATGGTTTTCATAGAGTTTGTCTATTAAGAGCCAACAAGGGAAAACGCCAACATAAGCACCATACACATTACTCTGCTGTTGCTGAAATCCATGAACAGCTAGAAGAAGTTTGGACGGGTGTGAATAGGATTGTCAACCAAGGTTGAGGTACGGATACGCAGGTCAGGGACAGACCCGGCTGCCAGTGAGGTGGAGGGAGAAGAGGTTCTGGGGCCATGTCAAGCTGACGGATGGGAAGTTACACCAGGATGCCTGTGTACACAAAAACTCATCATGTACACACAGTTGTTATTCTATACTGTACATCTTGCTCGACACCTCCACTGTAAATGTTGAGACAACTGAGACAAAAAGTGCTCTGTTGTCCTGAAAACCACTCTATCATCATTACGTGTGCGTGGGGAATGTGTAATAAACAGATATACGATATAAATGAACAAATAATAGAAATCCTGGCTGAACTTGAGTGGTTGGTGCTTCTGCTTGACGTTAGAAAAAGCCAAACATTCAGCTGATTATCATTATTGCAAGTGAAGAAAATACAGCACTAAATGTCCGTACACTGTGTACGCTGCGTGCTAAAGGTCCATGTGCTCAGCTGCTTTTTCAGTTTCATGAAGTTTGGTTGTAGATAACTTTTTGGCATCTCTCTGTTGTCAGCCCTAGTTAGTCAGACTTTTTCTCTTGTCTGCTTACAGCCGTCAGTCATAATATGTCTCTTCAGCCTCGGTTGTCTCTGTCTCTGCTGTGTTTCTAGCCTCTCTTTCCTTGGATCTTACAGGAGCTGTTGATGTCTAAACTGAGTGGAACTGCAGACTCACTGAACCATCCGCCTCACTTGATAAACTTTGCACTTGGCACTGACAGTCCTGGGGAGACAACTTGTTTCAACCCTTTACAGCAATTTGACCACATTGGCAGGAAGAAGCTGGATCAGGTATTTTGGAGTTTTCATCACAGCTTTTGGTAATGTATTAAATATAATATTAATGTCTCCAGAATTGGTATTGAGTTGGTGTACTTGTGATATGCAAGGTGGTGTTGTTTTAAATTCCTCCCAAGGCCAGAAGCTTAATGTTGAAGGTTAGGAGCTGTTTGAGTCTCTAGTGAACCTGGTACTCTGGCAGTCTCTGAAGTTGTCAGGTCTTCCTGGGGCTCAGCTTCCCTATTCTCCGTAGGTCGCTGCCTTTTCCAAGCAGGAGCTAGGCTGGCACGAAGAAAGAGCAATGAAACGGTGAAAAGATGACAGAGATTTTCTTTTTTCATAGAAAGTGAGTAATGTTAAAGGAGAGTGCCGTCTTGAAGTGCACTTCTTTGAGGCTTTTAACCATATACCCTCTTACACCAGACGTATCCCCAGGAGTGCCACCATGATGTTCAGTTAATTGTTAGATTTTTGTTTTTCTCCTTAAAGGGGGGTAACTTTAGTTCAGTGTATGCTATTTTAGCATTCCTTATTTCCTTCAACTACCGAGGAATACCATTGATATCACACAAAACAGGGCTAGCATTTCCTCAAGGCAGGCTCGTGTTTGTTTTCCAGCTTTTGAGAAATGCATTCATTGCATTTTATACATTTGTGATGCTGCTTTTGTTTTTCTTTTCTTTTTCTTAACGGACACGTTTCCGTCTCAATACTTGGCCCGCTTTCAGTTTATCACAGGAGCCTGCATAGCTTTGCATAGAAACACCCTATTAGGATAATGATTAAAATGCCTCCTCTGCTTCAGGTGCCTGTGTTGTTTGTCAAATAAAGTGGAGGGAGGAGGACAAAAAAGTTACACCCATCAATCACCTATGAGGAAGGAGCGTGGAGGCAGGGAAGGAGTGAGTGGATAGAGGGAAGTAGAGTAGAGTTCTCCTCCTTTTGTCAATAAAACTCAGCCTGGAGTTAAGAGTGACATTTTGGCAATCAAAGCAATCAGATTTTTATTTGCTTTCCCAATATGGCCCTAGTCAAGTCAAGCCAGATGTGTGTGTGTGTGTGTTTGTTTGTTCGAGAAAAGAGAAAGAGAGTAAGAGATGGAAAGAGAAAAAAGAAGGGGGGGGGCATTTAAGATGGAGAAAAAAAACAGAGCACTCAGAAGAGTAACGACTCCCTCCCAAAATTGATTTATCTTTCTATAAATGATGGCTACATCTCCCAAATGGATTTATAAATTAATTGCTGTCTTATTGGAATAAAAACCTTCTTGTGTGGACATGATTGATCGCCTGGTGTCAGTGGCTAGCACTGGGGACCCCCCTCCTCCTTTGTTAGTGGGTCTCAGCTGGAGCGGTAATGCACTGATGGTATTAACCCTGATTAATAACTAACAATACGCTATCCTCATACATCAACAGAGCGCCGTGGTCGACTGGGCGTGGGACTGGCCAAGTCTGTTGCCAGCCTATCAGGGCATGAGTCAGGTCACCTTCAAAACTCTGATGGCCAACAGGTAAAACAGTGATTTCACTTGTTACGTTTACATGTTTACCGGCAGGCTTGTTTGTGTTTCATGTTGCATTTTCTCTCTGTGTGAAATTAAAGCATCACTACGCAGAGGTGTGTGTTGCCTCCAAATTACATTTTGTCCTCATTTTGTAACATTTGCAGATGTTGGTAATTGGGGCATGCCACCTCTTTGGGCACTTTCAAAGCCTTGAGATACAGAACTAGTCTAACATTGAAAAAGAGCCATTGGCTCAGATCTTGGTGTCACCTGATTGAGGAGTTTTTCACCCAAGTCCACTTCTCCTGTCCCCCCGCCCCCCCCTTCCCTGTTCTGTTCTGCCATGGGCATAAATATTTATGCAGGTATGTGACACATATTAGACGGCAATACTTCAGGCTGTTCCCTGTTCTCCATTCACAGCTGTCACACTGCCAGCTATCAGGGAGCCATAGGGCTACTGCACCTTCTCTCCACGCCTACTCCCAGTCCATTCTAAATCACCGCTATTGTAACACACACACACACCATTCTAACAAAGGGCAAGCTCTGGATCCAGCTCCTTCCAGATCTGTTCCTCAGTAAAAAACCTGCTTCTGTGTGTAAACATGTGACGGAGATTTAGAATACATCAAAACATTTCTACGAGTGCTGCAGAAACCCGGATGGTATCCACATGTTTTACCATGACCACTATTTACCAGAATGTCGAGACAAATGTCTTCTGCTGCAGTAGCCCATCTGCCTCAGGGTTCGACGTGTTCAGAGATGGTTATGTGAGTTACTGTTGTCTTTTTGCCCACAGAACTGCTGCTCACTGGATGTTTTCCCTTTTTTTCTGTAAACCCTAGAGATGGTTGTATGTGACAGTCCCAGAAGATGCCAAAGGAGAGAGAGAGCAATGACACTGACAAGACACCAAAAAGTAGAAGGAAAGATGGGAGTGGGACGGGGTAAAGGTTATATAATTCACCCTAATCTCACAGTATCAAAGTGTCTGGGATTCTTTCATTTGCCTCATTAGCCTCTCTTTGTTGGGCAAGAGGAGCAGATTTCATGGAGGATTTGGAGAATGGCTTCGGTTCTGCCTGAGACGCTTGCACAGAGCAGGAAGTTAGTTTCACGGCTGGCGACATGTAAGCTGTCAAAGTTTTCCTCAGATCCATCTCTGACTCAGAAATATCTCTAGAGCTATAGAAGGCCATTCATGGGATAAGCGCACTGATGTCTGATCCTCTGATCCATTTGTTAGTGCAGATAAGGATAATGCTTTCTGTGTAACCACAGACGGAAGTGCCCTCGGCTGTTTCCACAGAGGCTTCACAACAATTACTCTCTTGCTATGTCCTGTTTCTGGACAAACCACAGGATATAATCTTACAGACCTGACAATATTATTAGTAATGACGCTGCTGTGTGCTGTACAAATACACCTAGCATTATGACCTTGTGGTGATCTGTATTTTCAATCTTATAAGTTTTAGTCTCCTTGGATGACTTCTCTTCCCTGTACACAGCCAATAATTTTCTTTCACTGCCTAGACTGTATGAGTTAGCAGCGTGGCCCATTGGCCTACTATATATTGTTACAGTGGCAGGACAGTTATTGTGCCCGGGGTTTATATCACATTCTAATGGAGCAAGGCTATGAGTTAAGGGCGGTAGGCTTTTACACCAGGGCTGTTAAATCACTGTTCAGATGACTTCATTAGCAGAGCAGGACACATGCTGCGACACTTACATCCGCACACGCACACACACACACGCTTTCACCCTGCTACCTTGACGACATAATATTGGGGCCAGACAGTAGGGAGAGAGATTTATGCAGGTGTGTGTGTGTGTGTCCTTCTTTGTCACCTGTCACTTCAGCTCCCTCAGCACGATGGCTCATCCATCATCTGCAGATTGAGTTTTTCAGCAGAAACCAGACTGATTAATACTACCCTAGGACCCCCCAGGGTTGACTGACTGACCTGACTTCCTGCCAGGCTGGCTGTTTGCTGGGATAGATGGACAAATTGTGGGAGAGCTAACTTGTTAGCCTGCTTGTTTGCTGCATACATGGCAGGCTGGCTGGGTTAGGTAATGACTGGGTGGTACAGTGTGCGCAGGAATTATTGATTAGCGGAAAGGTTTAGGAGTATTAATGACTTATATTTAGAGTGAATGGCTGAGAGACTGACTAACCTGTTAATGCTTTGATGAATGATAATGGGCTGACTGACTTTTTGCTGATAGTTTATAGACACAGGCTCAAACTCCCAGTTTCGTCAGAAAAAATGTGCCTACATATGTTTGAACTCCTAGAAATATGCGCTTTTGTTTTGGTCTTGAGTTTGTTTCATTTTCTTGCACTATGTTTAACATTTAGTAGTTTTTAACGGCAAACAGATTTCACTGAAACTATTTCTTCAGAACCAAGTACATCCAATGAAATCAGTAGACATTGTGAACTTCCACTAAAGATAAGGGTGAATATGTTTATTTCATTTATTTCTTCTAATTTATAAGAAGAGGCTATTTAAATCATGAATTTGAGGGAAAAATAAGTTTACCCCAAGAGACAATAATACAACACCCCAGTGGCAAATAAGTTTCTGATTTAATTAAGTGAAGTTTGGGCAGCACGGTGGGACTGTAGTTATCACTACTGCTTCCCAGCAAGAAGGTTCAGAGTTTGAACCCACTGGCTGACATTGTTATTGGGAGGTTACTTGTTGTTCCAGTGCCTGTATGAGATTCATCTGACTATTATGGTTTCCTCCTACAGGCCAAAGACAGGTTATGTGACTCTAAAATTACCTGTAGGTTTGAACGGGTATCTGTTTCTAGGTGTGGCCATGTGACAGATTGGCAGTCTGCTCAGGATGTACCCCACCTCTCGCCTAGTAACAGCTGGGATCAGCTCCAGAGCTCTTCGCAACTCAAAGCATAAGCAGTAGCGATAGTAGGTGGATAACTGGCATAAAATACCTCAGCAGGACCACATTATGTTTCAGATTCATATCTCCTCTCTGATGTTCATTCATTTGATTTATCAGTGGAAGGAAAAAGGAGGAGAATGGGAAAAATGCTAAAGTCAACGACATGACATACGCAGGTTAAATATAAACTTGACGTTTCACCTTAAACGAATAACACGCTAAAGGTTTGTGTTAATTGTCCTGATCCACTGATAGAAATGTGCCCACAATATCTAGCTCCTTGACTTTACGTTATGAGTCACCCTCTATAATAGAGGCATAGAGCTAGTGATACTTGAATGTATAACTCATCTGCTTTGTCCTTGGTCACGTGAAATTCTGCTTTCTTTAGCAAACACGTGAAACTCTGTCACAGCATACATTTGTAAAAAACTGTCTATAGCAGCAATACTTCCCATTCTCTCTTCTTCATTTACTCTGATTGTGTTACAAGGCCTTTATGAACTATAGTCTTCTCTGTAATATTTCTTCTTCATCCAAGTAAAACAAACCAAATCTTTGAAGAAACGTATAAAGAGTTACAATGGCCTTGTCTGCCAAGGTGACTTTTCAGACCATTTCTTTGATGTTAGAGAAGGTCCTCTGACCTGGTTGATAAGGGGCAGCCAAGTATGAGAGATGAAACTTCATGTGTCACAGGGCAGCTCTTCCACTCCATCACAAGTACCTAATATCAACCAAGGACATTCATGTCTATCTCTGCAACACTGGTGCACTGCTCCAAGTACAGTTTCCTAAAACCACACTGGGACAACACAAAGACTCCATAAACCAGTCACCAGAATATTTAAAATAAGATAGATAGATGCTCCATAGTGCGTAAGCACACACAATTTTATTTCTCACATTGAGAGCAACAATGACACATAGATTTGTTATCTTAATATGGTAAACTACACGTTAAGTACTGAACACTAAAGCATGTTTTCTGCATTGTCTCATTGTTGCTGTTACCCTCAGGTCCATAACAATAGCAGTTTGTGGAAAAATGCCAGTCTGTGGCATTCTCTTGCTTGAGCAGCTCCTTAAATTGCGGCGATAGACGCTTGTGCTTTCAGGAAGTGGGCAATCGCCATCTGTTCCTGGGCGCTGCCATATGGCGAGCCTTTTTCTCGGGGAATAAAATAAAAACAAATATGTCAGAATGTTCATCTTTCTCCACGGACACTGATCAACCTGGGGAGAAGCTGAATCTCGGTGTGTCTGGATTAATGGTCTTACTTTACGTTTCAGGGAAAGAGGGAGTGTGTGCTTGTTGGTGGTAGGTGTGTGTGTGTGTGTGTGTGTGTGTGAGAGAGAGAGAGAGAACATGTGCACTTCTGTGTGTGGGTATGCACATACTAACGCACATTTATGTACCTAGAAGTGTTTCTGGAATCATTTATCTGACCTAAAGGCCAATGTTGCCATATCACGTTGGGAAGTTGGTTGCCCTAGTCTTTAGCATTAAACAACACAGGAGAGAAGAGCTTCAAGGTTAACCAGACTGACACCTCATGGCTCCTGCTGCCAAAGAGACTAGATTCTCTCAAGCCATCATCAGGCTCTCCATCTCGCAAGGCCAGAAATTCAAAAGACTTGTCACTTGAAAATCAAGAGAGTGTGATGTGTCATTGAGGAAGGGCTTCTTTCTTTGCGCGTTGATCCCCTTGTGCGTGTCCCCTCTGCTGACTGACAGCTAGGGATAGGAGTTTGTGTTGGTGGAGACGGAATACATCTTTTGTGTGCTTTGTTATACATGGTGTGTTTTGTCTTCACTACCCCTGGACAGCACTGACACATTGAGGTTTTCATTAGCTGTAAGCAGGTGGCAGAGAGGGACTAGCTCGTGTCTGATTCTACCAGTCTGTTTCCACGCCTGCCCGTGTGCATCTGCATTGCGCCAACTTGTACTGTATGCCGTATGCATATCATGGGGTGCGTACATGGGTCTGCCTGCGCGTGTGTAGACGTTCACTCTTATATTTCAGCGTGCGTGATATTTGGAGGTTTGCTCTAAGGGCGAATAAATCAGTGATGCCTGGGATAAGGCCGTGGCCCCTCCTCAAACTGCACAGACAAGCTGAGAGGCTCATTAATCAAACGGCCAGTCACAGATGTGATGGCTTCCACACAAACCGCCAGCAGACTGTGAAAGTCACATCCAACAGAGTCAACTGTCAGCCAGGCAGGCAGGCAGGCCACACTTTTCCTCTCTCTCCCCTTTCTCTCTCTTCCCCCTATGTTGTATTTATCTCTCAGTCTCTCTCTTTACTTCCAATCCCCTCTAGCATGATACCTCAGTGTAATACATCTGAAATATTTGTCTTGTCCCTCTAAAATTGATCTGGATGGTCGAGGCAAATCTATCTTTCTCTCAGAGTAGTCACAGTCAAACCGTTGTAGAGACACCAGACATCAGTTACTGCTACACATGGCTCTGTTGTCTTTGCTTACAGAAGGCTTGTACTCCGTGGTCTAGCCTTCCATATTCACTTGCGTACAACCTAAAAACTTTCAAATTTGTTAGATCTATAAACATTAATGGAGGGACAATGATTTTGTTTTGGTTAAACTATATGCTGACATACTGAGAAGCTTTTTATCTGTAGTTTACATAACATTCTGGTGTAAAATATGCAGGTCTTCCTTCTGTTTTAGAAAAGTGGTTTTCCCTTGTTCTTCTGGTTATTTGGTTACTGTACGTCACAGATATTCAACATTTTCACTGCTGCAATCTCCAGTATCCACTATAGTTTTAATCGGTTCCATATGTGAAAAGTAGTCACAGTAGGATTAATATTTACTGACAGAATTGCCAGTGTATAAAACTCACATCACACGCCTTGTTTCTCAGCAGGATTATCTAGGTATGCCTTGATGTATGTATTATGGACTCTGCACACCTGACCTTTTTAGATTCCTGTTCCTAAGAATGTGAGTTAAGATCATTTCATTATAAAAATAGCAACTTCAGTGACTGTTCCAACTTCTAACCCTGGATGGATAAATAGTTGGAGAGTCTCTGTAATACCAGAGCTAAATGAAAATGCCACATAATCTACTGCAAAGCCCCCTAAGGTTGGATGGAAATGCTGGATGGAACAGGGACAAGACGAAGCCACCCGTTCCTGATTAAAAATGGCAAGTCCCACGGTTCCTGAAATATACTTGGGGATTGGGTCTACAGTGTGGGTAAAACTCGCTAGTGTCGTTGGAGCCTCGCAAACCAGACCTTACCTCACAAGCTACACCTTGCAAATCCTTTTTGCTCCACAAACTGAATGCGCAACTACTCAAACCAGTTTTTACAGATGTAAAGCGAGACATGATTCAGGAACGGCATGACTGTAGTGACAACCATACAGTGTTGGTTTATTCATACAAGCAAAGAGTTCATGTAATGCAAAGTGATGGGAGAGATGCACCATCTATTCTTGGAATGTGTCTCTTGAAAATGTCCAACTGAGCCTTGTCTTATCAAGAGTGTTGTAATCCCCCGTCGACTGTGTCTGTTTTCTCTGTCTGTGATATTATATACTGCTATGCAAACAATTAAGTTGATATTGTTTGATTGATGGAAAACACAAATACATAGTGATGTCACAGCACAGTGCCCCCTTACATGTTTTGTTAATTATCCAGTAACCAGTAACCTTTATCTATGTTGTTCCCACGTCAGTTTTTTTTATATAAGTTTAGCTACTGGTGTTTTGAATTCTAGTACGGCCACTGAGTATTTGTTTGTCTGAGATCTCTTTAGAAAATAATTCCATAATTTTCCCCTGGGACCAGTTTTGCCAACCCGTTTAGATGAACTGGGACTCAGTTGAAGACGCAATGGTCTGTTTGACGCTGTTGCCATGTTTCCTGCTGATTTACTGAGATGACTTTTTAGCGGACTGCAGCAGTCCATTGTCGGGAGCCAGGCTGTGAGCGTCTGTTTCAGTTCATCATTGTATCCTTCTTGCATTTGTTCTGTTCTTCTTGCTTTTTCTTACTATTTTCGTCCAAGTGACATCTTTACTCAGAGCCCCTGGAGGTGGCACCGCACTCTGCTTTTATGTTGTAGAATATGTTTGCGTGTTTGATGAGTGTGATGAAGGATTATTCTGCAAAACTCAATGTTTAACTGAAAAACAACTGTAAGTCAATACTGCTGTCAAGGATAGCTGTGCGGCATATGCTATCAGTTACACAGTACTAATGGTGTTAATAATATTATTAAATATTAAATAAGTAATAACAGCTTAACACTTACAATTCATGAACAAAATAAAAGCTTAATGAGTTTTTACCTCGCTCTATGTATGTCTGGGGTTCTGAGCACCCAGAAAAAGTTGAAAGGTTGATTCTATTTCAGGCTGCAGCCAGACATCATGTTACATTTTTATTTGAGCCTCCAGAGTGACTTGCTCATATTCTACGCTCCAATCATAATATCTCTCTGTGTGAGTGCTCCTGAGTGTTAGGCTATGTGACGGTGAGAATTTGTTTTGGTGGTACATCACGAGGTTGTATCCTGTCGCCAGGCTGATTAGCCCGTCGGCAGCACCCAAGCTGCCCCAGCCAATCGCTGCTCTCCACTCGGCTTTGCCATTTGCATGTGGTCCAGGAAGAGATAATTAGAGGCATCTCTGCCTGTCACTGTTAATCTGGGACTTAGTGAAGGGCTGTGACGCCGACATGCTGATGGACTGACACACATGTCTCTACACACACACACACACACGCACACATACAGGAATCATACTCATCTACACACTCTGGCAGCTGATACACACACATCCACAAACACCAAAAAGCACCCTCCACCTGCACACACATATTAGCACTATGTACAGTCTCACCAAAACATGAACACATGTTCATGCACATGTGCACACTCCATTAACATAACCTTTATGTTTCTCCAAATCTGCTGCTGAAGCATGATGTTAGTCTTTATGAAGTCTCTTTTTGACCTGTAACCAATATAGCCGACTTTTCTATCTCTTTATCTCTAATACTGTAGCATGTCGCACTAAAATATATCAGCTGCCTCTCTATTGGTATGCGAACGGTAGCATGTTGACTCAGTGGGTGTTTACACCAGTTGTACTATGCTGTTGACACAGATTTTAGATCCCTGTTCAGATAGACTGTGCACTTTTTCCTTCCCAGACAGGCAGACACACATTGGTACACAAACATCCTCAACAAACATGTACATGTGCTCATGCACTGGCACATCCACACGCATGCCGAAAAACACACAAACTCGTATGCCACTGATTGGCAGGCCTCCCATTTTCCCATAATTCCAACTCATTTATTCAATCAATCTTACTTGGAGAGCTGCTAAAGCGGTGACTAATATTAAGAGTAGAACATGTGACAATTTAAACGTCCTTCAGGTAATTACAGAGCTGGTTTAGCAGCAAACAGCTGAAGCATTTAAACATTCAGCGTTTTACCTGTGGGTTTATTTGTACCTGTTTGATATTCGGAGGAAATGAGGTGTATCTGGTAATGTCACTGCTTTTAATACACATGTCACATATTATGTAAAATAAGCCATCATTAGCTGAATATGTCTATGCAAATATTGACTGTGGTCACCTAATTTTAAAGACGGGGTTTCATCTTGTACAGGGAAATCCTATGGAAAAAGTTGGATAGATGTTCTTGCCACTTTAAGTCTATTTTCCAGCCAAATGACAGCTAGTCCTTTTTGCACACAGAGGGACTGTTTAATGGTGCATGTTGAGAGAGAGGGTGAGCACCGTTGCTGACCTCATCCATCCCGCTCTGTGACCCTGTGTCACCACTGATGGCACATAATAGTTGACACTTGACTTCAGGGGCTCTTTAAGTGCCAAGAGTGTCCAAAGCCATGGATTCATATTCTAATGTGGTCATCTTTGCACTTTGCACCTCTGCCTTTTGTCCCGGAGCTCTCTCTACACTTGTTTCCACTTTGTTTTTGCCTTTTTCTTTCATCACACTCTCTTTCTCTCTTTCTCTTGTCTCACACAAATGCAACCACTCACAATCATACACACATAGAAACATACACTTACAACTTCCCTGAATTGAAATAGCCTGTCCTACCTGTCTGCCCCTGTGCTATTACAGGTAAGCCCAGAGATGCACTTGTCTTGGCAAATCTATAGCCTCTTTTCTCCTCTCACAGCTACCGGCTCTTTCTATCCTCCTTCCATTCCTACATGTTGCTCTGTTGTCCAACCTGCACATGCCTGTACTACTTAACCTCCATAAATATAGAAGATTATTGCAATAATGGAGGGATTCAGGTTCTGCTTGTTGATTACTATACCTCAATTGAAATGTATTTAAACACAGTTATATGAATGTGAAAGCACATCATTTCAGCAGGTGTAGACAGGCATTTAATATAAATACATAAAAATCAATGAACAAAAAATTCTTGCACCATACTGCAGTAAATGTGTTTGGCGTGTAGACCTGACTAACTGTCCTGCTGTTTACGTTTTTGATCCTTCTGCTAATCCCAGCCGCACTTTTCACTGCAACAGTAACTCCATCCAGGTTAAAGCAATGAACGAAACGCACCAAACCACAAATTCACTTTCAATAATCAAAAACTTAACACAACCTGTGTAATCATGTACTTATAATCTCATCTAATTCATTATCAATGCCCAGCCCTAATTTTCATACTAAAGCTAGTGACTAGGTAGGTTGTCGTCTGCGTCAATACATCCCCCCTCATACCTTTGTGGCTATTTACTGTATGTTTCTTTCAACTGTTTCTCCTTTTACCTGCTCTGGCTACCCCTTTCTCCTGTCTTCCCATAGAAACCATCATGGGTCATGTTTTTCTGAGTCTTTGATCACTGAGTAGTCTTTCAGCATGTTGACTACAAGGCCTCTCACCTCCCTAGTGGTTGTTGCAAAAGAGGGGGCACACTTATCTGGTGTCTATGATGTTGATGGTTGAAAGCATTTGCTGATGTTGAAAGTGTGTGTGTGTGTGTGTGTGTGTGTGTGCGTGTGTGTCCACTCAGACATGATTAAAGACTCTGTTATAGCGCTGGGTTGTGATTATGTTGCAGCTACATTGAAGCTATGTTACCTGCTGTATGTTCTGACTTGATAGATAAACAAGAATTCTTAAATTTTGTATCTGACAAATAATGATCAAATTACATTGTTTTATGGATAAACATGAAATAGAGGAAAAAAAACTTCAGCACCTAATATTCTTACATTGTCTTTAAATAGCTTAAAAGATTAAAATCTCCTTCTCCCTAGAGCACGTCAACCATATCTGTTTGTTCAGTTATTGCATGGAAAACTTCCTTTACTGTGCTGTAATGGGTTTGTCTTCGGGGCACAAACCCTGGTTCAAATAGAAGAAGCCTTTTTTCCTCAGTCTTTACACCTCATGTGTGTAAACGATGGTTGGGTGTCTGAGAGCTTTGCGGCTCCATCCAACTGCAGAATTCCCCCCTTTGTAAGATGCAGGGGATGGCCTTGATGTGACAGCTTGCGATGTTAGCCCAAGTTGTTTTTGACAGAAGACAAAGAAAAAGGGAAGAAAGCAAAGAAAAAAAATTTAAACATAAAAGGCAAAGCATTGGAATTTTTCTTTTGAGGTGAATTGCCTTTGCAGGCATCAGTTCCTCCTCTCCTTCATTTTCATGCAAAAAACATCTTTATTTTTCTCTGTATCGTTGCTTTGTCGTGGCTGTTAGGAACAGTCTGTTTGATTGAGTTTGTCACCGGAGACATTTAGTGATCTTGATGGATTTTCTGGATGCAGGACCCAGGCTTGCTGGAAGCATCTTTTTCAGATGCTTTTCTTTCCCATGACATTATGGAAACAGGTCTACCCTTTACAGAAGACTGAACGGTTAGTGGTATTATTTGACATATTGTACTGCTACATGCCAGTCTATAAGAATGCCAATGACAATCATAGTTAGGGACATTTAGATTACTGTCAAGGCTCCTCATCCAGTCCGGTCCGATCTAGCCTCCTATCAGTCCATCTGTTTTGTAACATATCTCTTCTCTTCTTTCTGTAGTTTGACTTGTAATGATGTGAAGCTGCACATTATTGTGCTGGGTGAGTTTTGTCAGCCTGATATGTGTATGAATAGATGTGTGTCCAGTATCTCTGCCCTCTCTGAGTTTGTGTGTGACCCTTGGACTGAGCCTTGCAATCAGGCAGCCTGCCTAGCCCTCCTGTCTGAGTACCCTTTCTCAAGCCCTTTAAAAGAGCCCTTCTTATCACTGTGTGGTAGACCTTCCCTCTGCCCCTCACTGCTCTCGAGGTTAGCCTCACTCTACAGTCTTTCTGTTCTCCGCTATTCTACCCATTCTCTGTTTATTACACTGTCATAAAGGAGTCTAGGTGTTGGAGGTTTCACTCTCCTTCCCGCTCTCCCACTTAAAGCCAGCCTCTGACAGTACTCTCCCATATAACCTTCCACTGGCTCTCTTTTCAAAGCTTACTGTACACACATCTGTCAAAGTAGTGGAAGTTTAAAGGTGCTCCAACTCCTTCTCACCCTCGTGTGAGTCCCTTTTTTGCCTCTCTCCATCTTGTCATTGTGCACAAGCCCTCACTCTTAGATCCTTAAGAAAAAAGACCACATAGTAAAAGTTGGGTCACGCTATTATCCCTCTCCCTCTCTCTTTCTTTAGAGCTGTCTGCAAAAGCCTGCCCACCCCTTTTTGGCTTTCTGTAGTTTTGATGCCCATATGGCTGGTGAAGGGGTCAAAACGTCTAATCTGCGAGCTTGCCAAATGTGAAGGCTTCAAGGAGGCTATTGTACGTCTACATTCTGTCCATATGTATATATGTACAGGTTGAACTTATTGGATTCCCCTAGAATTCTTGTATGTGATAGCATTAGCCAGGTGTTTGCAGCCTATTCGCCGGTTTCAGAGCTCATTAGCTTAGCGTGTTGTTATTCTGATTTCTGTTGAATGGCTGTGCGAACTCTGACACACATGGAAAATTGTGAAAATCTAATGATCCAGATGCAGATTATCCCGGCACGCAGTGACAGTAACAGATTGTATCCTCCAAAAGATTTTTAAACTAAAAAATGCCACATGTTAGGGCTCATGACTTTTCCCCAACCTCAACAATGCACCAACAATAAAGAAGTTCCATCGCGCTTTTGTTGTGCCAGTGTCGTATGGTAATAGGAGAGAACATAAAAATATGTTGTCAGGTAACATTTTGCAAATGTGCAGTAGGGCAGAAAAATGTTATTACCACTGTTTTCTCATTATGTTGACTAAATGTAATCTAGGTGGCACAACATTTTCTTAGAAACATCTTTGCTCTGGCAGGTCTGCGGGGTAAATGTAATTTTTAAGACATTAACGATTGTTGATTGTCCGCCCTATCAAGTTGCTTTTTGTCTTACTCGTTTACCACCGACAAAAGTGCAAATGCACAAGTGAACGTTATAGTCAAAGTAAACTTTGTTGTCATCTCTCTCTCTCTCTGTGTTGTGTACAGATACAGAGAAACACGAGGCGACGTGGCTCCAGCCTAATCCAGCTTAATCCAGTATAATCAGCACAGAGATTGTCCTGTGGATCATTATCAACTATTATAGCACATTACTTTACATATAAATATTTGTTTAATAAGAAATAAGAATCCACTTTCTAGTCTAAATAAACAGCGCGATGCACAGTATTGCACAGAATTGGATGCTGGTGGCTCATCCCTACCTCTTGAGGTGGCTGTTTCCATACTGTGGGAGGCTAGTGTGGGCTGATAGCTGTCTCCCTGTATCTGTATCACTGAGAGCAGATATGTTTGATATCTCTGTCATCTCAGCATCTCAAATCTGACAGTACCAATCATAATCAGTCCCCCCTCCAGCTCTCCCTGCTGCTATCTTTTTTTCTCTAGATCACAACTTAACCCATGTTCTCCACCAGGTGTGTCTGCATTTCTTTCTTCCACATAGTAATGTGCATTTTAGGGATATACATTATGTGCAAGTGTTGTAAGAGAATCTGCTGTTATTCCTGTGTTTGAGTGTGTGTGTGTCAGAGAGCATTTACAAAGGGATCAGCCCTGGGGGTGTCTATGTATCGCTGCAGTGGAGGGAGAGCAAAGGGGGTGGAACACAGCTAGTTTACAGCAGATGTAGAAAACAACTAACTAGCTTGAAAATCTTGCCTTTCTTGGCTGTACGCGGCACAGTTCACTACTTATTTATTTATTTGGGTTGGGGGCAAATGTATGTTTAGTGGCGTTGGATATCAGTGACAGAAAGGATCAAAGACCAACACCACAAATGAAGCTGTCAAAGTCCCCCGACAGCTGGGTCCCGAGGCGAACATCCCTCGCTTGCACATTTTATTATGGTCGCTGTGCAACCTCACAGTCAGAAGGAAAAAAGAGACGCGAAAAGAAAAAGAGACAAAGTGTGCACCGCTGTATCATCTCTGTCCATGATGGAATGAATTATGGATGTGAGGAGGGGATTAGGAAACAATGGTTGAAGTCACTAGGATCCTTGCCTAGTTTCCTCACCCTGAGCCTGGCAACTAATTACCACTTTCAGCACCAGTGTATGATCTCATTAATGTGATTTCTGCTTATGTAACGTGCATGCATATGTGCAGGCTTACATACAAACCATACTCGCACTCAGAGATTTGCAGTATTATTACATAAAGCAAATGAACATGCATTGTTTATTGTTGAGCTAATACAGTTAGTGATAAGTCAAATGGTTTTGTAATGTTGAGACTGCAGTATTGTTGTACGTTTATTTGATGGTGCTGTTCAGCGCTTAGGGCATTAACACCAGGCTTTCCTCTCTTATGTCTCACAATTATCGGAGCAATTTGATAATGTGTGGTGAATATCATCAGTCATGGTATCATACTGCTGATTGGTCCTCCACAAAGACAGACACTGCTGGATTACATTTGTACTACCTCAGTGGGGAAAAGAAACATTCCAACGTCATACCCATGTACACACTGTTTAATGTTATAAGAGGCAGAAATATATATATTTCACATAATTGCACTGTCTATTTGTATAGTAGATACAATTCACATCAACTAATTAGTATCACACACTGAGATATAAGGAAGGGGAGAGAGAGAAGAAAGAGGGGGAGGAAGCAGGCAGAGGGTAAGGGTAGATAATTAGACTAATTAAGCCATCTCTTTTAATCTAGCCCCTGAAAGAAAGAGAGGGAGAGAAAGAAAGCGAGATGGGGGTAGAAGGGTGGGGGTGCCGGGGGTAAGACACATTCACCCCTCTGCTCTCTCGCTCGCTCCCTCTCTTTCTGTCTGGCAGCGGGTTTGAATGTGTGGGAAAAGAGGGGCCTGGTGCCTTAGCCTCAGCAGAATGGATCAGCTTGTGTTTCTGAAGCTCTAGAAGTGTCCCATTGTCATGATGTCACTGCAACTCAAGAAGGCTGACCTCTGACCCCTATGGATTCATGGAAGCCCACTGCAGCACCACCACACCCCCACAGCACCAAAAGGTACCCAGA
The DNA here is from genome assembly GCA_032359275.1 of Microctenopoma steveboyesi. Taxonomy (NCBI): domain Eukaryota; kingdom Metazoa; phylum Chordata; class Actinopteri; order Anabantiformes; family Anabantidae; genus Microctenopoma; species Microctenopoma steveboyesi. Next base: position 8,642,705 of record JAUMHF010000026.1, read on the forward strand.
TTACTGCTGGGCGCCCACTAGGGGGTACTCAAGCATTTTGCTGTGGAATTCGAGGTGCTTGCGGCTTTATGGTGAGCGACTCACAGTATATTTGCCAATGAATCTGTCCGTCTGCGTCCCCCAGATTAGGGGTCCTTTCCATCACTCTAGCCCACTCTTTTTTCTGCTTTTCCTCAGTCATTCTGCCATCTCAGGCAACCATGACTCTTCTCTCTCTCTCTCTCTCTCTCTCTCTCTCTCTCTCTCTCTCTCTCTCCCCTACATGCCTTGTAGCTCAGCACCCATGAATATAGCGAGCACCGCCAGATGTCGCAAATACATCATCTGAGGGATGCGGCGTTGATGGGGAAAAAAGTCAAGGCACGTACGAGTGGGGGATGTGAGACGAGTTTCATAGCCGACTCTGGGCGTTTGTGTGTGTGTGTGTGTGTGTGTGACTGTATGCCAGCATTCATCTGTGCACATGTGTGTGTGTCTGTTTCTGTCTTACGCGCTGCATGTGTGTGTGTGTGTGCGCGCGCACCCATCCGCGCTCATGGTTGAGCGCGTCCCTTTTGTGTACGTACGCACGTGTGGAGGTCACAGCAGGTCAGCATATTGTCCCTCAGATGTTTGATATTTTATGTATAAGAGGGTGGCTAGAGCGAGTGGCTAAGCACGTTCCTGACAGAAGCATCTCTCCTTCACAATCTGCCACCTCAGCAATGTGGAGACCAGAGTCAGATCAACAATGGAGGGGAGCTGCCTCATGCCCAGAGAGGGCTGATGGGAGGATAAGAGAGGAAAAACTCGACGATTAGGTCTGCTGCGCAACGCAGCCTGATCGCACGGTCGAAATAAAACAACAGTGATCAGGCACAATTATATTTAGATATGCTGACAATGCAGCGAGGCATAAAATAAACAACAAAACATAAAACACCTCTTACTTTTTCTTCTTTTTGTGGGCCGAACTGCATTAGTTGACATATAACCATTGCAAACATACACAAGTTCCTCTGCTCGTGCAGGTGTGAGTTTGAGTTTTAGGAGGCCAGTCAGGGCGGAAGAGGAGCAGTGGCACTCTCAGATCAGCCCGTGTTCGGGAGGAGATTCCCCAAAGTGGCAGTATCCTAAACAACGCTCCCGTCTTTTTGCTTCAGGGAAAAAGTTTACTGCCAGCTTGCTTTTGTAGTCGGCCTCAAAAGATTTGTGGTAGTCAGCATTAAAAGGCACAGATCTAAGGAGACACCTCCAACTGAAATACCTACAGAGTGAGAGGAGGAGAATGAGAGGGGGGCGAACTGATACGAACATTAAAGGCAGGCGTTAAACACACGTCTTTATATTAGCTTTGTACCCTAACTAGAGCAAAAATAATAACAAAAATCTCAGCCAATCAAAGCTAATGCTTTGATTCCCCAGCTTTTCCTTTTTGCCTTTGCCCTTTTTCACACTCATTTAAGCTCAGTTGTTGAAAGGTCGATTTCTTCATTCTTTTCTGCACGCAAACACGCACATGTCGACTGGTTACCGGGGTGACGATGTGGCAAATGACATCATGCCCTGACTGTGTTTTATAGTGGGTCGCCCTCTGGCAGGGATGAGATGGTGGCGTGGGCTGGCACAGTACTCCTTTCTGTGTTCCCTCCATCTTTGCCTCTGTTTTTCTTCCTCTCCTTTTCTCTGTGTTTCTCTGGGCTCTCAACATTGGCTTGTCCAGTGTGCCTTGTGTTCCCTGGGAAAAAGATTAATTATTCAACATGCAGCCTCAATTAAATTTGAATTCGGCAGTTCAAGTAACCTTTTAGCATGGCACATTTATTATTAAGGCAGATGCTTTGGCCCTGTTTAGATTTAGGGCTTATCGGATTCTTTCAGCCCCTTATCACATGGGCAGTTTACTTGTGATGGCTGTGAAGCTCGGCCTTGGCTCGGCTGGAATGCAGCAGGATATATTTCCTCAAACAGCTTCTGGTGAACATTTCTCACTATAAATTTCCCTTACTGGAGATTTTGCAGTGTAATACATACTGGAGAGCATAGTAGTTCTGTGACTCATGCAGTGAAGTGAGCAGTTTGGCATGTGAGCCGCTTTTATTCTACTTAGTCTCCAGTTGAAACTTTCACCATTTGAAGTGGTCATCGAAGACAAGACAGGATGTCATTCTGACCTGAATTTTCTTGTATAATGAATACTCGAAAACTTCGGAACATTCATCACTTGCAAATTCCTTCCTTTTCTGTCATGTCCTGCTTTCATTTCTCAATTCCTCTGCTGAATGTAGTGGAGAGGGAGCAACAAAAAAATAGGACTAATAGTGGTACAAACATCCACGAGTAGAGAAAAAAATCCTATGCGAGTTCTCCACTACTGCAAATTCTTAATGTCATCACGTGGTCAGAAACACACCGAGATTTATATATTAAAACAGCACAACGGAACTCAACACAACAAGAAACGATAAGAAACAGCCTTGACAGTCCCTCTCAGCGATCCCCTTCCCCCAATTCCTGTCTCCCCATTTCTCTTTCCCTCCATTGGAGGAGGTGGTGCCTTTGTCAGGCAGGAGCACAGAAACCTCACAAAGCGAGGGAAGATGTCACAACAAACAAAACAGCATAGTAACCCCCCGAAATCTAATCAGGAGCCATTGATTCATGCTCTGAATGGAGACGGAGTACCTTGAGAGTGGCTCATCTAAAGGGGCCATAGACAGCATGACAGGGGCCTTCACAATTCAGCTGTATAGTTCACTGTCATTCTGTTCTCACCTTTAGGCTCGACTCTATCAACTCAAAGATGATACAATCATCACTCCACTCCAACGCTTTAAGTCCTTTTTATTTAGGTTCACTAATTCATTTGTGTGCCTCAATCAATGATTTTTTTCAGATTTGATGTGTGGAGTAGGTTTTTTTGAGTGTACACTAATAGGGTTGCTTTGTTGATGCAAAGAGATATGAGTCTTTAGTGCGGCAGTTACTCTAACTGTGCTCAGATGAGGAATGTTTCAATCAGGCAATTAAACACAAGGTGAACCTTTGCTTAGCAAGTTTGCCTTGGATTTCATTGATTTACTCTTAAATGTTAAATTTGAAGTGACACATTTCACTAATGTATATTTGAATAACCAGTATAAGAATATTTAGCATTTTCTTTTTATTCCATTATCATTATCACTGTGTTGACGTTTGTCCTCTTTGTCATCAACAGAAAAAAAATCACATTAACTGTGTAACTCTATTAACTCTTATGGGAATCTGTGACATTTCAAATGAAATTATTTAATCTATAATATGTGCGTGCCCTTCTGAGGTTTTTAATGCTCAATATAATGCAACAACTTTGCTCTTATTATTTGTAATGATAGTTTGGCGTTATAAGGTAGAGGTATTGATTTTGGAAGCCAGAGCATTTATTGTGGAGGTAAATGTTATTATTTTAATATTGAACTCATGCTAATTTAATAGAGCGTAACATACACGTCAGGGTGTGAGCCGCAGGGGTCTCTCTTTTCCACTCTCTCTCTTTCTCTCTCTCTCTCACACAATCTCTATACCACTATCTTTTGTATAGTAGTAATAGTGGTAATATAGTAATATGTATAGTAGTAATCTCAAATAATGTCAACAACAAGTCTTGGCTGCTCTGGAGTTCTGATTTGGTGAGACCAGCTACGAGGAACAGAGCTGACATGTTTGGAAAAAATCTTTAAATATTAAGTTGCACAGATTTATTACTTGGTTTACGTTATATCCCGTCAGTCTACATTGAAGAATAATACTGCACTTAGGGACTCTCTTGTTTTGTGTCCCTTTTGTAGTGCGACTAGAAACCTTTCCTCGGTCACTTGTTCACCCAAGTCGTATCTCTTACTTCCTCTACTCATCATCTCAGTGCAGCGTATAAATATTTGATTGATTATTGAAATATCTAAGGGAGTGCACCATCAGCAGGCCTATCTTGGCAGGACAGGAAAGCATACGAGCTACAGGCTCTTGAGGAAGTCAAAAGATCGTCATTCTTCGGGTTAAACGCTGAACAGTTTTCTAAACACAGAACGTATACAGAGGTTGTCATGGGTATAGAAGTGATATTATCAAAGAACAGTAAACAGACCTATGATTCATCTCGTATTCTTTTTCCTCAAACAAGTGAACCAGTGGGTCATGTGACACGTGTCTATGTGTGTAGTGTACGTTTCTTATTAAAGAAAGGTTACCATGATTTTTAAGGGCAAATAAAGCACTTTTTAAAAACTACTGAAGTATACATTTGCTCACCGATACTAACATTTTGTTTAGCTACTTTTTACTCTTCCACAAAGTCCTCATACATAGCATTTGAAAACACACAGTATAATTGACTTTAAGTTTAGCTACTGTCATAATCACTGCTGACAGAGGGCTTTGCCACTTGGACACACAAACATTGTGATAACAGACGCATGAATACGTTACAGATTATTCTAGTGGGGACAATCTGAAACGTGTCTGTTATCACAATCTCCAGTCGCCCCCGACCCAGAACAACCTATCCCACACTATTTCACTGCGCCGTTCAGTTGAACGAGTGGGGATGACTTCCCCTACTTTTCTTGATAGACTCAAAGATCCCATGCCCTTCAGTTGTTACCATGGCAACTGACCTATTTGCCTGCTGCATATAAAAGTGAGGGTGATGGAGTTTGAGAGTGTGAGACAGGGTCAGTCGTTGATAGACGGGTATAGTTGTGAGAATATTGGAAAGTCCTTCTCTCCTGCTCTCGACTCTTCAGCAGCATCTCTGTGTCAGACTCGCCGCTCTCTGTCTCGCTCCTTGTGTCTGTCTTTCAGCCATGTGATCAGCTGTATTAAGGCAGGGACACTTGCTGAGCAGGGTTAAAAGGGGCATGTATTCACTCAGCACAGACACCCTTCAGTGCTCTCTCTCTGTGCATTTGTCTGTGTGCGTGTGTGAATGGTAGTCCTTGCGCATTGTTGAGTGGGTGTGTAAAAACTTATTAGAGTGGGACGTAGGTGTGTGCATGTCTATATACATGTGTGTGCTTACCCAAGCTTGGACAAAGAGGTGGAGCCTCTTTTTAACACCCTGTCAAAGGCGTTACCAGTATAAAGGAGGATTTTGGGGTGGCCTCCCCCCAACTCACAGATATGAAGCTGTCATGGGATGAATAGCTGCATTCATTGAATGACACTTATTTTCTCCCACTTTACACAAGTGCAGCGAACAAAACAGGCAGGGAGCAGCTGAGGAAGACATTTTCTTTGCCTTCGTTGGCAATGACAGACATGCAGCAATTACTTTAAGTCTAAGCAGACACCAAGAAAACTGCCATTCCTGCTTAGCTTTGTTACTTCATCCTTGCAAGCTGCCTCTGGCTTTTTTAATGTTTCCTGTAGATATTTTTGTGTGCGCGCGAGTGTGTTTGTGCACGCATGCACGCCTCTATAAACCTCACACATTTGGATTACACTGCAGCCTCCATGCACTCTAACACGAAGGTAACTGATAACCAACACTCCATTTACTGCAGCAGTTATGATAAGGCCTTACGTCGGTTATATTTGATTACATGATTTAGGTAATGTAATGCAATCTAGGTGGAGTTACAAGACACACCCAGCCATTTGAGTAACACAAAGCCTGTTGTAACACAACGTATGGTTGTGCGTGTGTCTGTCATGCATTTTTATTATGAATTCTAAATATAACTAATTAGGTGAAATAGTGAATGTTCTGTGATAGTGTATAAGTTATGTAAGTCACATTAAAAGGCTCAATGAACTCTAGGTTTTTCAGTAAGTGGTCATATAACATGTATGTGTATATATATGTATAAATTACCTATTTGTGTGCTTTCACTACCGTTACCTAATAACTTGGACGCAATGCGTCTCTCCACCTGTGCCATGTGCCTTTGTCTAATCTGACTGTGGATAAATTAAAAGTCCTTTTGGTGCGGAAGTGGATGACAGTGTTTCCCTGTAGTTCACCTTGCATCCCTCCAACCTCCCCCTGCTTTTCCTTCTTTGCCTACCCTCTTGGCCTAGTGGCCCGCAGCCCATTTTCCCACTAAGACCAGGTGTCCCACCACACCAGAGAAGAGTGTGTCTTAATCAGTCCCACAGACGCTCACGCCACACAGTGTAGTATATGCATACACACATATATTCACACACATTCACATGCACTTAGCATAAACTCACAACCATGCATTCAGCCATGCAAAGTCAAATTAAGCACACACACATACACACTGCAAGGGGTGGACCACTGTCACCCAGCCTTATGTCCAGGAGTGACACTTGGATGACACCAGCAACGGGATTATATAAACATATTTATTAGCCTTATCTCTGCTTGTGTGTAAGGCAGTGACGGGAGCGCGCACACAGGGAGAGAAGCACATTGAATGTGGAAAATCAGGAATCGAAACTGTTAAACTTCTTGTAACTTTTAAAACTTTGTTACATTTTGTGTTACGACTTTTCTTACATATGCTTTTTGGGTTTGTTATGGGTTTGAAATCAAATCATATCAATGTGTGAAAATTGGCCAAACAGAAGAACAAAAGAAGAAAAATGGTGTTATACAACATGGACCGCTAAACGAAAGTGGCCAGTGGTATTTGGCATTTTTTCTTTTTTTTTTGCCTTATCTACAATGCTGTTCATTGTGGAAGAAGAACAGTTTTCCCGGTAAATACTTTGACAGTTAAGCATTAAAAAGTTTTTCATGTTGAAATTTAACGACACAAAGGAGATAAGGACAAAAAGGCATTGGTATTTAAAAGAGAGAATTGTTAAAGAGAGGGAAAAAAGATGCCATTTCCCTCCTCTCTTATCCTTATTATCATTTTTTGATGCTTTAGGGAGACAAATGAACTTCAGGTGGCTGGAAATCTCTTAATGAACTCTCTCTTACCCCTCAGCCAGTTCTAATACAATAAGCTGGCGAAGCAATTGTTTTCTTTTCGTTTTCCTCGACACATGAGTGGCTACCCAGATCCAGTCTCACTCAAATACGTACAGGACAAACGGACACCTGTACACCACTACCAGTCTTCTATCATTAACATATTGTATGTGCACTTGAAACTGTGCAGAAGTGCAATGTGTGTCTGATACAATAAACATACAATGCATCACTTCACGCGGAGCTGAAAAGCTGCGCTGTTGCTTTCTATGTGTTTACATCTTAGCTGGCAGGCACAGAATGAGGTTGTGTGTTTTCCTACATCAGATGATCACTCTGATTATCTCAGTCAATAGAAAGACAAGCACCAAACAAATAGCACTGGGCATCTCCTCCACAAACAAGTCAATAGATTTTCTGTTTAGCCCGTTCCTTTCAGCTACCAGGTTCTATTTCTATCCTTCTCTCTGGTTGCAAGACTGCATCTGTTTGCATTTGCACACAGAACTGAGCCAAATGAGTGCATTGTACGTTGACAAACGAGCTAGGATCTGATGCTCCTTTGCATGGATAAAAATACTAGGAAAAAAGTATAAAATACTAGAATGCCTACTATGCCATCCTTTTCCCGAGAAAGATAGTCACACATTCTCGTCAAAAAACAATCTAACTTTATACAGTCGAGCATTTTTAGATCATAGAGAGAAAATGATTTGGAAGGAGAGATGGGGGGGGGCGTATTATTAGGAAAATTACAGGCACGAGAAATGAGAGAGTGGCCTAAACTGTGGCAGAAGAACAGGCAAATGAAGAGTGACACAGACTGGAATAGAACATATGTTAGGCTCAGGCTGCATGGCTAGCTTTCTTGAACTCCTGCACAAAGCCAAGGATGTATATGGAATTGGTTGGCTGGAGAGCTGGCTGGCACTCTTGGCTGCTCAGCGGTCCTGAACCAGCCTATTTGAAAAGCCTGATGTGTTTTATTTGGACCTGCTTCACGCTGTCATCTACACTTTGAGATGGACTGTAATTGAGAGTCAACTCTAATCTGCATAAAAACTGAGAACGTCTGAGAGGTGAAGGAATTTAACCTTCCAGTTGACATTAAAAAAACAAAGAATATTATTAACCAAATCATTTTAATTTAAAATGTTCTGCTTGTGGCTGCTGTCCTCATAGCAACTAACTTCACCTTACTGGACGTCAAGTTAGACCTCGTCGGTTACTTTTTCTGTTTTTATCATTTTCTTTGTATAAGCTATAGTTGGGAGGCCAGACCTCATCCTCTGATCGCGGCTTGAAGCGAGACAGTTCAAACATATCAAAGAAGAGCTCTGTCTGTCTAAGTGTGTGTGTGTGTGTGTGTGTGTCTGTGGAGATTTGATTCCATCACTGTGTATATTTTGCAGCTAGTGTTGTAGTGAGGTGTGTGTGTGTGTGAAGAGGAGACATTGGGAGCTTCTATCTCTTATTGCTGCTTGCGTGTAGCCCACACTAAGAGACACGTTATGGGTCTGGAGTTAGGTAAGGCTCTGTACAGTATGTGCTGGGGGCAGGGGCTGCTCCAGCAAGGCAAGGCCCTTCTGTTTCCCTGTCATCGCCTTGTGCCATTGGGGGTTGAAAGTGCCAGTGTGTGTATGTGTGTGAGCGATGCAGTGATGCGGGTGGGCGCACAGCCGAACGGGCACTTGACTAGCACTGTGGCACTTAGGTAGCGAGTAGCTGCTGGCTTGGCAGCGCTCCAGGTTAACTCGGCATGCTGTGAGGTTTTTTGTATCCATGTGCGTTGGGTGATGTGGCACCAGATGCCACTCCATGTGCCCAAATCCTGTTGACATTTGGAGCGTGGGCAAGTGGGTACACAGGAAGGAAGCAGAAAAGAGGAGGGAAATTTAATTAAGATGAAACAGCAACCTCAGCCATTGTTTTACTCATGATGTGTCGTACTGTTCACACTCACGAGCACACGGACGCAAGTGAAGTCACACATGCACAAAAACAAAAAAAATGCTGGCAGATAAAGAGAACAAATGGAGCAAGGTTTAGCGGAGGAGAAGAAGAAGGAACAGGAGGAGGGAGCGTAGAGGGAAGCTGATTGAGAAATGGGCTCGCATGTGCATTTGTGAGGGGGGTAATTTGATTAAGCAGGCTGGCAGAAGGAGGAAGCAGGAATGGTAGGGCGACAGGTTCATGCCAACTCCTTCTGGCATGGTCTTCACCCTTATTTCTTACTGAGTGGAGATGGTGTCGGAGGAAAGACTCACTTCTTTTGGTCAGAGACAGCAGGAGTCAGTATTTCTGACCTGCTTACTAACGAGAGCCCTCTCAGGTCCTCAGAAAATGGATTTGCACAGTTCTCAGAAGAAGATCAGGAAGTGGTAAAAGTGTATTTACTTGCTGTGGACCTTCCCTTTGCAATGTTTTACCTGAGAGAGATATAAAGCTACGCTTAAAACCTTCTGTTTCCTGAGGCCCATGAGACCTAAAACTTACCATTTTTCAGTCTATATTCTTTGAGTTTCTTGAGGTCTAAGACACTTAGTGTTTACAGTGGTATAAAACACAACTTCAGAGGTTTGTGTTCGGGCTTTCCTCAGCGAGGCTTCCAGTAGGTAACACTAAAATGCAGGCGGACGAGTAAACACACACACAGCCTCATTTAGATGCACCAATGTAAGGCTGATGTCTCAGTCTCACACTAATTATTTTAAATTGATACAAAGAACATAGATTCTGGTGGGATATGTTACATCTAGCCATCCTGCACACGTATACACTCCTAGCAACCTTCATGTATAAACAGTACTGTATATGCTGGATCACATCTGCGTGTTTTTCTTTTTCTCTCTTCAGGAAAGTTATAGCATTCATTTTGTAAATGTTTAGGTTCAGAGATACAGCAGATAACACAGAGGTCAAAATAATAGGCGTATTAAACTAAAGTAAGTGCAACATAAAACATAAGTGTTGAGACAAATTTTCATTTGACTGTACATAGAATACTGTAAAAGTACGACTATGGGACTTCTTTTAATCCCTGTACAGCCAGTGGGTATTTTTACCAACAATCCTGTGTGGGGATAATTCTCACTCTTGGCAGAACATACTACTTTATTCATCCATATCTGGACATATTAGAAAATCTATTTGTATTATCTGTAGCTAAAGCTGAAATGTAAAATGCAAGTGACGCCACCTCTCACGAGGGGAACACTATAGTACAGCTCTAGTGATTGGAGTGGGGGTAATAGTGGGAAGTACAGTCCAGATTTAACTGTTATATTCCATATGAGTGAGAGTGTACAGCTTCATAAACTCCAGAGAAAGAGGGAGAATTGGAGGGTAAGATGCATTCTTTCCCTATCCATGCATTTCCTCATCCTCTCCTCCACCCTTCTCGTTTTCTCCCTTCTTTAACCCACACCTGATACTGTCAGCGCTGTATTGCTGAGAATTTTCTGGCTGCTCTTCGACATCTCACTCTCACCCTGCCTGTCAAAGACCGCTGAGGGCAGAGAGAGAGAGAGAGAGAGCAAGATGGAGTGATTGAGGGAGAGAGAGAGAGAGAGAGAGAGAGAGAGAGGATGCACTGATGAATCCTCTCACAGAGCAGAGAGTTCACCTCTCAGGTAATCCTATAAAAAGCCAAGGTGAGATGCTCCTCTGCCTTCTGCTCATTATAGTATCTCTACCCTGCACCGCAGCCACTGCTTTCTTCCTAGAGGTATATTGGGATGGTGGTGGTAGAGGGAGTTGGACAGGTGGGGGCAAAGAGGAAAGGGAGAGAGAGAGACCTCCTCTCTATACACACAGTGCTCGCACGTTGCACTGCATGCGCCACATCTGTTAGGACTTTTTTGTACCTCTCCTTCTTCTTTTTCTCCTTCATCTTCTTCTTCTTCTTCTTCTCTTTCTATCTGCTTCCATTTCTCTCCCTACGTCCCTCCCTCCCCTCCACTCCCCCCTCAGTTCCTTTTTTAATCTTTTATTCATAGCTTAGCAGGTGATGAAAAATTTATGCCCCGAGTCTGGCATTGAAATGAATGCAAAACGAAAACAGAAGCAGTTTATACTGACAGTCTGAATATCTCTATCTAGAACAAGGCTGCTTGCTGCAAATCAGGAAGCCTGGTGCTCTTCTGTTAACTCCGCTGTGTAAATGATGCTTTGTGGCTTCCTGCGAAGCCAGAAGATTAGTGTGTTTTGTTTTTCCCTCTACTCTCCTCCTGTCATCTCACCGAAGGGGAGGGAAGTGGGCACTTTTTTTGGGCACCATATCCCATATCAGTAACTCCCCCTCCCACAGACACTCACCCACCAGCCCCCCAGGCTTAACCATCGCACACCCCACCCACTGTCTTGTTTTCTGGTAGCCGATCAAAGTGGGCAAAGTGTTAGATTTGTTGTTTGACATGGTGAATGTGTACTGTATAGTCTCAGGTGTATTCTCCGATGTGTGTGTGTGTGTGTGTGTGTGTAAACTCCACTTTAGTAGGAGTAGCAGTCCCCAGCCTGACTAGAAAACACATCCACCCACACAGGCGTACACATTCGGATACACACACACACCAGTTGGCCCTTACGGCTTGTAAGAGGGGCTATCCCTCTCTTTGGAAGTGTTATACAGAGGCTAACTCTGCCCGCCAGTGCTGGCATATTGCTGCTGTTGGTTTTGGAAGTGGTGTCCCCCACCACCACCACCACCATCTCTTCCTCCTCCAACGTCTCTACCCTTCATTTTAAATATCTGTTTTATGAAACCTGTCCAGGCAATCTGTAAAAAAAACAATTCGTGTAATAAAAAAGCAGCTGTTAGTGAATATGAATCATGCAAAATAAAGTTGTACAATCTTTGCAGACAGATTAAATGGTATTAAATGTGTAGAAGCCTCATGCTCTGTAACAGTGGGTTTGTGTGCGCATTTGCATATCAGAGTGATAGAGGGAAGAGGAGCATGCACATAAACACGACCGTGTGTGTCTACACTTGCATTTGAATGTGTGTGCGTATGGTGTGTTGTGAACTCCTGCTGTCAGCTGTAATGATGTGTTGTGGTAGAGTGCTGAGAGCGGAGAGGCCGGCTTGGCCTCGGCCATGGATCTAACTACTGATCTGATACTCTCTGACAGCCAGGGAGAGCGAGAGCGAGAGATACAGAGATTGAGAAGAGAGGCAGACAAGAGAGACCCGATTTAGGGCTGAGAGGAGGCATGGAGAAAAGTTAGGGCCTAGAGAGAAAAAGAGGAGTCAATGATGAGAGTGGGATGAAGGACAAGCTGGGGCTAAAGATGAGAAAATCAACACTTGTCTGGGCAGCTCTTGATAGTTACTGTATCTATGTGCAAGTGTTAATATATATATAGATGTGCACACTTTTGTACCAGTGCAATTTTGGTTGCTGATATCAAAGCAAAAAAACACTGTGTTCTACTGTAGGACTTAAAATAGTCCAGCTACAACAAGGCATTTTCCCTCTGGGAATTATCATCAAGGAAATTCTTGCATTAGTGTATTCACGTGTCTACGAGAGTGTGTGTCTTATTTATGTGTGCGCGTACAGTATGCCTGTGTGCGAGCGCGTGTCCCTGGCCCCGCACTGGTGCCACGGTGCCAGGCGTTGGCAGAGCACGGCGGTGTGTAGCGAGGACGAGTCGCCCGGCAATTAAATAAAGATCTTTAATTGGCTGCTTCATATTAAGGTCAGCAGCTGGAAAGACAAGAGAGGTCTGTCGCATTGCACTTTCCCATGCTCATAACACACACGTGTACACACATGCGCGTGCGCCCGCGCTCATATACTCGCATACACAAACCCGCACAGCTCCTGAACAAAATTCAATTATTAATGGACTGATTGCTCAAGTGGAGCTTCTCTGGGAATCTGAACCTGCCACACTGAATAAAATAAAACCACTGCTTTACATTTTCATTATACCAAACCATGTTTTAAATTGCAAATGCGTCTCGGAAACCCACTGTTGCCCCTCCCTCCTCCCCTCCTCCTTTCCTTACTGTCTCACTACTGCAACCCTCTCCTCCTCTTTATCCCCTTACTCACCAGTAACATGTATCCATGCATGTGCTCACACACACACACACACACAGACACACACACACACACATTTTACTGCTGTGGCGTGTGTGTTCAGCCACCATTAAGCAGTCTTATTAAAGGGAAAGGCTGTGTTTGTGAGGGAGAGGAGTTGTATGAATGGGGAAGTGCTTCTGGGCCGCAACAGAGCTCCTTTGCTTATTTGCAATCAGGTCAGACAGACAGCACAGCCACATACACCACTGTCACCTCCCTCTAGACTTCCCTCTCTCTCTCTCCTCTTCTCTCCCCATCTCTCCTCCCCTTCCCGTTCTTCCTCCTCTTCTGTGTTTTTCCCAGCACCAGTGAAGAGCACGTTTTGTCAAGAGTTGGATATCTCAATTATCTCTGTAATACTGAGGACATTACTCTCTGTTTTACCAACTCCCTGTCTCTTTCTCTCTCCCCTGGTCCCCTCCACCCCTGCCTCTCTATCTCTCGCTCTCCTCTTCCCCTCCTCCAGCTCTTTTAACTTTCCCTCTTTAATTTACCTCCACATATTTAATCCTCACCTTGGCTGCCCTCACGCTGTTGTAGGTTAAATTAAAGCCTAAATACTGATTTTACAGTGCAGGCTTGCGTCCTCATGTGACACACATTTGCTGTTTTCACATCTGCCTTTTTATATGTGTCTGCTCAACTCGTGTGCTCATTTTTAGCCCACAAGGTCCCAGTTTTTTTGTTTGTTTCTTTCACTGAACTTTGCTTATATCCTGCCATAGCTGCAGTGTTTTTGGTTTGCACTTCCAGGAGATCACTTTCCAGTGAAATTACTAAAGTAGAGTTTCTGTTGGTGGCACTTTTTTTCCTTCCTGCAGTCATGGGGCAAATGCTAAACACTCATTTCCTCTTATGTTTATTCCAATCAAAGTGCTGTTGGCGCTGCTGGAAATTTAAACTGCATGTCCTCCAGTGCACTGAATAGCTTTTTCTCAGGAACGACTAACCAGTCACTAGATGCCTACTATAGTAAAAGTGAAAAATTAGGAATAAAATAGCAATAAGTTAAATCAGTATATGTTATATGATGGAAATGTGTTTAAATGAAATTGTGGACTGTTGTTTATGTGTTTGCCGTACGTGTGTGTAGCTCAGTAATGGTGACAAGCCATCACCAACGGTGCAATGTTAACACACAATCACAAATGTTACACCAGTTATTCTCTTTTGTCTGTGTGTAATCTCAGATGGGAGCTGCTTGTGTTTCTGAAATACTTGTATACATGTATGTATTTGTGTACTTCCCTGTATGTGCATACCCCGTGCTCCCATACATTTCTGAGATGATTTTGCTGCTAAGGATGTATGTATGTGTATGTGTGCTACATTTCTATGCATAACTCCTTCTCTCCTTCTCTGGGCTGGTCCTTTTTTTTTATTTGTATATACTCTGTTCATTTGTGTTTGTGTGTGAGGGAGAGGGAGTCAGAGATAGAGAGCAACCACTAGTGTTTATGGAGGGGGCAGAGAGGCTCATGGGAGTTGTGCTAAGGGCCATAGTATCACTCCACTGTCTCTCAGGGCACATTGTTTATGCATGGGGCCACATATGCAGCAGGCACCGACACTCACTGCATACTCCCAGAGACACTATGAGGCTATATGTGTGTGCACGCATTCCTGTGTGTGCATATAAATGTGTGTAGAGTATGTGCATATATATGCTTGTGCGTATATGTTTTCAAGTGTGTGCACATGTGTTGGTCTTCATCTGTGTGTGTGCCTGCAAAAGAGGCTCGCGTCACTGCTATGGCCCACAGACGGAACAGTCTTCTCGGGCCTCTGACGTGTCAGCACCCTGCCGGCCATGTTGCTCACCTTCACACTGTTTTTCTCTGCTCTCCGGAAACCTGTGCACATACAAACCGTGTACACTTTTGCATATGTATGTGGTTACATGCTTGTGTGTTTGTTAGAGTTTGAGTTTGTGTGTGTGTGTGTGTGTGTTTGAGACTTTGCCAGTCAGACAAGTGGAAGGTCATGTACTTATGGCTGCTATCTCGCCCTCCCTGCCACCTTGTCCCAGACAGAAACAAGCTTGTGCCAGATGTCCTGTTAACAATCATCCTTTGGTTCTTCCTGACTTTGCCTACGTTTCTTTCTTTTCATTCTGCATTTCCTCATTTAATTATTTTCTTCATCCAGTAAAATGCTGCTGCCTGTATTCTGCTTTCTCACA
>JAUMHF010000026.1:8657979-8696101 GCA_032359275.1 Microctenopoma steveboyesi
ACATTACTGAACTGCCCTTTACACTATGTTCCCTCTTTCTTCATCGCTGTAGGAACTGGGTCACTTTTGGCTTACACATCTACAGTATATACTGTCACAGCTTTAGTGATGCTTAGACTGATGTAGTCATAGTTTTATTATGTCATTATACTATACATACAAGATCTTTACTTGTCACTTCAATCAGAGAAGTTAAAAATGACTGAACAAAAGTTAACATCTCACTATTCAGTGGTAAAATGCACTGTTATGTATAGAGTAGATAAAGACCTTTTATTACAGATATAAATAATGTTTAAATGGTGCAAGTCAAACAGTCAGTAGTAGGATTGTAACGCTTTCTTTTAGAAATCTAGAATTTGGAGGGATTCAGAATTACATTTGAAAGATCAGGATCAGGTGCTGAACTCATAGATGTCAGAGATGGAGATCCAGTCACTTGAATAAGATGCCATTAGGCAATGGAGGCAGTTACAGTTACAGTTATATCTCAGTCATAATTTACCTGGCCCCTGGCCGATCTACCTCCTCCCCTTTGCATTCCGTTTTAACAGATATCGAAGCAAGTACTATCTGTGTATACACTGACGTTTCTCTTGAGCGTCTGTCAAGAGTGGCTTTGACAGAAATGTGTCATTGCAGCCTTGACAACAAGGTGGCACTCTGCACTAAGACAAATCCCCTGAGGCCATTCGAGTCCCCAGAGAACACCTTTATCCAGTGAGAAACTGAAGGAAACAAGGAGCGGGGGAGGCACTTACAAACAGAGGAAGAGAAGGAGTGAGGGAGAGAGAGAGTTCTTCTGTAGCTGTGTGCTACATTTGAATGCGATGCTACAAAGATGCTCTGTTTCCAAACACTGTGTGATTTGGCTTAGTGACTTGGGGGTCTGCTGTGGCTGCTATTTGCATTTGTTTGATGACGTGCGTGTCAAATAAAGCAAATGCACTAACAGTGAATATCCTATGTTCAAGAAATGTTTATGTATCATTCAAACTATTAGCAACTGGAAATAACTGTTCTCCTATATAAGCTTTAATGTTGTGTTTGAGTAAAGTCAAAAAGTGAAATCAAGAAAATGCTTCATGTCTTTAGGGGGCAATTAAAGACCAGTTTTATGAAGAACAGTGTAGCGTCCCTGGAGGTTCTCTTGTGTGTGTATCCTCCAAACAGAGCCCATATAGCGGTGCGTGAGGGTGCTGTTCTCACTGGAAAGAGATCACTGACAAAAATGCCCAAAGCCATCTGCACCAGACCTCAGACTGAAACATCTGTGATACGCACGCACACACACGCACACTCATGCACCGGGTTCATCACCTTCCCATGAGGAGTATACACTTCTAGGTTGTCACACTGCTGTGATGTAGCTGTCATATACTGAGCATATGGCACTAACCCTCCCCCTCCCCAAACCCTAAGGTCCAACCGCGTATGTGACAAGCTATGTTGAATTAGTCTCAATTCTTCTTAGTAATAAAGGATAGTTATTCACATTATGCTGAGGTCACTCTCATAGCAACTGTCAAATTAGGGCGCATTTTGATTTGATTGCCAAACTACGTGTGGGGACAAGCAATGATGAGTGATTTTCAGCATGCAGTTCAATAACGGCTGATTTGTAATGGCTATGTTGGGTTCAGTCGATGGTTGAGGTCATTCAAAACTTCTCCCGCGCTCAGCGTTGGTATCGTGTGTCGGAGCATGCTGCTGATAACAGATGTGTGCAGTAATCTCGCTTATGTAAAACTCATTGACTAACATTTCTATACACTTAATGTAGCTAAAGCATCTGCGCTGGTTGTCTGTGTAGGTGAAGGATGTACCAGGCGAAGCAAAGAATATGCAATTTCTCCGTTTGTAGCTGTGTTTGTTTCATTTTCCAAATACTAATCATCAGTCTTGTGGGCACGGTTAAATTCAGCATAGCAGCCGGGTCATGTCAAAAATCTGGCTCAAAACACAGACACATATCAGGACTGTTTATTTCACCAAATCTCCAGAATGTAAGCTGTGTTCCCAGCTGACTCAGACTCAGGCGTCTTACATGATTTTCAGAAGAGTTTGTGGAAATCAGTTTTACTCTTTGTCGTCTTCTTGTTGACATGAGCCACCAGCAGTATTACCTCATGAACTATCACCTTCTTTCAATTCTGCTAGTAAATATTCTGTACACTTGATTGTGATGGTTTTGTGTGTGTGTGTGTGTGTGTGTGTGTGTGTGTGTGTGTGTGTACGCATGGCCGACCAGACTGTACAGTAGACAAGACAGTAAGACAGAGACTAATCACCTCACTGTAGTGGTGATTGCATATTCAAGAACTAATTTCTCTGTTGCTTTAAGGGTTGATTTGTCTGTTACCAAGATCCATTGTTCGACTATTCCACTATTTAACTGTGATCACTGTTATTAGGACATCAGCTGTTAATGAACAAAGAGGTTTTGATTGTTCTCTTGACTCAACTGTAGCAGCGCGTGAAGGTTTTGTTCCTGGTATCACAACTCTGTGCCTGGTTTTACAAGCTATAATTTGATTGTACTAAACTATTTTCCTTGTTTTTCCTATCAAGGTTTTCTGATTTTATTTAATCTCCCGGATGACTTCATTAGAATTCAATAACTCCACCATATCCCTATGTTTCCTACTCGTCAACCAACTTATCTAGAGCTGTTTGAAAAGATGTCCCAGAATTATAGGATATGATATATGATATGCCAACAGAATTGAGAACTGCCTGCTGTTTATTTACTGTTAACACATACACACTATAGAAATATATTGTAGCCAGATTTAGCATTTTTGTAGTAGTTCACAAATGTAAGCCAAAGAATCCTAGTAATGTAAAAAAAGATTTATTTCTGATAAAAAACAGTTTGGGAAATACCCAGTTTTATGCACTCGTCTGGCTCGAGTGTTTACTACTCCCCCCCTTTTTCCATTCATTTCCTCCTGCTCTTCCACCCCAGCCCTAACCCCACTCGTTGACAGCTGACTGCGACTAAAGGGCCATACAGGTATGTTGGCAGCCATTAGCAAAGCTTGGAGAGGACCAAGTAGAGAGCCAGGCCTTTTATCCAGGCGACTGGGATTCCTCCCACCATCCCTCCTGCTGGTTTGTGTATGTCAAAGCTGCGTAATTTGGCCCAACGTATGGCCCAGTGTGGCACAGTTAATGAAGGGCTGGTTGAGAGTTAAATGCACATGAATAATCATCAGGGAGCTGGAGCTACAGAGAAAAAGACGAAGAGAGATTTGAATATCAACACACGTGGAGTGGTCAAGGGACTGAGTGATCACAGGCAGTGTATAGCAATTATACATGTAATTGTAACTATGCTACAGACTAAATATCAATATGAAAGTCAGAAGGTTCTGTGCAGCCCGTCAGTATAAACATATGTTAAGAAATATCTCTCTGTATACATCTGTATATTAAGACAGTGGATGCATATGACTGTCTTATGAAGATACTTGTTTTTCGCTCCCTTTTCATTTCTAACTATGTCTTTTATAACTCATTTAAGTTTTTTCACATCCTATAACCTCATATCTAGGACATAGAAAAGAGCATTACATGCCTGAAATTGAGGAGCCAGTACTACTCATGAATGAGGACTTTTGTGTTGAACAAATGGAGAAGATTTCTGTGTATTTCCTTTAAGAGGCGAACACATGTCTTAAATTGATTTCCAGGAAAAAAGCTAAATAAATAACAACATAAGCCTGATGTTTAGCTGTGCGCCTTAGGATATGAGAATTCTTAGTGGCTGCAATTAGCTCTATTGAGTAGCTGGCATGGTGTCTTTGGCTGCTAAATAGTCTGTTGCTGACATGTTTGTGGGCTTGTCAGGTGTTCGCATGGCCCCTCTGCAGCAGAACCTATAGTTCATTAGCAGCCCAGTATGTAAAGAAATGAATATGGACATAGTGTACGAATATTAAATTCCCTATTTTTTAGTTTTGAGGTGTATCGTGTGTTAATTCTTTAATTTAATTGTTATTTTCCTCCAACTGTCGTAAGTCTAGGGCTTTGTACTGAATCCACATATTATCTCACTGCTGGTTATACGCACACACACACAGAAAACACACACACAGACAACACATTAATTAGACCATGGAGCAGGGGTGTTTAAACATGCAGCGATCCCTGTGCTCCAACAAAGACCCACTCTGCCCAGCACCAGCTATCAGAGAGAAGCAGCGCAATGGTAGAAGTCAAAACAGGGCCATTCATTTGCTCTTGTTGAGCTAAGTGCATTCTTGGCTCACAGTCGGGGGGCATCGCAGCAGACTGCGCGGCTAAAGCCAGAGAGCCCATTTGTGGAGGCAAATGTCACCATGTCACACCGCCCTGCATCTCTGCATCTTTCTCTCTCTGGCTGGAACCCTGCCGTGCCCTTCAGCTGTAACTCGGGCTCTGTGTTTACATCTGTTTCTCCGGTTTCTCTCTATCTCAACTCGCGTTTCTCTCAAACCTCTCATCATGTGCATCTTACTGTCCTTCAGATCATTTACTACTTACGACAGGCGCTTTCTCTTCCTCTAAACGTACTCTCACAGCTTAGTGTGTGTGTGTGTGTCTAGCTCTTCCTTTTTTTCCGGGCACTACCTTTTTCCCGCCAGTAATCATTCAGCCTCAGCTAATCTCTAGTTACCAGCTAGAGCTAGTAACAGCTAGTAGCTTTATCATAACGTTACACTCTCTCACACCATTGTGCAGTCGCCCTTTTCTTCTCCTCTGTCCTCCCTCCGTTCCCTCCTTTGTCAGCCGGTGGACATTCTTTTTGTGTGTTTATAACACAAGTGATCAAAGCAAAGATGGAGAGTGATCTCCTTTATCCTTCCCATCCCTCATTCCTTCTTTCTCTTCCTTGCTCTTCCCCTCTCCCTCACTCGTGTGTGTCGCACAGACTGTTTCATCTTTCCGGTGCCTGTTTGCATTGCAACCAGAGCTTGCCCCGTGGTTTTGCGTGTTGCCACTCTATCACAAAACCAAACAGTGTGGGTGTGCTCTCAGCCCAGCAAAATGTTTTATAAGGCAGTAACCGTGTGTGTGGAGCTGCCAAGATAATGAATAGGCGACGCAGCTCATGCATGCTAATGTTATGTTGTAAGCAGTTTTGTTGACAAGTGCTAATACTTCTTTCATACTATCATCAAAAGCAGCTAATACAATAGCCATTACTCCGCCGCACTCCATGCAAGACATGATGGATTGTGACCTTAATATAGGTTAGCCAAGTTTTGAAAGTTAAACAACCTGCAATAAATCACAGAATTATTACAATGCGCTTTAATTGGTTAAGGACTGTTTATTTCCTAAAGAGGTAGGAAAAATTGGGTTTCTGCACTTTTTAA
This sequence comes from Microctenopoma steveboyesi, assembly GCA_032359275.1. NCBI lineage: Eukaryota > Metazoa > Chordata > Actinopteri > Anabantiformes > Anabantidae > Microctenopoma > Microctenopoma steveboyesi. The sequence goes on from JAUMHF010000026.1 coordinate 8,663,343, forward strand.
TTTGCAAAGTGCATTTTCATTACAAATGGCAGTTTAATATTAGCCTCCTTTGTCATGCAAAATACGCAACACACTGGCAATCTATTAATTGGACAAAAATGCGGTGCCAGCGTAAATCCTCCTCCTCTCTCACTGTGCCTCTCTGTCTCCATCTCTCTCTCTCTCTCTCTCTCTCTCTCTCTCTCTCTCTCTCTCTCTCTCACCACCTCTCGGGTGGTAAGAGCTGCTACCATCGATCAGAAACAGTGAGACAAAGTTAAAAACTGTCTCACTCCACGCCAGTCCTTATCTGGTGATGAAAATACAACGGCAAAGCAGTGTAAAAATACGTGCAACATAAAGATGACAGGCCATTGTCTGCTCTATGTCAGCAGCTTATTAAGAGATAGTAAATATGAGAGACACGCTTGGTAATTATGCCTGCCCCCTGTTGGTTTTGGATTTCAGTTCTTCTGTACAGCAGTCACACACGAGTCATACAGTAGAAGATAAAGCTGCAGCTTGTTTCACGCATTTAAAAAATACTTCAGGCGCATCCCAACATAATGGTACTAAGGTCAGCATGTCTCATCATTATATTACATACAAAATGTGGAAATGGGATAAAACATTATCTCTATATGACGTCATCTTCCTCTGTCTTTGACTTTACCATGCAGGCACTTCACGCCTTTACAATATAGCACTTTAGAATTAACTCAATCTCTCAGACTTTTAAAATAAAACAAATGATGACCCTGTGTCTCACATTTCTATGTCCATTTTGGTTGACTCTTTATGAGATGCATTCACGTAATTTTTTTACAACCAATGTAATGACAAAACCCAGTTATTACTACATTTCATTCCATACATTTCCAGAATTTATGGCTTTTTTACTGCAGTTGTCAACGTTATCACATGGATAACGAACATGTACAATGCAAAGCTGAATTTAAAAAAACACCTTTGCTTAGATTGGAAAAATGAAGAATGTAAAACACAGTAGATCCTACAAATACTTTATGCATGAAAACACTGAACATAACAAATCAATTTAACAGCACAACTTTCATTTTATCCTGATACATTGGTCCAACTTTTTTGATGATTTTGACTTTGTTCTGATTGTGTGCTTGTGTAGGAACTTATCAAGCTTGTGGCTAAATATCAGATGTGTAAATACAATATGAGACCCTTCCCGTTACAGTCAGAAATGAATTCTACCTCTTATGACGTGTACATGTGTGTTCTGATGTGCATTCTGTACACCTTTACTTCATTACTTTGCGAAGAGCCTGTCGTAGATTTAAACATTTATTTCACATTTCTGAATGTGTTAAATTTTATAACAATGTGAATTTGGAAAACTGGGAGTTCCATGCCGTATGACTCCCTGACGGCAACATTATGATTTGCCAGCTGGCTGTGACAGGGTGCCACCCAGACATGTCACAGTGCTGTCCTGTGTCTCTAACCCCAGCCAGCTCTCTCGCGCACGCACACACACGCACGCACACACCGTATCCCCCCGAGGACATCACTCACCCGTCATTCTCCGATGCCTCATAGACCAATCAGGCGCCGTCTCACGAGACGCAGTGTCACACATTTAAGGATGCATGACAAAGTGTTCTTTGATTTCCCAGTGGCCATTGTCTGCAGCCTGCTCACACTTCTAAACACGCACAAATATACATGTGTGCTCAGCGACAGCGCACTTTTATGTGTGATAGAGGATACATGTCAAAGGATTTTATGTCAGCAGCAGGTGAGAAGCTGAGAGTCTGGATTAGAAGACGGTGTCAGAGGTCCATTGCTAAAGACATTTAAAATGGTGGAATTGTCAACTATTACGTTCATGTTAGTGTGTTTGTCACATGTCCAATTAAGGGATTTTAAGGTAAGACAGTAACTTTCTACTCAAAACGTTGGACCCAGTTTAACACTCAACCACTTTTCCCACCACTATACATCTTAGTTACCACATAATGCAACAAACAAGGCCAATTGCTGGGCACTAAAAGCATGGGGCTTTGACTCTGTGACTCTGCTTTGGATCCTGATTCATTCTGCAGCAGGGAGGCATCTATGGCCCACCAGCACGCCCCCACCGATGGCGAGAATCTTGTCTTTGATATTGACATTTTCAAACAAGGAAAAAGCTCTGTGGTTGACCTGTGTTCTCTTTCTCTTCCCCTGTATTTTTCTCTGTGTTTCGCTCTCTTTCTTTGTATATCGCATTGGGCCATGCTAAATGATGGGCCCTGTAAGGTACTGCAGAATGATTTCACCATTAGAATGGAGAGAGAGAAAGGAATTAGTATTAGCAGTAGTCTGTTCAAGTTGTTCAGGTCTCAAAGTTACCTCTACATGACCCACAAAAATAGTGATTTTGTTCAGGGAAAAGGCATTTTGGACCCATTACTCAAGCCATTGTGGTTGTGCACTCATATGAAACAAGGTGGAGAGGGTGGGGGTAAAGCTGAGGAAAGGTATAGCACCAAAGCTCAATTGCAAACATAGCTTTTATGCTGGATGAAAGCAGAACTTCAATTGGTGAGAGCTTTCAGGGTCCTGTGTAAGGGTTGCATTGAAGAAAGGCATACAGTAATGTTACAAAGCCATTTGTGCCACACTTTTACACAATTACAGCCTTTTCTCTAAAAATGTGTTGTTTATAATAGGTGACGGAGACAACAATTGCACTGGAGTAGCTTTGAAGCTGGGAGATCTGTAGCGAGTCGAGGCACAATGCTCCAAACGCGTAACAATGAGGACGAGCATAATCTTCATAAACCAACAGCAAATCACCATTTAACCAGCGCTGTGTGTTGTGTATGTTCATAAATAACATTCTATATATATATGTGTGTGAGTGAGTGACAGTCTGTTTTTAAATATTGTCTTTGTGTGACTGTCTTTTTTTTTTTAAATAAGCACAAAGTGCAGAGAGACACAAGTCCCTCCTCCCGCCAAACTCCTCTTTCATTCCGAACCATTTGGCGTTTTCTACAGTGACAGGGGCCACAGCGGCTCTAATGCCAGCATCTTTTCTTTGCCAGTTATACTGGATGAAACCGTAATTGTTTGTGACACAAAGCTCATACTTATCCAAAGACCGACACTGTCTTAGGCTCGTGTGAGATAAATCAGTCATAAATCAATTTACCAAACTGTATATTCCGAGCTGGCTTTTCGAACTGGGTGTGTTTTGGTAATAGAGTAATCCTTTTTAATAGAAAATACACACACCCACACTGTTCTTTGTACCGAGTTTGATGGATTAGCTGTTCTAGTGAATTCTATGGATGACATCCTAGAGTGGAAATCCAGGTGTGGTGATCCTTTCAGTTTTTCCCTTTTTTCAGGGAGCTGAAAATTGCAGACTGGGAGGGTGATATGCCGTCAAAAGATGAGAAAAAGAATGTGAGCAGTGGAGACTGGCTTGTGTTTTTCATTCTAGTTGTTTACTACTTAAGACGTATTCTTTAATGATTATTGTGAAACTGAAGTATATGAACTGAGGATTTCTCTTCCTGTGTAAACACATTAAATATCAGAGACCCCATTGACAGTAAAGTAGTGTGACAACAGTGATGAACTGAATTACTTTTACTGAACATGTACTAAGTACACAGTAAACTCAATCATGTAAAATTCAATACTGAGCTTTTATAGCGTAGTCTTTCATTAATGATTCGTCACATTTAAGCTTTGACTTTCACTCCCCTCATCCTAACGTTACTGCAGTGCTTCACCTTTCCGCTTCATCCTCTCTTTCATGGATCCACATTCGTGTGTGTGGCGGGGGTGAGGTGTAGCTCAGGTGCGCTGCAAACATAAGCAAAGAAACTGTCGAGTGACGCTTCTCTGAGCGTAACTATTTATTTCCCGTCGCCCATGCCCAAAACAGTGACTGTGGCCACACAAAAACTCTGTGCTGTTTTCTTTAACCAATTGCAAGGCGTGACATTGGAAAGTGAAAGTACCCGCAGCCGTGTTCCGCCCGGACTGAGGCATGACAGACGGCCTGTCAGAGAGACATAAAACACTTGGCTAGGAGCACCAGCCAGACAAAACTGGGATTGCTTACATATTTTACTGCTGTAAAAGTCAGATATTTGTTGTTTTGTCTTTTCACGTTGGATTAAGGCCAATAAAGAGAATAGGGATGTTTGAACTCCACCTGCGGGTTCATGTCTTTCTTCCACACAACCTGCATCTCAAACATGACTTACAACTCAGCTGCACACAGGCAGGTGTTCTCACTTACTTGTTTGCTTCATTACAGTACCAGCAGATGTAGTTGAAGAGATACAAATATGCACATGCACACACACACACACACACACGCCATACGTGTGTGGGAGTTATTCTACTTTTGACTTCTTTCTCTCTCGCACTAATGCATTCACAGAGGACAGTCACAACCACCCACAGAGACACCTTTTCATACACTTTACACCTGGAGAAGATCACTATCCTGAGGATTTATACATCCTAATAGACATTTCTTGCAGTGCCCTGGATGAGATGTCAAAATTGATAGCATGCAGACTTTTATTACCTGGTGTGGTGTGTGTAATTAGGTTAAATAGATGGGGTTGGACACGCATGGTAAAGACTACATTTCTCACCCCAGCTGGATTTATTGGCCACGCTCCGCTCTCTGAAGGTCCGCTCTAATGCACTCATTTGCATGGGGGCACATGTAGCTGATGTGTGTGTTACTGTTACTTCGACTGCTAAGCACAATGACAAGGGCCAGCTTATGAATAGTTTGGTTCAGTGGTTGGCAACGGCCTGGCCTGCCAACTGCCTATTAGCTATGATATGAAAGCTGCTTGGCAAGTGTTAGATTGATACTTGACACTTCAAACAAAGCTCATTGTCATTGTAATTACTATACATTGAGTCTTAATTTCATGGTCGTCCATATTGCCTGCGTGATAGGGCTGTCAGTTACTTACATCTTCAGTAACAGCTGTCTATTCAGCCAATGTATCCATCCGCCTTTCATATGTTCAGCAGTCTCCGAAATAACGACTTCATAATGACTATAATCTCTTCAGATGTAATTATAATGCATAGCTATTGGTACAATTAAACAGTATTTTCCGTGGAAACATACTACTCTTTTTCCTCCAGATGTCCAATCAAGTGTAAATCACAGATAAACTAATAGCAGAGGACTATATGTGTTATGACCTGTTCATTGAATAGACGTTAAAAGGGATCATTTTATACCAGTTACTCTGTCATTTGCTGGAGGGCCCATCCCATCTGTCTGTTAAGGACAAGCTAATAATGAAGTGTATTTGATGAAGTAAGTTGATAATGAGAGCTAGCCGGCCAGCGATAATGACAGTGTAGGAGTGGAGACGGTGGCAGTAGCCTGCAGTGGTGGATGTTACTGTTCAGACTTTTCTGACCTTCACAGATTCCAGTTTCCCCTCCAATACCCATCATCTGATTGAATCATTGAGGAGGCGTGTTTGTTCGTGCTCGTGCTTTTGTGGGACTGTGTACGTGCGCGTGCTAATGGGGCAGCATGATCTCATTCACCAAGGTCTCCCCCTCTTAGTTTGGGGGGAACAAAAATAATCTTGCAAAGAGGGACGTTCTCGCTCACACGCATCCATGCACAAAACCCCGTCTCTGACTCCAAGGCCAGGCAATTGGCTTGGAGCAGCTGAGCCATGTTACTCCACACAAACACATGAACACACACTCTCATTTCCTTTAAACTGGCAACTTGCCTGTACATCAGGATGAACTCTGTAAACCCTCCGCTGGGATGCGGGATGCATTGTGAAGCAATTTGCTTAATATCCCCTGCATCCTCTCTCTTTTTCTGTACGTCTGTCCTTTCTTCCTCTCTCTTACATGCACTATTTGTCTTTCAAACTGTTTTTATTCCCCTTCTTCCTCATACTCGACTAGTCGATGCTAGACCACCTTCTCCCTGCTCCACTCTTCCTCAGAGAGTGTAGAGGGGCCTGCTGCAGACAGGGCCCATTGACAGGCTAGAGTGACAGTAACTTATTGTCTATTGATGGAGTGTGACAAATCATGTGGGAAAGCAGGGGTGCGTGGCAGTCAGAGCCCGGGTGTTGAGTACGTGAACGTGCCTGCATGTGCGCTCACATCTCAGGTGTGGGTGTGTGTCTGTCTGTGTGCGTACGCCCGCATGTGTTTGGGGGTTTTTGTGTTTTTACCTGAGTGTGTGTGTGTGTGTGTGTGTGCATAAGATCTTGGTGTGAGGCGGGCATAGCTGGGACCCTTCACAGCTCATTTAGCCCAAATGGGGCCACCTGGGTGGTGAGGGAGCTCGGTGGGGCAGCCTGGCACTCTGGAGCCCTGCTGACAGCCCCAGAATATAGGGGCTTCGCTGGTCTATTAATCAACACAGCCACTCTGACAAATCACCACAACTATGACCTAATGAGAGGGGGAGAGAGGATTGAAGGAAAGGAGGTGGAGACATAATGGTGGAGGTATAGGGGTCCAAGGAATATATGGATGATGGTGGAGAGGCTGTACACATGGAGCCTAGGAAGTGACAGAGAGAGCAGCGGCTTAATGAAAAGCAAATGAAAGAAGGAGTAGCCTGACATTGCAAGTGGCAGTGCAGAGCGTGGGGTAAGCCATGAGGTAATAGGAAGAGAACGCTAACACAGTTGTCATGTAGCTGAGCCACAGTTCCACAGTCCTACTCACAACAAACCAATTGATTTGTTATGAAAGCCCAAATCATGTACTCCAAAATGTAACACAGTGGATTAGCGAGTACTCAGCCCCGCCAGTTCTCCGTCACTGGGAAATAAATTAGACTACGCTCGCTTTCCAGTCAGTTCTTTGCAGATGCTTCAGAGCAAATTAGAGGTGAGAAGACGTTTGAGTTTGAAAGCAAACAACATTGATGTATGTCTCCTTCTCTGGTTCCCACCCTGAGGTGAGCTAGCATCTAATCTCTCCACTACCAATCTCAGGTCCAAATCACATTAGTTGGGATCAGAGGTGAAACTGGAGCTTTTCAACAGCAGCCTGTTCTCACTAATGAACCCCCATGGCCATCCACTGCATATTACAGCCACACTGAGTGAGGGGGAGAAAGTTTTGCAATAATCATTATGTAATTGCACAATGCCTGAGTTTCCATTGCCCTGACATTTTGAAAGCTCGATAGCAATATCTTTATGCTTGTCTATAGGGAATATATTTGGAATGGGTGTACTGTACATGATTGATGGTTTTTTGAGGCTAAGCAATCTACTTTATAGTAATCACGTAGTACAATGTCCGTCTAAAGTTTATACTCTTTATTATTTTATTTGTGATGAAGTTTTTGGACTAAACCAGACTGACTTTGATTTTGTTGGCTTCAATGACCCTGCTTTAAAGTCGCTTAATCAAGAGAATACAACAACAAACGACCTGGTAGCTCAATGGGTTAAGCATTAAGCGTCTGACTGGGATGTAGAAGGTCGCAGGTTCGAATCCCGTCTGATTCCTAGTTTATCCCCTACCAGGTGTGTCCCTGAGCCAGACACCTAGCGCTAGCTCCTTGTAAGTCACTTTGGATAAAAGCGTCTGCCAAGCAAACTAAACTAAACTAACAAACAACAACACCAGTACCACACGCTCGCTTCTTCCTTTTCTTCACAAAATCTGCTCCATCTCTCTGTGGCCAATTAATATGTAGGTTGCTACTAGACACAAGAGGGAATATTCAGAAGCAGCACCTTCTTATTGACCATTATCTGTCTATTTTGCTGTCCAGGCATTGGATCTATGTGATATACTAAGCCTCAGCCTGTCTGGTCCATCGACTGGCCCAGGATGGAAGGCCCACAGAGAGGATGCACAACTGCATGCTCCTCCCATCCATTACCTAGTCATGGCAACATCTGTGGGACAAAAAGCCTCATGCAGATCTTGTTAGGTCCACACGATCGACTTAATTCAAACTGACTGAGACTCACTGATAGAGGTGTGTATCTGTGTGTGCGTGCATCCACCACCAAAGCATCCTTACTTGAATAGGCATTTATTTATAAATGGCTTTTCACTTTAGGCAAACTAAAGTGACTAAAGAAATTGACTTTCCTAATTAATGAGGCTTATTTGTGCTGCTTTATGTATTTTGTGTATAGAATCAGGATCCACTAGATCTTTTACTTGCTTTCTTAATCACTGGTTTATAAAAACATTGTGCTGCTTTAGAGGCCTCTGCTTATGTAAACTACTACTGAACCTGTACTTTAGTTGAATGATAAAAATGCTCATGAACCCACTGATTATAACGATTGAGTCTGTCTATGCTACTGACGGACAATTACTAAACCACCCACTTCTGCAGCTGCTGCTATATGGTACATCATGCCCCCTGAATGCAAAGCAATAGAAATGTATGCACGTATAGTGAGATGCCTCTTTTACTACTTCTGACTTTATGTGTCATGTAATTTCCAGTAAAGTCAAATATGCCTGTTGTATTCATTTAGTCTCACAAAAAAAGTCACCAGAAACAGAATACGACTTTTGTATATGTGATATTTAGTGTTGATGATAGCAGACTCAACTGGCAACGTAGTGTAGCACATTACTGCTCCTCAACATGTTTGATGACCTACACTAAATTAGTACATGTCATGTGCTAAGTTCTTACTGGCATATTAAAACACATAAAATGGGGTCTGCAGTTCAAATTCATAGCAGGGCAAATAAACGAAGACAAAAAGATTCGCTGGTTAGTTGTTTTTTATGTGATCTGTGTTCCTGTAACTAATTTGTAAATGATACACCGCTCTTTTCATAGGATTTGACAATGTTAGTATTTTGTTTGTATAAAACAAGGAAAACGCCAGAGGGTGGTGTGTACGTCTGTGAATGTGTGCATGCATGCTCTCTTAAGTAGACAAAAGACCTTTACAGCATCAAATCCCTACAAGGTGAGGCAAAACTTAAAAATGTCTTTTCATCGCCTTCCTTATCTCTTTCACACTGCTGTTGGCAGCGAGAAAGAACATGAAAAACAGAGAGAGGGAGCATTATAATTTTATTATAAGGACAGAGGGGGTAAAGTAGAGCACAAGTGATAAGGATCTGGAGATTAGGATGGAGCAGAACAATAAATTATGCAAAGTGTTTGAAAACACATACAGCTATAATTAAGTGGCATTTGATTTTAAATGAGGTGACAGTGAGGATTTATTAATCTCCTTAACCCCATAAAACTAACATTAGCATGGTAGAAAATGAACTGTTTGAAATGGTAAGAGTACAAGGCCCTGATACACAATACCCGAGTGCACACACACAACACAGAAAGGTGAGATCAATATCTTCACTAATCAGTTCATTGCAGGCCCAGTGAAATCACAGTAGCCCATAGCTAAAAATGTCATCATGAATGGAGGCCGAACACTGCTGCATTTACAGTATGGCGACACCAACCGATGTCAGTTATTAGCGACCCTTTTTCTCCACATGTTAATCCAGACGTGTTGTGTTTGCCGACATCAAAGGCTAGTTTTCTCCACTGAAATTGGTGGCTTGCTTACAATTAGCATAAAAAACAAAGTGCTTCTGGTGAGGATCCACTCGTGTGCTTGAATAGAGACACCTGAAGCTATGGGAGTTAGGTCATTAGTTCAGCGCCGTGTGAGCATGTTGCTACTGCTGTAATGATGGACGGACATTCATTTCGTTCTCCCCTGCATCAGATGATTTATTCCTGCATATTGTGGCAAAACTGTTGATCACTCATTGTTTAATAATGAGAGGGTAATTAGCCTTTGTGAGCATAAAACAAATGTCATTTCCTGGACTGAATAGGAATAGAAGGAAATGTAAACACAGAGCATTGATACTGCACCTGATCAATTTTATATCTACGGTTTCTTGACAGTGTTTCCAGTATGTTTAACATATTAGCTCATTTTTTAGCTCGATCTCTTACCATGAAATCAACCATACTAACAACTTACCCAACTAAGCCAATACACAGACTCCATAAAAAGTAAGATATGCTGATTTATGCAATTTATTCAAAGTGCTGTGGAAATTCTATATAGTTGGGTTTGAGCAAAGGTTTTGCCAGATCAATGTCTGAGAGCGAGGTCTTTGTCTGAGAGCAAGTCACAGTTTCTCAAGTCTCTGTGCTCCAGTGTGGATTTCACAGTTTATATATGCACAATTGACAAAGAGACAGTACTGAATAAGTAATAGGCTATTTCGTCGTAGCACATTGAGGTGAAATCACACCAAACATCTTTTTCCCCTCTGTATGCTGTTCAGCAGGGAGAGTGCAGGAGGGATTACTTGTTCTTAGTGTGCTTGTGTGAGTGTGTGGGAAAGGAAAAAAACTACTCACTGTTTATCTGAATTGTCTTTGTTTATTAATTTATGGCTGATATATTATGCATTTTGTGACAAGGTTTAAAAGAGCAGACCCAAATGTAGACACAAGACTTGGAGGGTACGTTATTGTAGGCTTTAATGACTATTCTCTGAAGGGATTTGGGGGCCTGCAAATTATAAGGTGGCAGAAGAGAGTTGGAGGAACATGTGGATTACAATGGGAAGCTGAGGGCAACAAGGGAGCTTAAGTAGGATGTAGGTGAATAGTGAATGACTGGAGACGGAAAGGAGGAGATGGAAGAGGACTGTTGACAGTGGATAATTGGTGGAACAAGATGTGACATTGGCTCAACACTTTTACATCAGATAGTTTATAGGTTACCAACAAGATGTTCCCATACATCAGAAACAACACCATCATGAGATCCTCGGGGGATATTTGATGATGAATATGAGCGGGTGTCATCGAGGAGCTTGTTACAGAAAAGGCTGTAACAAGACTTCTGAAAAAAAGCGCATTTACAGGTTTGCATTTACGTTCTATACAAAAACGTAAGCTGGAATGTAGTTTAGTTGTGTAGAAAGTTATTCTTAAGGCAAGAGGACAAAAAAGCGAAGAGACTAACTTCTGGAAAACATTGTCTCCTTACAGATCACCTGTCTGCAGACAGGTCCCCCTCAGCTGAGAGCACACTGCCTTAAACATACTGAAGCTGTCGTGTCATTTTGTAGTTACATTGTGAATATGTTTATTAGTGTTTGTGCATTGCATCGAGTGTCTTCAAGCCCTTTCTTAACTGCCCTACTTTCTGTCTGCTCCCTGGCTTTTTGTCCATTTCTCTCCTCCCATCTCTCTCTACCTATCACTCCTGCTTGTTGGCTCATGGGTGAAGACAGATTGCCTCTGCTGAGATTTTTGATCCCAGAGACCTGCAGGCGCTCAGGAGCTGCTAGCAGCTACCTGCCTACCTGCCTGCCAGGTTGAGTGACTGACTTACTGACTGCCCAGCTAATTTAGCCTCCCCTCGTTACTGCATTAAGACACAAGAGGATGGTGATGGAATGAGAAGGGAGGTGGTCATGAGGCATATGGGATAGATAAGAGTCGGTTGTAATTCCCATCTACACATGCATCTGTTTTCAAAGATATCTCTTTACTTTTATGGTGTGTGTAACATCAGACGTGCAACACGTAATTACACAAATGCTACTGAGGGAATTAAATGATGCTTTTTGGTTCTTTTTGGAAATAATTGTTGAGTGGTGGGAGTTTGAGAGGCAGTGTCAGACAACTGTCAGATCTTTTTTTCACGGACACAGCTGAAAGGTGCCAAGGTGGTTGGCTTGCTTAACGAAGGGCCTCGCTGTAATGATTTACAGTATCTCAAGTGAGAGAGGTCACAGACACATAAGCACATACACATGCTTGCATTTCTCCGTGTCACAACCCCCTCTTGGGTGCCGTTTCAGTGAAAGGTGCCAAACTGCTCAGCCAAGCTCCTAACAAGAGCCAAACAGTCAGGATACTGAGAGGGAAGAAAAGAAAGCTGAGGTGAGGTAGGAAAAGGGGGGGGGGGGTTAAGAGGAGCAGAGAGCTGTCAACCTCCTGGGACATGTGCTGAACTTGGTGCCTGCGTGGAGCACTCATCTCCTGCACTGACCAGCACACACAGGCCGTGTAGACTTGGCAGGTGTTTGGTTATTTGCTGTTGTCCTTATTTTTACTGCATGTAATAATACATTCACTAACAGCAAGGATTCTAAATTGGACACCGACTTGTCAAACAAACACGACTCCTCAACCTTTTCTCCCAGAGGAAGATATGAAAGATCTTTCCCACAGAAGCATGGCAAGCCTATTTGAGGAATATACCAAACAGTGTCCAATAGACTACTACTCACAGTCACACTGTGGTGGACAAGCGGCATAATGATGTCTAAAATACCAGCACAACTGCTATGATATGCTGTGATAATTGCTACCCTACTGTCCGCAGCACAAATAAATGTGGAATCGGTAGGCAAACACATTAATATGGAAATGTCTACATTAATTTAGAGCAGGGTCTAAATTATTCAGTAATTAAGCCACTGCAAATTTACACAAACTTTCCTCTGAATGACTGGAGAGAATAGTGAAGAGCTTGAAACAGCCATGTAGAGGGATTTGAAATATGTGGTCACACGATGCGAGTAAATAGTCATTTTCTCCAAAGAAAAAAGCAAAATGTTTCCACAAAATGTGCATAAGAATGCATATATACAGCCCTTAACTACATTTCTATACGTTGTAGTGGTAGAAGAATCACAATCATCACGAGCGCCACCTCCAGAAAACAAATAAACGGCCCTTGAGCAGGCTGTAAAGGTTTTTTTTTTTGTGCATTATATTGTAATATTTTTAGCAGTTTCAAAAAGTTGTAGGATGAAGGCTTACACAAAAATATTGACCCCACTGTGGTTACTGTTTTTTCAACATGAAGCTGGCTGGAGCTAGCCTAACTCTCCAACAGCAACACAATCTGGTTACAAGCATTCAACATAGACGGCCAGCAGTGTGTGCTGGCTCGACGGCGTCTGTGGAATGAATCAATCAGTATTGACCTTCTTCTCCGACATTTGGCCCGAAACCAAATAAGAAAATGTTTAACTATTTCTTTGAATAGTCAAAGAAATAATTTACTCTATGTGTTGTATTTTATACACCGGTAGATATTGGGATGTGACAGTAGGTTATACCTCCAGTCATCTCTCTGTGGTTACTGCTGTATCATATTAGCAGAGGTATGTATATTCAAGAAATAGATAGACCCTCTGTCACAGACTTATTTTTGCTTACATTTTGAAAACCATGGTGTTTGTGTGTCCCTCATTGCATGCTCTTTTGTGATTGTGTGCAGGCCCCTTGTGTGTCTGCCAAAGCGTACACAAGCATGTCAACTTGTGTAAGTCTGGATGTCCTTTCAAAGGGCCTTCACAGATCTGTCCGAGGCCCTCTGATCGGACGTCCTATGACTGGCTTGCTCTCGGCGGCTCTCGAGACGGGAGGGTGCGTGCTGGGTGGGAACACATACATTTTAAAATGTGAAGGTATCACATCGCATACAACAATGGAGCTTCATTCAAGCGTAATACATCAAGACGTGTTCGCGATTGTTGATGTGCGATGTCAAAGTATCATCACGAGATTAGAAAGTGCACTAAAGAAATCAAGTCAGTCAAGTCAAAGAGGTTTAAGGTTAAGGTTGGACGTTACAAAGTTAATTATATTTGTCCTCGCAAGTGTTGTAAAAACCTTGTGTGTACGGTATATTGGACAGAGCAGCTGACTCGTGGTTACTTTGAAATAGAGATGTCTTTGTTATTTCATATTTTTGTCCTTTGTTGATTTACTGTGTGAGTGTCTTGTAGCTTTTGAGTGGACATCAGTTCGGATTGAAATGAATCTCAGGTGGGGTCTAACTCTGAGTGGCATCACTGTGCTTCACAGACATACTGTAGACCTGACACTGAGTTGATCTGACAATAGAATGGATCAGTGCAGCAGCTAGTAAGTCAGAAGGTAGAGCATAATCCCTTCTGTCAAGTCTCTGTCTCGTCAATATTCAAATTCAGCCGGCTGTCCAATGGCTGTCAGTTACAATCTCGCTCTGGCTCACGGCCTAGCACAGGCACATATCTAAATTGAATTGGATGTTTAGTTCTCAATGGAAATTGAGTCAAAGAGATGACCCCCCTGCCCTGTATTGTGAACTTGTCAGTTACCCTGGCTGAACTAGATTCTAACGTACAAGGTCCATTCCCGACTAATAATTTACGTTTGTTGCTTCGTGTCAGGGTGTGTACCTCTACTCACTGCTCGTTTTTGTGTAGCTGGAGACAGATTTCAACTGATTCGTATTACTATTTGTGACTTTTCTTGCTGGACAGTCTGTTTCTGTTCAAAGTAATGACAGGTCATGAACAAAGCCCAAACGTTTTCTGACACCTCTTGGAGATACTCTCTTCTGCCCTGTAGTGATTTATTCCCATCCGCTCTGCGTCCCAGACACCTGCATGCAGTGAAGTAGGTGGAACTTCAGATCTAAAGGCCAAGTGCAGGAGCATGAAATGAGATAGTAGGGGCCTAGCGTAGCCACTACATGGCTATGCTCTGATGAAGACACAGATATATAATGCACACATCCTTGTATGATTATTTTTCACCCACCTTTCACCCACTGACCTCACCTTTAAACACCTAACCTTAAAATTCAAAACACTGTCATCCTCCAGAAGTAGCTTCCTGAACTTATTCTGAACAGGTAGCTGTGGTTGAAAAGGTTCATCCATCTTTGGAGAGGCCAGCTCACACCTGTCATTCTGCCAGCGTTTTTTTTATTTCCAAAGTTTTTAAATTTCATCATTCTTTTTTTACTTACTTACTTACTTTCAGAGACATCGGGTGAACTGAGTGTCTCATTTAGCAAAGGATCGTCTTGTCAGTTGCAACCTCACCGTGTGATGTGAATTGCTAAGATCAGTTTATTTTTACATGAAACACTGTCAAATTCAACTTTCCCTCTAATCCCAGGTTCTAGCCTCAAATGAAATGATGACCAGTCAAAGTGACCGCCGTTCACTAAAAGGAACCCGACTCCAAAGGTTTAAAACTGAAAGTGGTTCTCACAAGAGTAAAAATGATGGAGAACATTTAACCACAGTCTCTCTCCCTCCCCATCTCTCTCTTGTTGAGTCCCTCTCATTCTACTTCTCTGACACATGTCGCCCAGGCGTGCATGGAAAGGCCTGACCTTTGGAAAGTTTAGCACTTTAAATATTTAAGCTCGGGTTATGATGGATCCTCCAGGCCCTGCAGCAATGTGTGAAACCTCTGATTAGGGCTGCTGTCAGAGTCATTTAGCAGAGTGTCTGGCTGCCGGTGGCGCTCTGTGTTTGACAGGCGAGCCTTTTAAACAAACAGCGGTCCCAGTGGCAGCGCAGGCAGAGCATCCAGCGCAGCACAAACACCCAACACTCTGAAACAAACCACTCAGCCCACTGACAGCTGCTGAGGAAACCACTGGTCACTGTCTCTCATGATCTTTCAAGCACTTTGTCTCTCTGCTCACTCACTTTCCTTCACACATCCCTGCATTTCTGCCGGTTTTGATTTGCTGCAATTTTTCCCTTTTCTTTTTTTTTTTAATTTCTTGCTTTTTTCCTCTTCTCTACTCCACATTGACATTTGATCCGCATCCCCTTTTTTGGTAATCTCTGTTTCAGCTAGCTGCTCAAATTTCACATCAGAGTTGCATCTACTTTGTGTTTTGAGTGAGATTTAGTGAATAAGTTGATTGCCTGATGATCTCTGAGCAAGTCTTATGCTCTTAATTTGTCGAACATAGCTACTCATTATCAGCTGAAAATCAGGATATACGCTGCCTGTCTCGTGCCTGCATCATCTCATGATTAGGACAGCTTACATTGATGTTCACATTTAAAATACATCTGAGCCAGCCTTTTCATCTCACTCTGAGACAATCTGCCGTGGCATCAATCCTGTAAATATATGAGTCTTAATATGTGTGTCCTATTCTGTATTCAGAGGAAGAGCCAAGTCAGCAGCTCCAGTATTAATGCATGAGAAATGAGCAGAGCCCATAAGAATTAAAGGGTAAGACTTCCCTTATTAAGATGTAAATTCCAGGGGAAAACTTGTCGAAATGAGGATACAGTGAAGTTATTGTCAACTTTAGCCTACTTATGCATTTCTAAGAGGCATTGTTGTCTTGTAGTAGTTGAAATTAGATACAGCAAAGCACCATGTGTATTTCTTTGGCTCGTTTTCAGTACAAGATCAAGCAATCTCAAGGAATATGCACCTACACTTTACAGAACAATTTACACTTTTGGCAACATTATCTAGTGACAGTATACATGGCAACTATTGTGGTAATTCAATCTCTGTCTGTGTGTGCTTCTTTTTTCTCCCGCTCTACCTCTCTCTCATTTCAAATTTGCACTTAACACCTTCCTGGGGAAAGGCTTCTCATTCATCAACGGTGTTTGTCCCGGTGACAAGCAGGGTGCCTCCTGCATATCAATATCAGCTAAGACAATGCTGAGCCTGTAACCTTCAGCTAAATGTCATTCTGCTTAATCCTATTTGAAAATTAAACATTGAAAAACCTTTAGCGTACCTTCCTGTCTTCCTTCCTCTCCTGCTCGCTCCTTTATTGGCCACTACTCCTCCAGCATTCTGTTCCCCCTCTCTCCCTCTCGCTTCTTGTTTTGCTCTCTGTGTGACATTTGTATTGTTTTGTTTGCGAGTGTTGTTTATGTCTCATAATGGTTATTTAGTAGAACTGATTTTAAATTTATGTCACAGGAGAAGTAATATAGGGGCAATTTGTCTGCCCCTAGTAGCTATATGCATTTTCCCTAAACAATCTACAGCAGTCATCAAAGGCAGGCTTAACTACTCCTTCCTTTGTTCTCTAATTTTAGATAGTCCACTCACTCTATGACAAATAGAAAGAATGATATTCAGACTGACATAAAGAAGAATTGGAAAACAAAAAACTAGTAGCTAAAGTTGGACGTAGACTGAGAATGTAATCACATGAAAGGAAACCTCTCCGTCAAAGCTGCATATTTACATAAACAGATCCTCCCCTTACAGATAGTAATTACGGCTCTGACAGTGGTGAAGAAGTGGGAGACAGCGGATGTCTGAGTTGTCCAGATTCACACTATGACAGAAGCTGAAACTTCATCAAAGTGCTCTGCACTGGGAAGCCCGCTCCTTAGTATGCATAAAACACATGCGTGATGCTGTTGGCCTCTTTTTTTTATCACCTTTTCATCCTTACAGACATGTGCACCTCACGCACATGCACACAGCAAAACTATAAGATATGTGTTTGTAGATATGGCAAGAAATCTGAGGGGAGGGAGAGTGGGATAAAAGGACATACAGCTATGGCAGTAAAAATGTAATCATTTGCAGTCACACAGATATAATTCTCCTTTGGATGGAGTGTGATGCGGCAACTCAAAGAAAGCCTACAGCCAGCTCCCCATATGGATTTGATTGACCACAGTCACTTGTCAAGGGAGTTCATTGAAATATTGAGAGTGAATTACAACGTGACTATCCTTGATGTCTTCATATTGAAGTCCTTCACCCACTCTGTAGCTTGAAGAATTAGAAAATGTGGAGAGACATACTGAAGAAGCAATTATACAAAACTAAAAAGCGACAAGACATGAGCAGCATTATCCTCCATAGGAATTAGTTACCCAAACAGATCGCTCTGCAGTTGTTACACTATGACTTAGCCATGGTAAGCAGCAGAGTCACAGGAAAGGATGTCAAAAGCATCTATTCTGAATCGTTTTGGGTTTTTTTTAAGTTTTCTTAGAACATCCCTTGAATTTCCGGTAGCCCCGTGTGGATACCATAAAGTCTATGTGTGTGAACAAGTGCAACACTGCAAGTTATCATTGCAGCAGAAACTGCTGTGAAAGTGACCCACACACAGAGAAAGAAGATTTGTTTGCTTTTTGTGTGAAATACAACTAGAAAAGGGATACAGACACACATACTCAGCAATTTGTTGTGTTGATCCTAGATTTGCTACAACTAGAAACCAACATACCATGTTTGTGTCGCCTTCTCTACCACTGAATGTGTGTTTTCATATAAATCTAAGTGACATATGTTTTAAAGTATTAAAAACAGCTGGTATTCTGTATGAAACCCTCCACCCACTCTCTACTGCTGTCTGTACAGGTGGGAGATGCAGGACGGCGCGGAGCTAGACGATGAGGAGAAGGCAATGGTAGAAGAACTTCAGAAAGCCTACTTTGTTTGCTGTTGCAGCTCGGGACCACAGGACTCTCCTGAAGCTGAAGAGACACTGACAGAGAAGACTCGGGGGGGAAACATAATCATCCGATAAAACTGCTGCCCAATAACAGCCCATCCAGTTGAATTTTTTATCGCGTTGTAAATGTTTACTTTTAATATGCACATGCAGCTCTCAGGGTAGTACAATTGTTGTGTATGTGTCTTTATGGGAGTGTGTGTGTGTGTGTGTACACACACACACACACATTTGCAGGGTATAATTGAGTTTGTGCGTATACTATATGCATGAAGTTTGCTTATGTGTGTGCGTGAAAACAAGAAACTGTGGAACAACAAAAAGAGTGAGGGAGGCTGTGCCTTTCTCTTCATGCGCATGTCTCAGACAAACTCTCTCAACAAGCCGTGCTTTTCTATGATGCATCAGACGTATTTCATCTTTTTGGAACACATCTCCAGAAATCAGTTCTGGGAAATGGAAAGCCTGGATTTGTTTGCCTGGGACAAGATGGGACTGTGTGATCATTGTAGGTAGTTGAAGTTTTTTTTTTTTTTGAGCCAGTGAGTGTAAAGACATTGGTGTAAGCATACCTCCGCCTAGTTCCTGAAAGCAAACATCAAATATTGCAGCTGGGAAGCGAGATGATGTATGTTTTGATTACAGTGTGTCCCAAAAATCTCCCCCACTATGTAATATCAGTGAGTAAGTCAGTATTTTGTGCAAACTGAGGAAACATTTATTTTATGTGTAACAGGATTGCTCAGTATATTTTTCCAACAGTGTCCCTGTTTTGGTATTTATGAGATGGAATGTTTTAGAGTTAAACATGAAAATAAAATATTCTTTTCCTGTTCATCATTAATTTGTGTGATGACTGTGCACTATGACAATGAAGTTAGCATATTGTTTTGAACACATACATCATATGTGCTTTTCTATAAGCGATATAAAACTAAAATTGTGCTATTTTGATCTTCAAGGACATAATTTTAGCTCACAAAGGCTACTACACATTGTTCAATACCTTTGAGAGGAGAAGAAAATAGTTCCTGCCCCTGAGAGAGATGTTTCTTCCCTTAACTAGATTTTTAATGCAAATGTAGCAAGATTGCAATCACCCAACCACTTAGAGAATACAAAGGACAACAAAATGTTCAACTGAATTCTGCCTGTGACTCAGAATAAAGGCTAAGCAGGATCCAAACACTCTTAGTGGCTTCTAAATGTACTATATTTAACATGACAAAAGTGTTTTATTTTTGGCTGTTGCAGAATATAAGTGTTTTGGTTGCCAAATGGTTCTTGTACGATAACTGTTCGCTGTGAAAAATGCTTTGACGGACTTATCATCTCCCTTCCTCTCAGAATACGTAACTGTAGGTTTATCCATTTCTATTCCCATTGTAGACAGGTGATAGACTCAGAAGATTAGCAACAGTAGAGCTGACAGAATAATTCACAACAAATCATTACAAAGAATGATTCATCACAAAGAATATATTGAATATTTTTATCCATCTGGGGATTATCAAACCTACATAAACATTTTAGAATCCCAGAGCTCATCATGACATATTTATCAAACAACAGTCACAGCATTTTGACTTATGTGATTTGCATTTCAATTGATTAGCCCTTCGCTCAACGCACTGTCCACAACAGACTCCAGCTGGGGAAACATGTCGGTTTCATCTGTATGTTCATCCACTGAGCACAACGAGCTTTGTGTCAGCATTTAGTGAGCCAGCATGGAAGCATTACATGATGATGATCTTTCAGGTAAAGCATTCTGCTTTCACTTAATTTCCATGTCCCAGTTTATCAAATTAATATAACTGAAGGATGACATGCAAATTCTTCTGTTAAGGTACTTTAAATGTGTACTTATCCTAACTTGTGGTAATACATTGGTGAACATGGTGTACAAAAGAAATAACATTGGATGATGGTTTCAATGCTCACCTGAATATGAAGTAATTTAACTTATTATATTAACACATTTTGTCTCAAATAGGGGAACTCAACCTGGCTCAAGCCCGGCTGCACTGAGTACCGAATGAGCAAGAAGCACCTCTTTTGTGTTGTCAAAGTCAGTGGATATCAATGCCACAATATGTCATCTCTGTTTCTTTTTTGGGTCTCAGATTGCAGCATCTCCAGCACCCTGCTTGAGGAAACAGGGTAGCTGAGGTCCCTAGAGAAATAGTTTCAACATCTAGAGGCTGTCCAGAAGTAGGACATTTAAGTTTAACTGGGAGTCTATTTCTGTGAATCAACAGCCAGTGGTTGATGAAAAATCACAGGTACATTGTACAAGGGAACAGTGTGCCAGGTGGTTTAAGATAAATCACAAGTATCAATCTAGAAGTCCTAGTTTCAATCAGATCAGCTTCGTGTGGCTTTAAATATCTTCTAATGTACTGTACTTGCAACCATCTCACTCCCAAGAGGAAACAAATGTCCTGTGCTCAAAATTAAGACTCAAAGAAGGGAGATCCAGTTTGTTAAATTTAACATTTACAAAATATAATTGTATAATATCCATCTTCCTGAAAAGAAAAAAATTCTGAAATACTGCACAAAGAACAGAACAAAAACTGTTTGGACGAGAAAAGGAGCCACTTATTAACCCATAATTAAAATCTGCACAGCACTCAAGATTCAAAAATTCTAAAAAACTTTATTAACCTCAGAGATAAATTCTTTTGACTTGTAACATTTATAGATTATATAATCCGGTCAGCCTGATCCAATCAACATCCAATTGTTATATTGAAATAATTAAGTATCTTTAATTATCATAACAATATGTTAGCTGTGAACAAACATTAATGCTATGTTTAAAAAAAAACAAAGTGAGTTATTAATAAAATATAGAAGAACTCACAATAGTGCAGGGGTTCCTAATTCTAGTCCTGAGGACCACCTGTCGTCCTTGTTTTCCAGCTATGCGAATACCTGGATCAATTAGAAGCTGAAAGCTACACCTGATCCAGGTGATCACTGATCAGCAGTGGGTACGACAGGTGATCGCTGGAGGACCGAGTGGACTTGGGTGTAAGACGTACCTATAGTCCACCACTCAAATTGCAGAGTAGCTACGGAAGCCACACGGTCCCTCCGGACAAAACACGTCGCAGTGCGCGTCACAGCCGCTATGTTACTGTGTCTTTAAATACGCCTTCCAGTCCGTTGCCCCGGTAACCCGGAAGCTTCACGTTCTCCACGCTGCGCACCGGAGAGAGTTCTTCCTGTTTGAGAAATTTCAAGGAAGCAGCAGCCACTGGACAGTCGCGTACTTACAGATGGTGCGTGAGTCGAGCAGAAATCATGCATACACCTCTCAGAGCCTCTGTGTTTCGTTTGGTTGAAACAAATGTGAAATAAAAGGAAGAATGTGTGCGCTTGTGTGCAGAACGGACGCACACGCTCCGACAGTTGTTGTAAAGGCATCAAACAGATGTTGTGAACATGATGGAGCAGGGTGAGGTAGTTAAGCGTGTGTAAATGACTGTCTTTTACTGCCTGCACTGTGGTTTTCAGAACAAAAAGTGCCTCTTCGCTGCCTTACCTCAGTTGTCGCACGTGTGCAAAGTGGAGCGCGCGCGCGTCGTCTGTTGCTTTCACTTACGTTTTTCGTAGACACAATTCCGACACGTAGCTGCTCGTGCAGTGGGCAGTTAGGAGTGTGAATGATTATTCAGCTCTGCAGAACAGTTATAATGCTGACTTACTGCTATTTGACAGCTGCAACAACCTGAGACAGTTGACGTTGTGGTCGTGGGTACATGTGTTCCAACAAGCTCTCAGCCCCCCCCCCCCCTCCTCTTTAATTTCCCACACAGGATGCATCTCAGTGATCTCTGAGGGATCAGAGGACCCATGCGCTCTCATCTACGTGCTGCCACACAAGCCCTGTCTATATTGTGCATCGCCATGGCCCAGGTAGCTGCCCACGAGGACAGAGAGAAAACCACTGCACTCAAAGGTGAACTATGAATTTTGGAAGCGCTCTCACTCTCCTAGTGCTGACATGCGTTCCTCTGTGTAAACACAGTCATCTCTTAATGTGAATAAATGTGACAGAAACACCCGAATAGTTTAATAAACTTGTAAATGAATGTGCAGTCCCTCACTCTCGCTTGTGAATGTGCTCGTGTGTGGCCATTCTGAATTTTAAAAAGATATATTTGATCTTTTCTGCCCCACAGACTGAATGCTGTACTGACTACTTCATATTACGACTTTTAGCTGGCCTGTGGTCGACGCCACTGGGCAGCTCTACTTATCATTCAGTCAAACTTCATTTGTGTGACTTTTTTTTCTGCGTCAAA
This sequence comes from Microctenopoma steveboyesi, assembly GCA_032359275.1. Lineage (NCBI taxonomy): Eukaryota > Metazoa > Chordata > Actinopteri > Anabantiformes > Anabantidae > Microctenopoma > Microctenopoma steveboyesi. Next base: position 8,685,877 of record JAUMHF010000026.1, read on the forward strand.
TATAAAATTGCAGAAAAATTGATTTGTTGATTTTTACTTTACGTTAATAAACTATCCCACTCTAAGAGGCTGGCGCATTTGCTGCTTTAAAACAGAGAGACAGAAAAGTAAAATGCAGGTGCTACAAACTTCAGGGTTGTGATGTGATTGGAATTATGAAATACAATTTTGATTGTGGTGTTTTAGAAATAAAAGCAGCTACTGAATGACTGTTGTCATCAATGCATTGTGTTTGATTTTCTCTTTTCCCCCTTTTTTTATCAGATTTGCTGTCGAGAATAGACTTAGATGAACTGATGAAGAAAGATGAACCCCCTTTTACTTTCCCCAAAACACTGGAGGAGTTTGAATATGCCTTCAATGAATGTAAGTAGTTTGAATATCTGCACTGGGATATGCACAGGGTACCGGTGTAGGTGTGTGTGTGCCTGTGTCAGTTAACAGTAACAGCAGGTAGCAGAGCTGGACCCAGAGGTGCGGGTCCAGATGATTTAAAAGTCTCTTTAGGATTCTCTTGGCTCGCTTTAATCAAACCAGGTGGAGAGAAGGAGGAAGAGCTGGAAAAGCTGCTGTGGTGGTTTTGGCTCTTAGTATTCCCCTGTAGTCTGTCTGTCTCTCTCTCTCTCTCTCTCTCTCTCGCCCCCTCTGTTCTCTGTCAGTGTCTCCGCTGACTGCCTGGCTGGCTGAGTGGGGGACATGTTGTGTACTCTACGGCCCGTCAGTAACTTACTCAGCCTTGCCCTCTGCCTGACGGAGCATTTGCATAACCTTGCTGTGCCTAAGACAGAGACAGAGACACAGAGATGTACCCCGTCCAACCGCCACCGTGCCAACACCCGCCAACCCCACCCTCAAGTCTCAGCTCAGTCAGTCAGAGACTCTCCATAGCCTCTCCCGTATGCCTCCTGTATCTCTCCCATCCCAATTACACACACATATATGTACTCCGCTATACTGATCTGTATGTCTTGTGAATTTCCACACAGGCCTGTTTTTGAAGGGCAGTATTTCTATTAAAGCCACGGTGGCCCCTTAGGCGGTGTTTCTAGTACTTTGGCTCACAGTCAGTCTGGCCCACGGGCATTTCTATAGCTACACCCAGGCTACCTTTGCCCGAGACAGGTGGAACAAAAATGTTAATTTGACCATGTAATGATGTGAATACAGACGAGACTGTGTACAATAGTTTGCAGGTATCTTAATCACTGAAGATGATGGCTTCATCTCGCTAGCCCTCCGGATTTCCATTACTGGAAATCCAAGGTTATGTACACCTAATTAAGCGGCCAAATTGAGAACAGAATGCTAATTATGACAGAAAAAGAGGAGAAAAGTTGAGAAAACGTTATTCCTCTGAGAGGATGTGTTGGGGGAGGCGATAGAGCCGATCACCCCCCCCCCCAGCCTGTACTCACATACTTCTCTCTTTCTCTCATACACACAACACACACACTTTCCTACTGTAGGATTTTACTGCAGCTCCTCTCCTCCTTCTCTTAGGCAGTAGTGTTTAGATCCTCACCCTTACGTGAATGCATAATTGATTTTCTTCAAGGTACTTATTGCACAGAGTGTTTTATCTGAACTTCTCACTCATCTCCTGCTCCACCTCGGGCACAAGTGGGCTTTTTAATGCAACGCGATGACAAACGTAGATTCGGGATAACATGTTGACTAGCAACTAACCATGAAAGCAAGTGTTGTAATACACAGTGCAAAGAATGTAAGATTTATCACATCAACCAAGGGGTGAAAATGGCAATTTAGAAAGAAATGAAAAAATGCCTATGCATTGTTTTAACTGGCTAGATATTATATTTATTTATATTTTAGATGGGTTTCCTCACTTTCTGCAATAATTGAAGAAGTATGAGAGCCCCCTGGCTATTTGGGTTAAGTATGTGCACTTTTCAGTGGTTTAGCTCTTACAAATCTTGCAGTCATAAAGGTCAAAATTAAATTTAACACTGTTTAGTGTTTTATTATGTTGTAGTGTCAACTGCAGGATCGATGGGCTCATTGCTTAGGTATAAATGTAATGGTTCCTCAGCCACACAAGGGTAATTGTTATTAGGAAAAAAAGTAGCACCATTTCTGAGGAGCCTTTTCCCGTCTTTTGACTGTTTTACTTTAGGGAAAACCTGGATGTGTTCAAAACTTCCTCAGAAGCCTCGTGACACTACCTGTAAGCTCCACCTGGTTCTCCTGGCTGGAGCTGGAGTTTTGCGTGTGTGTGCTCGCGTGTGTGTATGAGTGAATGCTGTGCTGGTGAGGGTGATTGCCTGATGCCCAGACAGCATCCTCAGAGGAATTTCAAGGAGCAGTTGTTGTTGTTGTGCCCCATCCACGCCACTGCTCCTTCCTCTCTTCACGCTCATACATATACACACAGCACTGCAAACCATTCCTACACCTCCTTTAGTCTTTACTCTCTTGGGTGGAAAAGGCAGGGACAAACCTTTGGCGTCCTGCCAGAGTGAGCACGAAGGAAGAGGCAGAGAGAGATGGACACAGTTAAAGAGGAAAGCAAGAGACTTTCAGATGGATGGAAAAAGGGAGAGAGAGATTTTTGCCATACCAGCTGTCTAGGCCTGTCCTGCCAGACTACCCAGAAGGCCATTGGAGTCGTGATTGGAAGAATGCTGCTGTATCCACAGGCTTTGTACCTGCCAGATGGGGGTTGTTGAGGGAAAGAGTGTAAAAGAACAAATAAACTAAATAGAGAAAGAAATTAAAAGAAACATAGGAAAACTTAGGGGTCAGTCTCAGTCAGCTGAATGTATTAGGTGGAAATATTTTTGCATGCCCGGTCAGAAAAGGAGACACACATACTCACATATATACGGGTGTCTGTTAATGTTACAGTTGTTTTCGTTTTGTTTGTTAGTTTGTTTTTTTATCTCCTTTCATTCTTTATTTCACAGATGGTCAACTCAGACATACAAAAACAGGAGAGCCCTTTGTATTCAATGCCAGAGAGGATCTACACCGCTGGAACCAGAAACGCTATGAAGCTCTTGGAGAGGTAACAGACTGCTTTTTGTACTTGGATACTACGTGACAGTATGCTCTTCATTTACACAACACTACAGTTATTGATTCTTTAGAGTACATAAACACATGGCACACAAACCCTTGTCACACAGGGCACCTGCGATATTTTATTATACGTGTGGACAACGTAATTGATTTCTTGCATTCATATAAAGTGTAGATCCCCCCACCCACCCATATATAAAAACTTCACATCAATCAGTGAGGAGGAAAGGTGAAAATGCCTGGTTTCCTTGAAGATTGAGTTAAAGGATGAGTCACACAGATTGGCATCCATTTACTTTTTGTACAGTCCAGTAGAAACATCAAGGAGCCAGTATTTTTTATTTCCATTTTTACAGCACACAGTATGTCTAAACCACTGAGAAGAACAAACATTCACAAATGTTTTCTTATTTGGATTTATTCTTAGGAAAGATTATTTTTACACTTCTCCCACACCAACACTTTGGTGTTGTGCTAGCTCTTAGAACCAGTATTGGCTGAATTTATAATTAATAATTATAATAAATAAATCCTAGTGTGTGCAGACTGTTGGATGACCCTACAGACAGAGGGAGGTAAGGTAATCCACTTTTAAAGTCAGGTAAGACCATTACTTGGTTGGTTATTATTAATGGTTGTGCTGTGGAAGACCGAAACACACTGCTAGGTCCTAAGTAGGCTGTTATGGACTCAAACTGTTTCTCAGACATGATAGGGTCATGTTAAACAGCCACATGCTTTACACTGCGAGGTTTTCATTTCCAGGTTCTCCTTTCAAAAGCAGAATAGCTTAGATTGCAGTGTTACTTAAATGCCACAGAGTGGCCTGAACAGAGGGGGTGTCTTGTGGTCCAGGCCTCTGTCAGGTTACAAGTATTCGAGGTCTGGTGAATCAGATGTGCACCATGGAATTTCACCTTAATTGTTTACTTTTCAGCTTAGTCGGAGTATGAGTTGGATTTGAAATCACATTTGCCAGGTATCCCTCCCAGTTACATTTCCGAACAGGAAAAATCAGAATTGAAATCTGCAGTAGAACATGGTCTTAGATCTGAGACACAGCGTGACACTGTAACCTTTCTTTGCCATAACGTATCTACAGTGAATAGTGTATACGCTGCATTTTGGATTAATGGAAGCTTTAACACCCTGCTCACATAGTTAGGAAGGAATTGCTTCATGTCCTTAAGAAGTTACGTGCTTGTCCAACTGCATGACCACAGCATATCCAAACATAAACCATCTTAAAGTCCACCTCTCGTTCACCACACACCACAATGCCACCACATGCAGTGTGCATTAAGATAATGAGGCAAATGTTCTTTTATAATCTGTTTTATTTGCATCCTGTGCTATGTTGCTTTTAATTGTTGTGTGCATTCTTTGAACTTCAAAGCACATTGATAGACCTGTTTGTGGGATTACCTGGGTGTTTTTATTATTTCTAATGCAGGTATACAGTAGCTCCTTTGAGAGCCAGCCTTCTGTGAAGGCTTTCTTCCCCCCTCTTTTATTTTGCCTGCTCAGGCACTATCTACCAACATCTAAAAAGGCTGTAGAAACAAACATTTGGTAGTAGAAAAGCAGAGTGCCTTAAAGAACACAGAGACATTTAAACTAACTGAACTGAGGCATCTGGGGTGGTTAATGGGGTGGGTGCATTTTGGAAGAAACAAATAATCATCAAGCAGAATATATGCCCATTTTATTCATCCTGTGATTAAAAAAATGACAGAAGCATTTTCTTTGGAGAAGAAAAAGGGAAACTGTGTCAATCAGTGTTGATACGAGCTTGTGTAATGAGAACAGATACTGAATGAGTTGTGGTGTAGGAGATTAACTGGCTGAGAAAGGAACACCACCTGAATAAGCAGTATTATCTGTCTGTTGTTTTTAGGCCACAGATGATTCAAGAAAATGAATACTGTACCTCTCTCATACAGCTTTGCAAGTACAAATGCATTGTTTTTGCTGGTAAGAAATATGCTCCATTATAAATAGACACAATTGTATGCTTTTGGTGGTAAAAGTAGGTTATGCTGCTTAGTCAGCCTCTGCGTATGCCAGTTTGAGTGTGCGAGGTTCACACAGGCATACCTGCATGCTTATTTCCGTGTCTCTCTGGCTGGCACGTACAGATGCATTTGTGCTTGGATTCCTCCATGTATGTCGATGTTTGTCTGTCTGGTCTTTTCTTCCAACCCTCCTTTTCATTTCCGCAGCAGGCGGGATGAAAGACTTTTTCAGATGACATGAGGGTAAAGGTAGACTATGCTTCTCTGCAAGCAGGCCTGTTGTGGGCCAACACCACTCTCTAACACACCCCAATGCCCTCTATCAGCCTGCAACCTGAGACAGTCTAAGACCTCGCCACAATTCAGTCTGAGAGCTGAGAGAAATGGCACAAGGACATGGGTGCATGTGTTTGCCCGCAGCAGTGTGAATGGAATGGCAGCATCATTGCCCTCTAATGTTCACTCACATTCCTTTTCTTTCCCTGCTTCTTCCATCCCTCTGTCCATCTCTCCCTCCCTTCTTTCATCCTCTCGGTATCTTCACAGGTCTGTATTTTGTGTGGAGGACTCTGGGTGTGCATATTTGTGTGTCTGTGCATGGCTGTGAGGGGGCTGGGGGTGGCGGCTGTATTGTCAGAAACATCACAGCACCAGATGTCCAATTTGCACTTCAGCCTCGTCTGAATGGAGGGACGGTTAGAAACGGGGAGAACGAGGATGTTGGTGTGATGGCCTCTAAGCAAAAGAAAGAGATGGGCACAAATTTGGATTTGAGCAGTGAATTATTTTTCACTCCTCACTCTTCATCTATAGATATTATTTCAAAGGTTTTCATATGTGTTGATTTGTCTTCCCCCTGAAACTGCACCAGAAACTTAGTTTGGGCACCGTGGCTTATCTTTCTATATATTTATATGAAGGGCCAATTTGCACATGGACATCTGGGTTGTACACCTCAGAAAAATCATTATCGCTGAAATTATAATGCATCATAATGTGTAAGGTGTCTTCGGGTTATTGGTTCTTGGTCTCTGGATATGTGGCACAAAAGAAGATGTCCGCAACTAAATATGCATTTTTTTCTGGGAGTTTCACCACTTTGAAGAGACTCCTCATGTGGGTGAACTCCAGACATTTAGTTTTAATTGAGGGGTTGGACAGAAGTGGTGTAGCGGTAGCCTGTCTACCGGGTCCTTCCAGCTGTCGCCTCACAGCTTCACGGGTCGGCCGGGTGCCTTTCTGTGTGGAGTTTGCATGTTCTCCCCGTGTCTGCGTGGGGTTTTCTCCGGGTACTCCAGTGCCCTTCCACCGACGAAATACATTCATGTTAGGTTGATTGGTCACTCTAAATTGTTTGTACGTGTGAATGGTTGTTTGTCTGTGTGTCTATGTGCTGGCCCTGCCAAGGACTGGCGATCCGTCCAGGGTGTACCCCGCCTCTCGCCCAAAGACAGCTGGGACAGGCTCCAGCAACCACCGCGACCCGGCTGCTGATAAGCGGCAGATAATGGTTGGGTGGATGGGTTTGACAGAAGTGTGGTAGTAATCATTCGTAAACGTTGGACACGTGATGTGGTATGCTTTAGATCATGCGCTGTTCCTTTCCTTCTGCGTATTTTTCTCCTCCCATCATTTTGGTACAAATGTGCTTTACCATTGTTTTGCACCGTGCTGTGAAGTGTTTGTATTTACATTGATTCAGCATCTTTCTACTGTAGACTTTGACATTGACTTTTGACATGCCTACTTCGTTAGTGTTCTTGACCTGGTTAGATGTTGTGAAAGGGCTAATTTTATAAATGTATTATTTAAGACTTTAACGGTCATCCACTTTAGGTGTTCCATTATATATGAGCCCCCCAAAATGGCAATGTGCGTATGAAAATTCCTGAATGGTTAATGCCTCAGCTTTGTCTAACCTCTCGAATAAAAGCTCAAATTAAATCTTGAGTGTTTCATTCCACATTTATTGTGTTATTGTGACAAATCCACAGACTGTAGGTGCTGTGGTACTTACCGCCTTAGGCACTGGCTGTTTTGTAATGGGTGTATTACAGCTGTAATACAGTGCGTGGTGTTGCTCGGTGCAGCAGGGTCACCTCGGCCTGTGTAGGTGTCAGTTGTAGTCTAATTCCTGTGATTTGGTGATGAATCTCTCTGATAGAAGACAAGCATAGGGTCTTGCCCAGATGGAGCTCTATTAAGCTGTTAATAAATGAGGATTCTTCTCTGCTCTGCCTGCATCTGTGGAATGGAAGGCGCTCGCAAATTTGTAAATGCACGCGTGCGTGCGCGCGCACACACACACACACACACGCACACACACACACGCGCACACACACACACACACACACAGTCAGAATATTATAATGAAGTAAAGCTAGCCAGATGGCTGAATTAGAAAGCCATCTCTCTCTCCCCTTTTCTCTCAGTCTCGTCATCTCTCTCTCTCTCTCTGTGTGTCCGTCTCTTTCACTGTTTACACTGTCTCTCTGTTATCTTTTTGCCTCTTTCTGTCTCCAGTGTTACCCGCATTATGGATGCTGGGTGTTGTCATATCTTTGACCAGCTGGTAAAGGTGTAAGGCCCTGGTGAAGGGCTTTTCAACAGAACACAGAGGAAAACAATCAATTATATTCTACTCAGTTAGCAGTTGAACTCCTTTTTTCATGGGTCATGCTGTTTTACACGTGTTTGCCTCCACCAGAAGCCCCTTTACATAAACAGCTTTAAAGTACATTACCTATAAAAGCACAGTGCGGCAATGAAAGTTTGCGTCGGGCCCACAGACAGGCCTCCATACTGTACTTAAACCACCAGGAGGCCCCACACCAGTCGTAGACAATTTTGCTGGGGAGATAATGGGAACTCTCTAAAGAGTGACTATAAATGACACCTGTCTGCCCTGATTCACTGACTGTCATCACGTCTCCATTCCCGAAACACTTAAACACTGCTGCTGCAGCTTCTGCTGGGAGCAGGGAGGAGCAAGCACACACAGTTAGGCATACATGGTTGCAGGGAGTGGGTGAGGCGGATTAGAGTTGATGAAAGAAGAAGGGAATTGGACGGGGGACGGAGGGGTTGGAGGGTGACGTTGGAGAAAGACAGGAGAACTGGTAGTTACGTTGGCATCTGTTGCTACTGCCGGCATCCACCGTGGCGCACAATGCTTCGCTTTGAAACAGCCCTCTGCCAGCTTTCTAGTTAACACCTGAGGAGGTCATTACGATGCCATTAGAGCGTGTAGTGCAGAGGGGAGGCAGAGAGAGTGCGAGAGGGGGGATATCGACACCAACTGTAAATAGTCCTGTCTGTCAGTGTGTGTCTGAGAACTTCCTCTTCCCCTGGAGAGCCCTCGCTTCTCTGTCAGAAGACTGACAGAGACCTCATGGGAATTACACCACTCTCTCTCTTTGTTTCCCATGTGGACTGACAGATCACAAATTCACAACAATGGGCCCTATTTTAATACCACTTTCTGTTGGAACACGAGGCTGACTTAAAATAAACAACCTTTCTTTTGCCTCGTGCTCTCTCATTTTCCAAGTCTCTCGCTCTTTCTGAGTATACTTTGCTGTTGTTGCCACTGTTGTTGTGCTGCATTGTTCGGGGGGTGGGGTGGGGGGGGTTCTTTTTTCTTTTTCTTCCTTTCCTCTATTCTCTGGAGAAGAAGAAATGCTTTCCTGGGTGCAGTCAGTGATACGGCATGGAGCGGCTCTTTCAGCTTCATTATATAAACAGCTTTGATGCCTCTTCTTGCTTTCTGGTTTCTATGCCTAAGTGGCTTTTGGAGAGGGCTCTGGACTAGAAACTCAAGAGGTGTGTGTGTATTTGTACACTGGAAGCCTCACAAGGCCTTAAAACAGCTCTGTAACTGTGACCTATGATGACTAAAATATTCCTTACTACTACTTTTATTCTTTGCTTGTGTAGTGGCTGCATTTTCAATTGAAGACTTCATGAACACAGACGGGGCTTTTTTTATTTTGTTTATGTTTATCTCCACTTATTACTCTGTGACTGGCATTAATGAAACTTACAGTGGTCATGTTTCATAATCATCTCTGAGACTTGGCTTCAGATGACTGCTTTCTCTTCCTCCCTTCTAATTACCTGTTTTTTTCCATTGCCCTTGACCATTTCAGCCTGACCCTTCCTACTCCTCCGTTATTGCCCTCTGATCCCGATCCCCCTTTTCTCTTCGTATTTCTTACGCCCTCTGTTCTGTAGTTGTCTTTCCCGCCCGTGTATGTTTTTACTGTGCAGAGAAAGGATCATCTTCTTATCGCTTCAGGTGTGGTCACAGGTCTACGTACATTAAGTGATGCGTGTGCTGAGACAATGTGGGAGGTCGTTCCCTCTCTCTGTCGTATACAGTTCTAAATTGTACTGACTTGCAGCCACAATGGCTGTCATGAAGACCATGGAGTAGCATGTGTGAATGAGAGATTGATGTGGGGATGAGTTGGGGTTTGCAGGGACTTGATGTCACTGCCCACCCACTTTAAGACCTCTTATCAAGGCCATGTACTTCTTTGCTTCATTGTTTTCTGTTTGCTGGCATGGGACTTTGGCTCCTGGGGATTACCTCTCCATCTCTCCCTTCTTGTCTTCCTTTTTTCCTCCCACTGAGCCCTTTTCTAAGTCCTTTCCTTCCTCCCTGATCCCACTCTTGTTGCTTCATCACCACAATACTTCCTCTCCACAAACAAACTACAGACACAGGGGTGACCTCAGCTGCAGAAGGTCTATTTAAGACTCTCTCACGATCACTCTCATGGTCATGCTCAAAGCTTGGCGTTTTTTTAAGGATACATGATCATCCAGCTGTTTCAGAAGGTGACTAAAACTCCACTTTTACCAGAGGCCAGCCTATGCCGTTGTTTCGTGTGTGACTCTCTTTAGGGGAAAACTATGTCTGTGTAGAAAAAACTTTTCAGTCCGGGACCTTGGACCCTACCTTTTATGAATCTGAGGTTACATTAACCTTTTAGATAATGTTATAACCTCCAGTGAGACTGGTTATTGCTGCATGTGTTTGTTGCAGAGGATTACGCTGTAACACAAAACCTATGAATTGAAGTTACTTTTATTTATTCAAGATTCAAGATTCAAGATTCAAAACACTTTATTAATCCCAGAGGGAAATTGTTTGCCATGAATACAGC
>JAUMHF010000026.1:8696201-8755321 GCA_032359275.1 Microctenopoma steveboyesi
GTCTTTTTGTAGACAGTGGTTGTGTGTGTTGACCAGTCCAGTTTATTGTCCAAGTACACTCCCAGGTACTTATACTCTGACACTCTCTCTGTCGCCCTTCCATTCTGTTTTCTTTGTGTGTCTTAATATTTTATGCCAAATATTCTGCTCGTGCTTCTCCCATCATCTAATGCCGACAATGCAAGCACTCTGCGCAGCTTCCTGCAGGCATTTCATTAAAACACTAATAACACATTGGTAATTAGGTGACAAAGAGGCTTTTCCTATTGTACTCATCAGCTGTGGAGACGTAGTCCTTAGAGGCCCACACAGAAGGATGTTGGCTTTGTGTGTGCATCAGGACATGTTTGTCCCTTTGCTCGTGTTTATTCAGAGATCCTTCCTGTTTTTTGGCTTAATAAGGTGGAATTTCGCTTAATCAAAATGCACCCCACTTTTTGACTCCTCCTTTTTGGAGCTTGTTTGCTGAAAAGTTCACCTGGTTAAAGTTTACATTATGAACTTCAGCATACCGACTAAACCACAGAGCCATTTATACATTACCAGCTTAGATATTGGATTATTATTCATAACCCAGTATCTGTCCTCAGTGGAGGTGCATTCACATATTGAAGCTCCTCCATTCTTTACACTTTTCTCACTCATCTCTTGTTCAGCCCCTCTCCTTATTTTATATCAGATGGTTCTTGAGCCACCTGAGGCACTGAACAAATAACATAGTGCAAATGAAATTTCCTTTGAGGCTTATTGATATCATTAAACACTAGCATACAGAGGCCCAGAATCATTTTAGTCTTCATGAGACTGGCTGACGTTTTAGTGAATTAGCTGTTTGAGGTTTGGAGGGTTGGGGTGAGGTGGTGGTGTTCTTTCTTTTCCAGGCCCCCCACCCTTTTCACAGGGTCAAATGGTAGAATCGATCATCTCATTTTGTCCATCTGCTGGTCTGTAATTGGCTGTCATACTTTTACCATGTGTGTCTGTTGTGTAATATTTTTGCATATTGCCCTTTGAACCAGTAAATCACGTCAATGTTTAGTTGCTTTGGGGTATAAATCAGCATAGTAATAATGCAGCCATCATAAGAATTCAAATTTGACTTGACCAAATAAGCTAATAGTGGAATGATATTTTGCACATATGGTAATAGTGTGCAGCATCAAGGCATTAGCATGTTAATAAGCAGGGAAAAAGTTAATTAGTTAAAACTTAGTTTAACATAGATTGAATTATCAAAGTCGGGTTATAGCCCATTAACAGACACTTGAGATCTTGGCGTCACGCCACTCGTGCTGTGAGACATGGCTGTGTCTGGTTGGCCCTTGATTGTGTTTGGGGTCAGTCGTGTGGTTGGGTTCTGATTAGAGCGTGACTGGGCGTTGGACGTGCTTTGTGGCTGTGGTGCCACCACTGGTTTTTGGTTTCCTGGTTCAGCTGGACTGAGCTAACAAAGGGAGCCTACGCAGTACAGCAGGGCAGCGTGTTGTTCAGCTCGCCCTGTGGTCCATCCCCTCTCACTGTAATATTGTGACAGGACACAGAATTTGTCATTGTACATGACAGTGAAACATCATCGCAGCAACCACGAATCCTCCGTGAGTTTTATCTGTTATCACTCTTTCTCTTCAAACTGATCAAAAATCTAAATCTGTTCCCCAAAGCACAGCTCTCAATTCTCATCTGACCTGAACACGAAAAGAAAAAAAAGCAGGAAAGAAAAAATAAGGAAAATGGAGAAGAAAGTTGTTAATGTCACTGAACCATGAAAGGCTTGGCCTGGGGTTGGGATGACTTGCTATACAAGGTTCTTTAGTGCTGTGGCTGCGGGGATAAACATAACTTACATCAGCCCCTTGCTTGTACAGGAGATTTCCTCTCCTGGCACTTACAACCTCACTGCACTGTGATTCACACACACACACACACACACACACACCAGAGGGCAAACAAGGGTTTTGAATAGTACTTTTTATTCAGTTTGCAAGCATGACATTGGTTGCAATTACATGTTCACACACAACATTTAGTTAGATTCTGTCGGATGGATTTGTATCAACAGTAGTATAAAAATATGTTTCTCTTTTTTTTTCTCTGCAGATCATCACTCAGTATGTTTATGAGCTATTGGAGAAAAAGTGCAACATGACTAAAGAAATCCTGCCAGTAAGTACCCACAGTGAAAAGAGACAATTTCCACTTTGATTTTTTGCCCTTGAAGATTAAAGAGAGTATTAAATATGAAAATTGACGTAAATGCTTCAGCTTCAGAGTGTGATTATGATATTGAGTGTCCTGTTTAAAAAATAAAGAAAAGGGGATTGTGAGGAGTCAGCTCGCCTCATTTTTATATCAGTCTTTGTCTTTCTCTTTCTATCTTGCTCAGTTTCTCGCTCACTCCCTCCCTTTCTTTTACCCCTCCACTTACCACAGCTTTTGTGCAAAAGTGTCTCCTCAACAAATTAACTGTATTGTGACGTGTCATTTCAAAGGCACAGAGGCACAGCATGCTGATGCCTAATCTGTTTTGCATTCATTTGTGCAGAAGGGGACTTTCTACGCTGCCATCGCGGAGTTATTCTTTGCCCAGCTCATCCAGGCTCAGTGCACACACTTGATCCCTTTTATTTGTTGTTGGAAGCGTGTTTGTCTTTTTTTGTCCCCCCCCCCCCTTCCCCCCTTTCCTTTACCCATCCAGCCCTGTTCTTTTTCTGGTTATAAAAGTTGTGATCATTTTTCAGGCTGTGTTTATAGGGATGTTATGCAGTGTTGGTGTTTAGAAGCATAGCAGTTAGCTCTGGCGCTAACAGTGTCCATAAATCACCTAGCCAGGGATTCAGCGCCTTTCATTAGCCCCTATACACTTTTACTGGTTTATCTGCCTGGCCTATTTATCTCATTATTCCTCTGGAAAATTGCTCTGTTCTGCTTTTCTGCTGCCCACCCGCCTGTGAGTATATGGCGTGCGTGCGTGTGTTTGTGTGTGTGTGTGTGTGTATTTTTGTGTTAGTGGTGGGTCTGTCCACCTGCGTGGCATTGAACTTGTGACCGCAGATTTTAAGAAGATTAACCACGGCCAAGTATAGGCAAAAGGGAATGAGGGTGCACAAGAGAATAAAGGGTAAGATTTTCTCCCCCACTCAGCTCTCTTTGTCTGCTTGGATTAAGTTCTTGCAGCTGCCACCCATGGCTTTTATGGACAGTGTTTGTCTCCTTAGAGATTCTTCCAGGCCAGGCATGCTTGGGAGGGATGCAAAGATGCATTGGATGTGGATGGAGTGCATGCACACACACCAATGCTTGCTCGCTTAGCCTCTCTTTCTGCCTGTATCACTTTCTCCCTCAGTTTTAATCGCGCAAAAGCTGTTTACTAATCATGGCTATTGATTATTAGCTAATCTCAGATGTTTCTACTCAAACTCATGCATATTGTACGTGGAGACACCAAAGATTTAAGGAGTTAATCCTCCAAAAGATTTTGAAATCATATGCAAAACATGTGTATCTGTTTAAAGATAAGGAAGATATTAATAAATCAACAACATTTTTCTTAATAGAAAAGGTTTTTGGGGATTTGACTTTAATCGCAAAGTACAGCAGTCACACTTACCTGTGCTTTCCTGAACGCTTAGGTGGATGCTACAGAAGACGAACCCACCAGTTGTATCTATTTGAGCTCAGATGCCCTATCCAACCCATCCAAACTACTGGTTCTGATCCAAGGCAGCGGCGTTGTGCGGGCTGGTCAGTGGGCCCGTAGACTAATCATCAACCAGGACCTGGACTCTGGAACACAGGTTCCCTTCATTACCAGAGCCATGGAGGTAGGAGCAGAAGAAAATAACAAAAGACTTTCAGCCTGTTTTGATGAACGTTTGACTGATTTTCTGGACTGAGAGAGAGAGAGTGATAAAATTTGTTGTGTGGCCGGTTAACACATTTATATTCTCCATATTTCTTCTCTGAGTTTCCTTTGCAGAGAGTATAAAATGTGAAACATCCTTGGTATGTCGGGTTTTGTGGCTCTCACATCATCGTAGTGGCACCACCGCTGCCACATTGGTTAGCGTGATAGGGTGCTGGTGTGACAAGTGTAACGCACTGATTTTAAGGGGAGTCTTGAATATTTGGCACAGTGGAAGCAGCTGTGGCACAGTTGGCAGCAGAGTGTCTTGGTATTTTCTTCTCTTTTATTTGACTAGAGGTTTGAATGCGATTATAGGTAATTTGTTGTCACTGTGTGCGTAGACTGGATGTAGTGCACTGACTCAATTCAGTTTAACTTCAGTGTACTAATTACACAAGTGTGGAGCGGAAAGGGGACTTCGTCCTGGACTCAAAGGAAAAATGATGTGATGCTTAACAATTTCAGCGCTCCACAGCTTCATATAATTACTGAGGCAAATAATAAGAAGAATGCATTAATTCACAGGTGCAAACATAGACTTTATTACTTTACATATTACTACAGCGTACAGTCCTCAACACAGAACTGAGGTTTCTATTGTCTTGTTAGTGAAATAAGGCATATTCCTCAACACAACCTTTATTATACACGAAAACATTTGTGTTTAATATATGAAACATTTGTGTGTGTGCTGAGAGAGAAGGGGGGGGGTGGTAATGTAATGTAAAATCTAGATTAGTTTTCTTTCTCTTCTATGTGATAATTCAGGAGTATAAACAACTGTGCGTCAAGAAGCAAAAGGTGGCTTTGTCTGTCCTGTTATTTTCATTTCTATCTCTGTGCTCATTTTTCAGCGTGGCCACAACTACCTGTGTAATTTCATTGGCCCGCTGTTCAAATTGACTTTGGGTAGATCTTGCTCTCACACTTTCCCTGGTTTTCTTCTCTCCTCTATCACAATCCATAAAGAGTTTCACCGCTATGTAAAACTCTGAGTACAGTGACTGTGTTTCACCATGTGTCCATGTGCTTATGGATGATAGAGCTATCTCAAACCATCTTTTACTTTACTGTTACTCTGCTTCTGTTTGAACAACTGTTGCTCATTCATCAGAGTAAACAGGAAATCATGTTCTTACACCCTGACAAATCATCACCCAGACATTTACTGAACACAACTCGTGTACTCTGTGTGCACACTGGAAAGACAGGCACACAAATTTACAGTCACTTTATGTTGTCTGCATGTGTTATGGGCATGTCTGCCGTTTATTAAGCCATACCATGAAATTTTTGTGGATGCCCTTTGAAGTAAAGGAGCCAATGTTCCAACTGAAGATAGACGGTGTTTGCTAAGCCAGCTGATATTTTAGTTCCCCTTTAACACTCCCAGGCAATATGAAAAAGTCCAAATATTATCCATTATTTATATACTGACACCCATAGTTCTATGCACACATGCAGCTCGAGTTTTGGGGAAAAATATTTGCCCCCTTCCAGACCTTTTTTTTGCATATGTGTTACAAATAAATTATAAAAAATGTCAAACAACTTTCAATATTACACCAAGATATCCCAAGTAAATACAAAAAGCAGTTTTAAAATGATGTGAAAAGCAATCCAAACCTGCCTGAACCTGCGTGACAAAGAAACTGATCCTCCATGTTTGCTGAATCATGAAATAACTGTGATTAACCACATTTTTTTGGAAAGTTGTTTGAAAAAGTGAAGATGAAATTTTCCAAAAAGCAACATGTCATATTGCAATCTAAAGACATTTGAGAAAACAGAGTAAATGACACGTGTGAGTCTAGGAAAGGTTACAAAGCTCTTACAGAGCCATTACTTTGGCTTTGGTGCTCCAGTGGTGAGAGCCATTATGCAAAACTTGGAACAATGGTGAACCTTCCCAGGAGTGGCCAACCTTCCAAAATAAGAGCACAAGTACACCTCATCCAAGAGTTCATTAAATAACCCAGAACAACATCTTAAGAGCGACAAGCCTCAGTTACATCAGTTAAGGTTAGTGTTTATGATTCAACAATAAGAACGGGACTGGGCAAAAAACGCCATTGATGGGAGAGTTCCAAGGTAAAAGTCCACAAAGTCTTGTCTCACATTTGCCAAAAAACATCTCTACTCAAGTCATCTCTTGAGAATAATACAAAAAAAACATGTTCAAATACTTTTTCACAGCACTATATACTGTATTATACATACTTACTATTTTAATTTACAAATGTAAAGTGCAGTGTTGGGTCAAATGTTGAAGTTTTTTGAATATCTTCAATAGAAATTAGGCACCTAATGGAATATTTTAATGCATAGCCTCAATTCTACCAAAATGTTTTGAAATAATGCTTTGCCTAGAGTGCAGCTCATGTAAAGTTACTCATAGGAAGTTGATTGGAAATTCAAAGCCTGCAGCGAAGGGTCAACTTGAGTGCATTCAGGGAAATAGGGGGGGGGGGGTATGCGGCTTTGGAAAACAAATTAACACACACACACACGCACAAACACACACAAGAGTTAACATAACGTAGTACAACAGTAATGTGTATGTACATGCAAGTCTATAGTGTGTATTGGCTTGCACCTGTATTAAACCAGCACTCTGATATTCTTAGCCATGTTCTGTGGAATCTCGAGTCAGCCTTTCCTCTCTGCCGATGGGATCACTACTGCTGATCAGGGGATTGCGGGAGAAATAGCTGATTGCGCTACTTAATCAGACTCCTCACACGCATGCACACATACAGAACCGATCACATTCTAGGGTGAATCTTGGAGCAGCCATTAACCCATATTTCCCGTGTTCCTGTACAGTATACAAATATACCAGAACTCATGTCAGGCTGCTACATGATAACTGACAAATTGTACATGTTAAAAGATAAGACAAAAATCAATTAGATGCAATGCATGTGGCCTTTTGGCACATGCATTGCATCTAATTGATTGCATTCCCTTAACACTGGAAATCTTGGTGTGGTATGCAGGTCTCATGCATGCAGTCTTTATGTGCACACACTCTATTAGAGATATTCTCACTGCCTTGAGGTAAAATGACAGGTGAGAAGGGGTTGCTTCAGTAACTGGAAAATAGTTGGAAAAGTGGAAAAGAGGAATCTAAGATAGGAAACGGGTGGGGGCAAAAGGAACAGTGGTGATGTTGGGTTTTAGAGAGGAAGAGGATTATGATTGGTTGGAAGAGGACAGGAGAGGAAAGACGGAATGGGGTACAGAGAGAAAGATTGAAGCAGGAGGAGAGAAATGAGAGGAGGATGAGGAAGTGACTGCAAATGGGGTGGGACTGGCAGAGGAGAGGTGGGAGTATAGAGAGAGGGGGGGGGGGGTGTAGGCAGAAGACAGGCGCCTGACAGCTCCACTACTGGGAGAGGGCCTCTTAATGACAGCTTATTCCTTCATGATTTCAATTCCTGACAGTCGACAGGTCTGCTTGTTGCATCATGGCAGCTGTATCATTACCTTCTGGCCCTGTCACTGCTCTGCATCCTGAGACTGAGATGGCGGCAGTGCACGGTGGGTGCCATGGGGTTTGCAGGGGACGCGGTGGGTTGAGGTGTAGATTTAGAGGTTAGTCAGAATTGTTGAGGAAGGAGGCAGTCATTAGAGTGGTGACTGAGGTTAAAAGACTATGCCTTTCAGTTTGTGTCCAGATTGAAGGAAGACACATGAAGGCTTCACTCACCTGGCAGAGCAGAGCTGGGGAACCGTAAACAGAACCAAAAAAAATGTCTTTCAACTTTATTTGACATCACTTATTAACTTTTTCTGTCAACCTTGCCTCGTCATCCTCGTTTAACTTTAGACAACTTAGCTTTGGCTACTATGCTATGCATTATGTTTTCTATTAGGGTTAGGGTTAAAAGCTTTAGTTAACTTTCAACATTTCTAGATAATCCAGTAATTATCGCCAACTACAGAATACATTTCTGCAGAAGAAGTTTTTTTCAGCCTTTTTTTAGAAGTTGCTAATAGAGAAGCAGCCCTACGCCCCCCCCTCTCCTCCTTCTCACGCCCATTCTCTCCTTCTTGCTCTCTTTTTCTCTCGCTTTCTCTTGATAGTGAGTCAGGCTTGACACTGGAGACCCACTGGAAAGAAAGAGGGGGTGTGGTGTTTTCAAAAGTGTGTCAAAAGCCTAGGGGTTTGTATCTGCCCAGAATTTCAATGGGAGGCTGAAAGGGGGCAGCGAGGCAGACAAGCTCAAATACAGAAATCCGCTTTTAATTTCTGTCATGCTGCCCTCCCTTTTTTGTAGCTGGATGATGTCTTCTTCAACATTGGCTTCATACTCTGGCATCTTTCTGCGTTGTGTTGTCATTGCCCCGTGTGGTGTGAGGATATTTCTCTCTCCGCGTCTCTCCCATCGGCGTTCTCTCACCTCTCCCTTTCTCATTAGTTCCTCTAATTCCCCCCAAGCTGCGAGTTAACCTGTTTGTGTTTGTGTGCAGCCCAGTGATATCATTATATGTACTGTGTGTACAGCCTGTCTTTGGGCATCAGGTGGCTACAGACGTAAGACGGCCATCGTTCTACCCCGCTAGCCAGGTTTAGCCAGCGGACAGAGTTTGCCTGTATGTGTGTGTAAATATACAGATGGGGAGAGAGAGTCAAAAGGTGCTATGCTTTGCCATGTCCTTGTAATACTAGGCCTGTAAGCACACACACAGATGTGCACACCTCCAGGTGGGAAGGTCCCAGCACATCCCGCAGCTCAGATCAATGCACTTGACACCTTCAAAGGCAGGTGTGGGGCCTGGACTTGCTCTGGGGTTAAACCTCTTTTAAATAGCCTCCCACGGGAAGGCAGCTGTCAATAACCCACCATAATTACCGGGGCCAGGGCCGCCAAGGGCTCGGCTGCATGGGCCAAATTAAAAATTGATCAGAGGGAGAGAAAACATTATTTTGTGGTGTTATTCCCTCTCCTAACAGCACTGCTGATACCGTGTGTGAAATCTCATCAGCTGTGGTCCGAGCTAGATATCTAGAGACCTATTTATCTATCTATCTGCCCCCCTTCGTCCAGATGAACAATGGAGTGCCGTCCCCGTTGTAAAAAAAAAAAAATTTGCATATTAAGTGTCTTTCAGTGTTTGGGTAGATGGAGTACGTGCATGTGTGCATACTGTATGAGCATGCAGCTGATTGTTATGTGCTCCAGGTAATTGTACATCATTCCCTATCTGTATAGCCTGTGTGTGTGCGCGCAATTGTGCACACCTTGTAGCAGTGTATTGATTGTGGTTTCATTGAGTTTCTCTTGGCAGGGAGCCTTTATTTGTCTGAGAACGATATGAAGAATATATGCTCATCCTCAGGCTTCCTCAAGGAAAACAGACAGACTATTGTTTCACAAGACACTGATGAATGAGAACAACCGTTTACAATAGGTTTAGATTATTTTCTGAACACACCCTGTACGTAAAAGGTTTTTTATCATTGTTTTGCTTTGTCATTGCCGTAGAATGTGTTCTTCATAGTATGTGGTAAGACCTTTTTAAAATAGATTTTTTTTGGGAGGTACTGTCATTACTGTAATTACCACTGTAATGTGCATCCAGCGCAAAACTGCCAGTGTGCAAGTGTGTAAGGGAGGGTACGCATTATGACATTTCAGACTTGGACTAAGTGCAGAGATTCAACAGAAAGTACACAGCAAATTTTAATAAGTAATAAATAAGTGTTAACACGTGTTGATTGGCCACTATAAATACAGGAAGTGTTGTTTTTAACACTTTGAGAGCTACAGTAAATTAGGCCTGGCAGTTGTAATGTGCAGAAATCATTTGTTTTGCACAAAGTGTCCCTGGAATTAAACACACAGCACATGCTAATTGTTTTATAGAAATCCTGTCAAGGTTGTGGCAAGATTTGTTTTCCATTGTTCCTATTATCTTCTAGTAAAATGTAATCACCCGTTTTGACACTGTAAATTTAGACTTGCATTTGAGCTCAGCTAAAGGGATGCATGGGTGTGTGGGGAGGCACATGGGATTCAAAAGTTTAGGAAGTAGTGCCACAAATCCAGATGCTGAACACAACAATGACAAGTACAGAAGTTTGATAGAATTAATATACAGTCAGGCACAAGAATATCTTTTATTCTCTGGTTGTACATGTGGATATGTTCCAACATGCTGTATACTATGTGCACAGTTGAAAAAGCTGCAGAGAGTTGTTTGGCGTGTCTGTTTCCAGGCTACTCATGCCACCATGTTGCTTGGGAGATGAGAGCATGGAAAAAAAACCCAACAACAACAAGAAAGTAGAAAAACAAAAGATCACAAGAGAAGACTTTGATCTAATTGTGAAACATTACTTGGGACTTTACATAAATGAGCTCATGTGTGATGATTGACTGTTTTATCTTGAAATTAACAAATTGTAAAATCAAAAAGGCTTTGTCTGTCTGTGTGTGTGCGCGCGTGTGTATGAGGTGGGTAGTAGGTCGTTTGCAGCTTTAGGCTGTGTGCGCATGTCCCAATGGGAAGGTCTTGTTTAGTCTCTCTTCCATAGGGCCCCAGGCAGTGTGTGGTAGATACCTTTTCACTCTCTCACTGGGAACACCCCTCTCTGGCCCATGCACACAGAAATACTCTCTCTCACTGACACACACACACACCAAATGAAAAATGCTCTACAATCTTTTGCACAACTTGTCAACCAGTCTGACAGCTGTAATGTAACAGCGTGTTCTTATTTTTTGGAGGCAGGTGGATGGATGTACCGCATGCGTTTGAGTCAGTTAATATTACATGTAGAGCAAATGCACACATGCAAACGCTCTTTCATCCTTGAGTAAATCTTACATGTATCCACTATAGCAGCAGGTTTGCTGAGGTTAAAAGTGCTTAGCTGTAGATGATCCAAGAGGAAATTGAGTTCTGTGAGAATGTAGTGGTAAGCACATAGGTAACCCGCTCTGAATTCACTCACCACAAACACGCGTTCGTGCTCGCACACACACACACAAAATGAGCTACTGAGCATCTCTTGGGGTCAAAGTTGAAACCTGCTGTAAGCTCTCCTCTGCCAGTGTCATGCTTCTGGACTGCGTGCCACATTTTGATCGATGAGAGGAAACTTAGTGCTTAAATAGGGGTTACCAGGTTTCTTGGGGGTACGCTGGGGTTAGAGGCATACAACAACAAATCGTTTTGTTAATAGTTTTAGTGCCGACTCTGTGTTTTGAAATGAAAATAAATGCTGGGGCACTGCTTTGTTTTTCCTGTAAACATTTGAAATATTTGGAGACAGTTTTTTTTGTGGTACTAGCAGTGTTTTATGGCTTATGATAACAGCATCGTGCTGTTCAGAGATCGCCCCAGTTTCTCAATTGTTTGCTCCACTTGATTATTTGTCATATATACATTAGATGATTAGTAATATGCCATTTATTTGAGACAGTGGCTTTATCTTTGTTTACCCATATATGTCAGGGTCTTCTGGCTGTCTGCTTTTGTGTTTTTTTTTCTTCCTCTGTATGTAAGCAGACAAGATGGAATCTTTATTTGAAGGCTTATCTGTCTTCTGAGACTGATATTGTCCTGCATCCTCTGCGGATGTGAAATGTACATTTCAGTACATCTGATCGTGTCAGTGACGGCCCTGTCTCAGTGTTTCAAGATATGTGTTCTTTGTGTCTGTGAACAGAAAGAGAGGCAGACAATGGGGAGAGAGAGAGATGACATCAGTGAGCAGATTTGTCAGCAGCTCTTCTGGCTTCTGCAGCTCAGTTGGGCAGTGGAGAACTGTTTGTGTCCTGGGCAGTAGGCGTCAAGATGCACCTGATTTTGCACTTTGGTGCAAAAATGCGTGAAATCCAGACGTGTTGTAACTGTGGTGATTTAAATTGCACTTAGACTTGGTCAGAGATGTGAGAACGCAGCGCATTTCCAGAGCGTTCATGAAAGCGATCGCACGTGTGACAGAAAAAGCAGCAGGCTGCTCTCATTGTAGCATACGCTTTAAAAAATGAGTTGTCAAGTTACTTGAGGTTGAGGAACAAGTCAGATGAGGTATTTAATGTCACTTTTTGTATGAACGTTATGCAAGGATGCAAAAAATGCGCGTGGCGATGTGTGTTTTAGCAAAGGTAAGAGGAGTCATAACGCTTGTAAATACTAACCAGGCATGTCAACGCCAGGCATGAATATAATCCAGATGCATTAGATGGAAATAGAGTCTCTGGGCGTAAGACTCATGTTAATGTCAGGTGTAAGGTACTCACTCTGCTTGTGTGTTGTCACAAAATGCTGAGACTGCCACACAACAGCCACACATTATAGTTTATCTATCACTATTGTGTGTAACTTGTCATCAGTTTCATTTGAGTCAACGCCAACCTGTGTGTTTGCTGTGGTCCCCCTCCCCTTTATCTGCTATTTATGGTGCTTGTGATAGGTTTTATTATCCCGCCGTATGCTGACAGCCTATCCCTTAACCCTCTTAGGAGCACACTATGCCACGCTTGGCTGACTTGTTTGCGCTGATGTCAAGTTTTAGCGGTTAGCAGGCGGTTACCATATGCCACTGTGCTGCCGTCGCCCCCGATGTCAGTCAAACAAATGTCAACCTTAGCTCAGAACACAGTGCGGCACGACGCACACCCAGAAACACAGTGACAGTGACAAAACACACACATGCACAGTCACTCATACATATATATATACATATACATATATACACACCCTTACTGTACACACAAATAGACGTTCCATATGACAAATGCAGACACGGTGGAGTACAAACAAAAGAATTGCATCCTGTTTGAGATGTGATTGGAGGACAGAGTAGCCTGTCCCAAGAAAGGGCCTGAAGTGCAGCTCTTTATTAGGATGTCGCAGGGTCTGCAGCGGTCATTGAAGTGAGGGAAGTCGAGGCAGTTTACCATGGACCTACATATACAGGCATTTAAGCAGAAGATGCTCTCTGGCTTCAAATTTATTATCCAAACTTTCACAACTCAGACATTATGTAGTTTGGGCTGAATATAAAAATGTGTGGCATTTGGTCTAGTTGTAGACACTCATATGTACTGGATGAGGGTGCTGCGTAGCTTCGATATACTATGTCCTTCACTTACTTGATGAATGTGTAGCGCTCCTGTCATCCTGCTTCGCCCTCTGCCTTCTTCCTGTCCTCTTCTCTGTATCCATTTTAAGATGTTGGTGGCTGTGTTTTGCTCGTTGTTCAGAGAAGCAACGTCGCCCTGTGGCTTGCTGTTTATTTTGACCTTGTTCAAACTCTCCTTTCTCGCTCCCTGGTAAGTTTTTGCTTCCCCTCACTTTTCTCTCTATTCTTTGTGAGGGTCATGTTTGCTGTTCATCTCTGTCTGTCTCTGTGGCTGGTTTATCCTAAGTGCACAGAGCAGTACTCTTTGGAGTCACTGTCTCTTTGGCCTTTGACGGATCAGGATGCCCGTAGCCGTTTCTGCATTCTGCTTGGTGTCTCCTTCTCATTTTATGTCAGTGCCTCCCCGCTGCCTCTATCTTTTCCCATTTCCCCGGCTCTGTGTCTAAATTAAACATTAGTTAAACTGCTGAGTACCAGCTTTGATGGACAGTGATAAAGAAGTAACATTATAGTAACAGTAACATGACATAGTGCTTTACAACCCCAGGGAATGACACGAGAAAAAGACACCATAATCCATTTTAATTTCACTGATATCATTGTACTGAGAGTGAGAGAGGGAGAGCTGGAAAGAGAAGAGGCAATAGAAGTGAGATGTCTCAGACCAGAGACTGTGCTCTAGCTGACTGCAGTGTCTCGTGGTGACCTAGTTGCAACCTCTTTGAAGTCCACAGGCTGCAGTGGAGATCTGCTGCATTAAAACGGGACGGGGGGAAAAAAAGCAAAGAGTGGAATCAAATTCTTGCGATCTCGAGTCTGTCCCGAATCTCCATAGCTACGTGTGTATGTGTGAGTTTGTATGTTTACAGCATCTGTCACTTTGTACATACTATGTCTATGTGAGGGTGTGTACAATTCTGTGTTTTTGCTGTTACTGTGCCACTGCAAGATCTTCTCTTTCCCTCTCGCTTGCTCTCTGTGTGTGTGTGTGTGTGTGTGTGTGTGTGTGTGTGTAGGTAGTGAGTGTATGTATGTAGCAGGTATTCCTTTTGGAACGTGTAGCTGTAATTTCAGGCCAAACACAGCCTTTATCCTTTAGCCTACCACATTAGGAGACAGTGGTGCATTGTCAGGAGAGCTGACCTAGAATAGTCCAATCACTCTACAACCAACCCCCTGTCTGCCCTCTTCTGTGATCATCAGGCTGCCAATGCTGCAGTCTATAGTGTGTGTGTGTGTGTGTGTGTGTGTGTGTGTGACCCAGTTCAGTTGCTCGTGTCGCCAGGCTTGCCCCTGGTGAGGACATGCATGTTAGGGCACAAAAGACTCAGATGTGTGTTCTGTGGACTTTTTATATTATTCATCTGCAGTCAGCAAAACACTCAAAGTTTCTGTCTAAGTATTTGTGTCTAGGAGCAGAGTGAACACACACAGGTGGGCGTTTGCGTGGTCACACCATTGCGCAATAGTACGCACATGTAGACCGTATGACATGGCCGCTCAATGAACTCGCTCAATTATCCGGAGCGTTTCTCCTGCACCCCTCCACCACTGCATCTTCCCACCTGCTGGCCATTCAGAGTGTGTGTGCGCAGACGTACCCTCCGCTGGGGGCACGCTTAACCTTCTTCCTGCCGCACAACACACGGAGACGCAGACACACATGCTCCTCTTCAGGTTGCGCTTCAATTAAAAAAAAAAAGACACTTAACTTTTTCTCTCTCACCTTCTTTTCCATGCTTTCATTCCCTTCCTTTGCCTTCTTTTTGAAGATAGCCTGGGGCCTAGCAGAGTCTCATCAATCCTTTGCCTTGGCTAGATTGCATACAGGTACCCTCTGTGGCTATTTCAAATGACTTAATTAGCTTCTGAGTGCAGTTGGTTGGTAGAAGCCCCCCTCCATCCCCACCTCCCACACCAATTCTTCCTCTGTCTGTCTCTCTCTCTCTGTCTTCAGAGAGGGAAAATGATTGAGCCCATGTGACACTTTAGGTCCCTTGCCGTGTGGTTTCACTTTCTAGGTCATGCACTGGCTGTGAAGCCGACTGCCTATTACCTCATAGAATGAGACGACACGCAGAGAGTGCAGCCACGCACAGACACACGCGTTTCATCCTATGTTTAGGTCGTCACTCTGCAGTATTTAGCTTTAGGCTACATCCCACGTTTGTCACTGGTCTACTTGCCAATGCAGTATTTTCTAACTCCATATTCAACCAACATCGCGTTGCTTAACTAGGCTGACACATGGATGCTAGTTTGGAGACTGATACAGTCCAACACTGGTTGGTTACGTTGACCACAGGCCTAGGCTCCACAGACCAGCCATCAAGGTGAGTGCTTGGGGTAAAGCTTCTGCTGTGGGGTTCTACCGATGGCAGTGATGTCCGTCCTTGTTGACCTCTGTTGTTACTCGCGACGTAAAGGTGATGTCTGTCAGTTTCACAAACAAACACGAACCATACTTGAAGTTTTTTCAGTGACAGATAAAAAGTCCCTGTGCCTCTTTTAGCATTGTAAACTGTCAAGGTCTTGAAAGTCAGAGGGGGAGTTTTTGCTCCATAAAGCTGTATTGTAATGAAGTGTCTCATAGAAAGATATGACCACAAGCATGTGATCAGTGGTGGTCATCAAAGGATAAATGAGTTCTCTCACCCTGAAGGTTGGCACCAAGGTCTCAGGGGGTTGAGGAGAGCAATGTGCCTGTTAACGTCTGGCTTCCTGCTACTGCTATAGCTCTCTGACTAGCTTCAGGCCTGTGTTAAAAACCTGGGCCTGCTAAATTAAGTTTGGCTGTGCGTACAGCCTTTGGCACCACACACATGCACACAGAAAAGCTAGTGCACTCAGAGGCGCTTGAAGTCAGGCATTCACCCATACTAGTTTGCAGGAACACGCACACACTCTCACACTGACTCTCCCATTACCCGGTCTTAATTGGCTGTCTTCCCTCTTTCTCTCTTCCTCTCTAGCACTCTGTTGGACCAGCCTACAGGTCTGTTAGTAGGCTGGCACACAGCAGCAGAATTTGGGCATGCAAGAAGGTTTGGGGCCATGGAAGAAATTGGACGGAGAGACGCAATACAGATTGGTGCTGGGGTTTTAGTGCTTGATCAAGAGATGAGGGAAGATAAATGATAACTGTGCCACAACACCTGGTAGTATTAACCACTAAATATCCTGAAAGTATTATTGTTACTGTATTTTCACTAGCATATATCACGGCGACTTGTTAAAGTCAAAAAGTAGAGTAGGAGATGCTTCTCTCTTTTTCCACTAGCTGAGGAGTTGTCATGTGCTGTCAGCCAGCGTGTTCTCCATGTGCCTGTCACTGCTCTGGATCCACGCTCTGGGTCCCAGCATCCTGCCAATTGTTGAACTGTGTGGTTGTGTGTGTGTGTGTGTGTGTGTGTGTGTGTGTGTGTGTGCGTGCGTGCGCATGTTGCCCTCAGAGCACTTTGTTGATTCTGCTCCGCAGTGTCAGTGACACATTGAGCGCGTTCGGTGGGAGTCCCCTGGTTTCCCTTACGCTGTGTTTACTCCATCTGTTTACTTCCCCAAAACATTCTCAAATCTATTACCACTTACTCCTTTTCTCCTTCTGTTTTCCACTCTCTATCTAGCTCTCTTATTTACTCCTGACTTCTCTTGACTTGTCGTTTCAAATCAGTACCTGTGTGGTAGTCGGGAGGTATGCCTGTCAACAGCCAGCTTTTGTCTCTCCCTCAGCGGGAGGCAGAATTGAGTTTCTCTTTCGGCCATACAGCCAGCAATGTTTTTGCTTTAAGAGCCTGAATACGTTTCTTTTTGCTGGATGGATATTTTCACTGTATTCTTGATTAATAGAATAGTTGAGAGAGATTGTGGGTGAAATTAAATGCCAACAAACATATTCAGTTAACCAAGCAACTGTTTGATGTGAACAATATGTTAGATTGTGTAACGAAATCTCAGGATTATTTTTCCAAAAAAGCTTTATCTATAAAATATCAGAACATTTAGAAAGATACTGTCATTGATAAAAGACAGGAGTAGTATATAGGTATGTAAGTATACTGCATTTGTCATGTTGAGTTCCCAGTTTGAAGCTTGTGTCAAAGGGTGTCGTTAAAACCGGCGTGTTACACATTTGAATTCACTCTAAATCTGCGGTCACATGACTGTGTAGGATTGGATTCATAGTAAGTGTTTCATTTCGGCAACATGACACAGATAATCAGTAGAGAGCAGTGTTTATATATTTGTCAGCATAGATTATATTTGCAAAAATGTATCCTGGAAATAACATTAGATAGAATAACTGTCAGGATTGGGAAACACCATTAAGCTTCTTGCTTATAATGCAACATGCGGTACGGTTTTATAATGCCAATCTGTGTGTGATGGTATGAATTGATAGTGTACATACCCATTGCCAAGGGCACAACCAAGGGCTCATGAATGTGAGATGAAAAGAAGTAGAAGTAGAGCAGGCGAGGAAGAGAGAGGGCTCTTTTTTTCTCATCCCTGCAACTGGCTAATTAGCCTGCTACACTACCAAGCCTCAGCTGCAGGGACAGGGTTCAGTAGTTCACCTATCTACCACTGAGGTACAGCAATGGTAAACCTGGATTACCTTCTCTACCCAGTATTACAAGTACCCTTCATGTTCAGCAATCTGGAAATCAAACCAGTTCAAAGAGCTGGCCAGGTGGATTTACACAAAATCTGTTGTCCTGATAAGAGACATCATTGTTTTCTCCATAATCTCAGTGTATCATGGGGGAAAAACATGTTTGAATGACCCAGAAAATGAAGAGCTGGCCGTTCTGTGTGCCACAGTCAAATATTTGTTAATGGAATCAGATTTCTCACTATTGTCTGAATAAAATAGTATGATATAAAAGTTTTGTACCCGATGTGTCGGCTACTCTGGTAAATGATTAAAAGCAATTGGTTACATCAATCATCAATCAATTTTTATATCGACAGGATAAAGCATCAGCGATTAGTTATCATCTTGATATTTTAATAATAAGCGAGGCTTCAGCCATGCATTGAAATATTTTATTTGATATTCACAGATGGAGCATTAAGCAGTCGCCCAGTTCTGAGATAGCTTAGTAAAGACAGAGTTGACTAAATAAGATAGTTATTGGCATTTTCTTACTCTTTGTACACACACACACATTCACAGGCTTTTTACAGGCAAAACTGCAGTGAAGAGCAACGTAGGCCTACTTGCACACACTGGTACATTCTGTGTGTCACTGTCACCGTCAAACCGTGCACCACATATGCTGATGTGTCTAGAGAAGGCATATTCAGTACTGGCATTCATTTGAGGGTTAAGAGTTGATTATAGGATTAAGGTTAGAAACAGGTTGATGTGGGGGTAAGGATTGGTGGTGATTAGTAAAATAGGAGTAATGGCCCAGGGAATGCAATATTTCAGTGAATGCCCTCACAAGAAAGGCAAGCGTGTGCGTGTGCGTGCGTGTGCGTGTGTGCGTGTGCGTGCGTGTGCGTGTGCGTGCGTGTGAGATTGACACAGACAGAAATGCCTTTAATGTAATACGACAATGTGTTAGAGAGCAGCTTATTAAAATTCCATTCATCCTTCTTTCACATGTTCAGCTGCCTCACTCATCAGATAACAAATTTAATCAATTATTACTCATAAGAAAGGAACAACACACCTAACGTTATAAACAAAGCAAAATCTTTGTGAGCCTTTTCTAATATTTATGTTTTTGAAATTATATTTTTGTTTAGTTTTTACAATGATCAAATAAAAAAAAACATTTGGCAGTTTTCTTACTAATTGTTATCTCTAATCAGATGTGTTTGTGTTACCTATTTATTATTTAGAAAAGAACCTTCCATGGGAATCTCTGATTGTGTGCCAGTCGTACCCGTGCTCGCTTGTTGTTGCTGGCAGAGCAGAGTATAGCAGAGTAGACTTGGAGGGTCAAATCAGGCTAATGAAGTTGTCAGAGGCGTGTAGCGTGGAGGCTGGAGGGAGGGCCTGCCAGGCAGCCAATAGTGAGGCTGCGTCTGTGATCAGCCGAGCATGATGGGAGACCACCCTGCGCAGCGAGTGCTAAGGCCCGGCACAGCCCCCAGATCAAAGAGCTGGCCCTCTAATACACAAGCAATTAGAGAGATGCTGCAGCCTCGCGCTCGCACACAAGCTGGAATCTGGGTGCCCACACAAAGTAACACCTGGTGGTTCGCTGACAGAAACAAAACATGTTCAAGTATGTACTACAAAAGAACAAGTGTACAAATGAGGAAATATAGTTTTATGTAGATATTATATTCACCTCTTCAGCACCCACTTCCTGGTTCATGCCCGTCTTCTCTTCTCTTCTCTTTCTCTCGTTGCCCTCCTTTACTTAAGATAACTCATTAAGAACTACTTCTCCTAACTCCTCCTGTTGGCCTCCAGTGTTAGCCTGGTGCTCGCTCTCCTGCCCCGCCACCTCCGTGTGTCTTGACTCCCTTTCCTCTCCTCTGCTCTCTGCTCTGCCCAGGGTTCTTGTTTGAAATTCAAGAGTGGTGCAGTGAGACTGCAATAACCTACATACAGATCTCTTTCCCGCTAATTTCTTTCTGTTTTGCTCTCTTTTTTTCAGTCTCAATTATTCCGTCAGACCTCCCGCCATGCTTCAGTGTATTTTTGAAATAAATATCAATGGTGTAATATATGTAGGGTATTTAACATCTTTTCTCTTTCTGTCAGTCTAGCAAAATGTTGCCCTTCATTGTGCTTTGTTTTATTTTCTCACCACTGGGAAGTCACAAGGGGGTTCCTTGATGTCAAATCTTCTGTTTCTGCACTGGTTCATTTAAAATGCTGATGCTTTCTACCTCCACCTTGCCTTGTTCCTCATTCCACACTGTCCTGCTGTGTGTCCCTGTAGCTTTGCATGTGTCTGTGTGTGTGTGTATATATATATATATATATATATATCTGCATGTTTGCAAGTGTGACGCTGGAGACGCAACTCCTGTATACCCTGCTGACTTTGTGGTGAACTTCTCTCCTGCAGATTAAAATAAAGACAAGGCGAGGAGGAGAACAAAGTTATTCTGTGTGTGTGTGTGTGTGTGTGCGCAAAACCAGGATTGGAGGTGTCTGTGTTTAATAGAGGGATGCATGTGTTGGCAGGTTTATGAATGGTGTGTTTCTGTTTGTTTATGCATGTGTGTATGGTTATGTGAAGCTGCTCGTGCTTTTATTTGCATATGGAATATGTTGGCAGTGGGCGGCAGTGAAGGTGAAAGGAACCAACGAAGGAGTGAGGGCATTTATGTTAGAAGGCTAGAATAAGTAAAACACAGTGAAGAGTTAAACTTTCTGCACTGATTCTAGTGGTTGTTTTACTTATTGGACAACTAAAATCCTAAAATGTCATGTAGCGCAGTTTATTCTGCCATATGGCGCGCGTGTGTGTGCGCGTGTGTGCGCGCGCATGTGTGTGTGCGTGTGTGTGTGTGTGCGTGTGCGTGCGTGCGTGAGACATGCCCCTAATCATACCCTGATTAACCCTGATTAATCCAAAGTAAAAGCCCTTCAGCAACACAACTAGATGCCTCGCATTTGTCTGTTTTATGTCCAGAAATTAATAATACATAGAGCACTTCTACAGATGTGGCAAATCTCAATATCCACGGTTAACTCTTCGGCGAGATCCTTAAAGTAAGTCAAATTGGTTGGACAATGGTTCAAAGCGTAGGACAGTGTGCTTTTTTTGTAGCCAGGGAGGCGCAGCAAAATGAGAAGGAAAAGGGAATGATTACTTGGCATGGATCTACTCATAGGGTCAGATCATGGGTTTAAATGCTACAGCGCTAACGCTCTAAAGGAGTGTGTGTGTGTGTGTGTGTGTGTCAAAGAAAGAAGAGACCGGGAGAGAGAAGGGCAGATGTTGCATTGATGGTATGCCACGCTTCTCTTCTCTTTCCTGAATAATCATGATCCTGAGCTGATGGGATGCTGCTTCAAAAAGATGAGAGTATGCGTGAACTGTGAGTGAACTGGAACCTGCGTATGAACTGGCAGTAGCCCAACCCAGCAGCCATCCCTGCTCCCAAGCCTGGGAATTCCTAAACAGCGTTCATGCTGATATCAGCTAGAGGGGGACTTGGGTGGTGGTGGGATTGCTGGAGCACTTTTGTATCTTCTTAGATGCGCACACATGTTGTGAAATTGATGGTTTGATGTTAATTAAATAAAGACTAGAATTTGCTTTTGTGTGCGTTTGGCAGTTTTCTAGCGTGTGTCGCGGGTGAGGGCCAGAAAGAGAGACGGATTCGGTCAGGTTGGGTTGGCAGGTGAGCAGACGTTTGCTCCAGGCTGCTATGCTACCTTTTGATACAACAGGCTTTGTGGAACTGACAGGATTTTCCTCTTTTTTTCCTCTCTCTATCTCTTTCCATCTCTCTCTAAAATTGTTGCTGTCTGCATGTAATTTCTTTCGGGCTTTTATCATTCCCCTGCCTCAGATCTTGCCTTTCTTATGGTTGTGTTTTTCTGAATAATGTGAGTTGAGCGACAGATCCTGGGGCAGGTGTGTGTGAAGAGCGGGGACTGTTGTACCACATCAGACAGATAGGTGGCAGTATACTGTCAGGCTAGACCAGTACTCCCGCACATTCTCTCCATGTTGCTTTCCGTCTTAATTGGGCTCTGTTGTGTCAGTGTTTCATCCTGTCAATCTATTTAAATTTATGTGAAAATACACAATTATGTTTATATATGTATCTCTAGTAAATAGAATCTAGATTTTCATCATATCATGTCAACTATTAAAGTAAACTGGATTCTTTTCTCTTGGTCTCCATCAGGGCAATATCTGTGTCGTTTTTGAAGACTCATCTCACCTGCCTGTGCCACCTGCTTAAATGCTAAAAAGCAGTGGTGTTAGCGCTCATTAGTGGAGATGTGACTGCTCACTCCGCTCCGTCCAATATAGGGTCTGTAAAAGGGCGGATGGATAAGAAATTGTAGCACTGCATTGCAGCTGTGACTCAGTACCATCAACTTAGAAATGATGTGAGCGGATAAATGCAGACACACACACACACACACACACACACACACACACACACTGTTTGCCCAGATCAAGGCTGTGGCTCTGAGGGAGTAGAGAGAGATCAGGCACAGAGAGCCTATGGAAATAGACGGCTTTGTCATCGAAACACCCACCACTCTTCCCTGGAGATGCACTACTGTGGTGGTATCCTCAACTCACTGACTTTCTTCTTCTCTTTTTTCATCTTGTTCTCTACCCTGCATCTGACACACACACACACACACACACACACACACACACTTAAGCAGCATTTACTTTGCAAGAGGTAGTGATTTTTCAGTAAGAATTAAACAATCTGTAATTACCTTAGTTTGACTTCACTTCACTTTAAGCATTTACATTCTTGTGTTTTGTTTGGAAAAATCTCACTTTCATTCCCATGTTACAATTTAAGTCAGTTAGCGGATGCCGATGGTCATGGGTTTAGCAAAAATATTATATAATATAATATTTCTAAAAATATAAAGATGCAGATTTAGAAATTATTTCTATAGATAAAGTTACTCATTTGACTTTTTGCTCAGTCTTGTCATAACCCTCCATTTCTCCACCTTTGTTCTCTTGCTGCACTGCGTACTGTGGCTAGTAAAAAAGAAGATGCTTCTCCCCAGGACCCCGGTTGTGGCCAGGAGGAACCTGCTCTACCAGCTCAGCCATAACCAAACCACATGGCTTTGTGGTTGCTGCATCACTTGATGACACAAGTAAAAAGCGTTAGATGTTTTTTTGTTGTTATTATTTTTTTAATCTTCAAATGCATAGGCTTCATCAGGGAACAGTATTGTCATTCCCAGTACACCTGGCCTTTATTTCATACTTGTTTTCTTTGAATCCTGGGAGCACCACAGTTCTGTCCACTGTTATTAGACACCTGGAGACATTTTCTCTTATTGAATCTCCCTCACACTCATATTCCCATGTCACTCTGCCAGTGTTAGCAAAAACAATGTTCGCCTCATAAGCTGTTCATCCGTAAATTAGTTTGCTTTTTAAAGGGGTGTATTGGTGCATATGTGTATAGTTGAATGACGTGTCACTTCCTCCCCTGCGTCTTGCCTGCCCGTCAGAGCGCTGAGCTGTGGTTTGGTTCTAGCAGTGGTGACTCTGCTCCCACTTTTGCATTGCGTCGCAGAATTACCTATGTGGGCGAGTGGACAGGTCTAGTGCTGGCTCATATGCATGTAATTATAAGCACATACTGTATGAATAATAACACACACACACCGACTTCCTACATTCCCCAGAACCGTGTGTGTGTGTGTGTGTGTGTGTGTAAGAGGCATAGCAACATCCTTTTTTCATGCACAAATCTACTATACTTTTCTTACTTCTTCTTACTAACTAATAAAGTTAGGCGTTGAATCGGCTCTATGTCCTGTTACTTCCCAACCTCTCTTCCTCTTTTTCCATCCACCCATTCTCATCTACATCTGAGAGAGTTGAGGGTCTGCCGTGCCCAAGTTGACCACATGTTTGCAGGGTCAGCCAGAGTAGCTGGGTGAGAGCCAGCCTGCTGAGAGCCAGTGCTGGGGCAGGCCAGGTTTGGTTTGACCATCAATAAGACCTGCGGTGTAGGCAGACTGAGATCGAGGTGGGGGCGGGACTGCAGAGCTTGTATCCTGCAGATTAGAGCTATACACCATCTATACACACAGGATGGGCTTTCAACATACCCCGCTACCCTGGCCATGACTCCCTGAACTGGGGAAGTGTACATGTGAATGTGTTTGTGGGATGAAGTCAGAAAGAAGCATGCAGACTTTTTTTTTTCTAATGGATAGTGGCAGAGTAAACTTTTCACCCCGCTTTCTCATGTGATCGGACTAAAACAGCATTCCATGGAAAATGCATGTGCCTTGCACCTGTGTGTGTGTGTGTGTGTGTGTAGTGTAGCATGTGTGCTTCTGAACTAATAGTAATAAGAGCGGTGGACTGTGGATTACCTCTAGTTCAGACAATTATCTTTCCACCAGTCAATTCAAGGTCAGTTTTACAAACCCATTTACTTGCTAACAAATGTGCTTCAATAAAGTGTGTCTGAATCAAACATCTCAACATGTGGTGCATTTTATTATTCTTGTGCTTCTTAGTCGATGTTTTATTTATGTGTGTGGTTCTGTATTTGTAATGCCTGATATATGCTGTATATATATATATATATATATTTTTTTTTGTGAAGTGCAGTAGATTGCTCCTCAGTATTTTTATGTCAATCGCTGCAGTCACATGGGCTCTCCACGTGTGTGTGTGTGTGTGTGTGTGTGTGTGTGTTCTTTGAGTTTGTTGCTTTGCCTAATAGCTGTGACAAGTGAATGAGGCCTGATGTTTGGCGCTCTTTTAATAGGCAGTGCGCGTGCATGTGTCTGCACTTGTGTGTGCTCAGTCTTTAGCAGTATGCCACGTCTCGAGCCCCTTATTCTTGAATAATTGTGCTGCAAGTCCTCAGCCTCCCCTTTAGCCTGAAAACCAAGCTCATTGCAGCCCCCAAAGAGCCCCCCCCACAAGGTAAAGAAAAAAATCCCAAGTTGTCCTTGTGCATAAAAGTAGATTCTACTCTCCAACACCTTTTCAAATTAATATTTGTGATGGGCGCCATTCTGCCAGCCCCAGTTTCTGTTCCCTGCCTTTGTTCCTGCGTTTGATGTAATGGAGGCAAGGACAAAGAGGAGAGCAGGCAGAGTGTGTGAAAATGGTAGTTAAGTGGGCTTAAGGACTCCTTCAGTACCTTCTGAAAGGCCTGGACCCTGAATAGGACCCTCGCACTGCTAAGCTGTAGTGCAGTAAACAAGACAGGTCCAGCACAAAGGTGCGTCTCAAATGAGCACAGACACCCTCCTCCCCTTTCGCCTCACCCCCGTCTCTTCCCAACCTTCCACCCGATTCTGACATCTGGCCAATCCCAAGATCTATCTGAATTCTCACTCATTCCCCTCCCTTTTTAGACCCCTTCATTTTTTGCTCTCCTTCGTATCTTTTCTCTTGTTCTTTAGTGTTTCTCCACACTCTCTTCTGGTGTGTGTGTGTGTGTTTGTTGTGCTGGTCCCGGCTGGACAGCTTGCTTCCCCTAGCCAGCCTTGTCCCCAGTGCTTGGGCGGCTCGGCTCTTTTGTTTAGTTAATTGCAATGAGTATAATGTACTAGTCTCTCCGAGGTCCACGAAAGACAATTAGACAATCCCAAGAATTTAATGAGACACCAGCAGCCCCAATCCCCCATACTCTGCTTTGAGAAACACCCTGCTCTCTGTTGGCAGACGTGATGTAGTGAGGAGGGGGTTGCGATGCAGGTCGCCTGTCTGTGTCTGTTTGTGTGTTTACCAGATTGTTGGTCTGCCCATCAGAGAAATCACCAGAGAGAAAAGACTCGCAGAGATAAAATACAAAGAGAAAAATAAACAGTTCTGTCTAGATTTGAATTCTACATTTATATGGCACAGGTCCAGGTCTGGTACACCATGGGTTTCTCATCTGAAGAATTGCTCTTCCTGGACAGGACAGACGTCCCGGGAATGTCCGTGTAATTATTAAGAGTAATTATCCTGTTCACCCAGTGAAGGGACAGAACACTTGACAGTGTCATCCCCGAAAGGAAAAGGGATGGCTGGGGGGCCTGGGTGATAGTCGAAACCCTGGGTGGCCCTTTAAGAACTTCGCCTTTCTCTCTCTGTCTTTTTTCTGTTCTTATTATGTCTCCCATGATGTTCCCTTTTCTCTGTCCCTTTCTGCCTCTTGTTTCTGTCATGCATTCCATCAGGAAGACCTCTCTCCGGATCATGCCAAGATAAAGCCAGCCTTTAAAACGGGGGAAATATTCATAAGTGATTCATTATATCTCTGGTCACCTCACATGGAGATTAATTAATATCACTCTGCCATTGTCAAGTGCTAGTAATTCACAGCCTTAAAACCCATGCTTGGACCATGTCATGAACGAAATAGGTTTATTTTTTCTTATATTCTTTTTGTTTTCCTCTCTCCTTCATTCTCTCCCTGATTCTGTCATTGCTGTGCTTTTTCTCCCTGGCTAATCATGGTGTTACAACAAAAGACGGGGCTCCATTATTGCATGTGTGCGTCCCAGAAGAAAGGAAATGAGAGTGGGACAGAGGGTGGCCATGGCCTGACACTGCACTATTAATCTTCCAGTAAAGCCTTGTCAGGCAGAAACGGACACAAATGGATCACTCCCATTAACTGGGAGAGTGTAGGTAAGGGCTTTAACAAGCGTTTACCAGAGTTCATTTTCTCTCTAATGAAGAGGGGGAATATGCGACCTCCCGGCCAAACCTGCCAGGCCGCACTTAAAGGTCTGGATGGAGGAGAAAGGGAGAGAAGAAGAGGTGTAAGAGAGAAGACAAAAAAAGTAGTGTTCTAAGTGTCATATCAGCCATTGTGAAAGGTTACGGTTTGGGTCACCCCACCGTTAGTCTATCATGGGACATCCATATTCTAGTCTTTGAGAACTTTATGAACTTCTGTCCTTGTGATTACAGCAGCGTTTACCATGATTTGGATAATATCTATAACAAAATAAGATCTTAGACCATTTGCCTCCCTGAAAATCCTGTTAACTGTTATCAACGCATGACCACGTGCAAACTAAGACACCTGTATGTGGCTTTAGTAGATGAACACACACACACACAGTTTGTCCGGTGCTCATGTTTACATTTTGGTAATGGGTATTCACACACACGTCGCATTCTTTGACACCTCAGCCAACAATGGCTTGCGACAACAGTAGGTGTCGTCCCTTCTGGGGTTTGCATGTATGAGCTATGTTTTAAATATGTGTCCGTCATCCTCCTGAGCTGTCATGTATGTGGCCACACTTCTGTCCACACAACCCTAAAACCTGCTCGTGCTGTGGCTCACAGCCCTTCGAGACGCTTCCCAGTCACAACTGCATTCCCAGAGGGGTGCGAGTGGTTTTGTGTATGCATGCTAGGTGTGTGTTTGTATCGGTGACTTAGCAGGGAAGACGTAGACATTGAATTTCAAATGCACAGTGTCCCTTGTCTCCTGACTCAAACTGGATGGGATAGTGGTGGTTTTTGAAAAGCCACATGATAATAAGAGCTGTGCTGGAAACATGTCAAGGATTTAGCTGGTGGCACAGTGTAATTCATTGTGCCCTTCTACATGTCCATGTTTTTCAGTGAAAGTCAGTTAGCATGGAGACAGGGTTTTGCACTCACACTAAAGATTTGACAGGTTGATTTTTCAAAAACTCAGTGTCTTTCTCTAAAATAATGCCCGTGTTGGCCCCTCCAGTGGTGAAGCCAGTGTGCGCGACCCTCTGGATAGATTCGTTATGCATCAAATTGTGGTGATGGCACTAGACGGATGCACTAGGCTGTTGTTTTTCCTCCAGCATCTGTTAACAATGAGACCAGTTTAAAAAGCAGAGATAGCAGTACACACTGACCCGAGCGACACCAGAGAGGGAGAGGAAGAGCTGTGCGGCTCAGCCCGTTTGTCTGTTATCACAGGCTCCCAGGGGAAACTATGAGACAAGAGGAAGACTTCACCTTCCTCCAACATCTCCACTGCCCCATCTCTCCTAGTACTCCCACTCCGCTGCAGTGCTCCTCTCCCACCCCCCACGCCCCAAACATTTTTAATTATATCTTCTCCCAAGTACTGCGGCTCAGTAACCAAGGAGCTGACATTGATGCATGTGCTGATAAATCCGCAAACACTGGAAACAAGATTAACAAAG
Organism: Microctenopoma steveboyesi; assembly: GCA_032359275.1. Classification (NCBI taxonomy): domain Eukaryota; kingdom Metazoa; phylum Chordata; class Actinopteri; order Anabantiformes; family Anabantidae; genus Microctenopoma; species Microctenopoma steveboyesi. Next base: position 8,724,009 of record JAUMHF010000026.1, read on the forward strand.
ATTTTGAGGAAAGGGTGACAGCTAATTTTGCGCGATGGTTGGCGCCTCATTCAAGACTGATGTTTTTGATAGAGCAAGCCACGCCTGAGAATTCACGCTTTACAATGGGGAGGGGGGGTGCGTGCGTAGCACAAGAAGTTCCACGGGATTTGCACTTTTCAAATAGTTTTTCTTTTTTAAATCTTCACCGCTTTCTGGCATTGAAGTCTCCTGTCCCAGTCTTTCACCCCGATTCTGTTTATACAATTATTCATTATTAACTTTTTCTAGATATGGGATCATTTATTTTAAGTCATCCTACAATTTTCTTTTCTTTTCCTTTCGCAGTAAACCAGGATGACGCGATACATCATTAAACAATAACATTTAATAGCAACAGCATACCAATAAGAACGCGATACTGTTATGTGGGGTTTTTCTAGTAATAAGCACATTTGCCTGTGGGCATTTGTTTGTGTCTGTGCGCGTGTATCTGTGTGTGTATAGGTTCCAATCTAATCAGCGCGATCTAATCAGCAGTGTGTGTGGAGTCAGTGACATGCCACTCCAGGCCCGTGGTCCTCTCTCTGAACTGGCTCTCAACCCACTGAGACACCGATACACACTTCTCTGAGAAAGATATCAGTCTGCCTCATCACGCCCTACACACACACACACACACACACACACACACACTAGGGAAGAGAAGAAGATAACAATCATACTTCCACAGCTGATTCCCTATTTTCTCATCAAAAAAGCCACACCACCCTACCTCCTTCTTTTCTCCTTTTCCTCTCTGCAGCCAATTTCAGGTCTATACAGTAGAAACATCTTGTAGATTTCTTTTGTTCTTTTCTATGCCGCTTTCCTTTTTATCTTCCCTTTTTTCCACCTCTTTATGTGATGTCTCCCTTCTCAGAATCACCTCCCCTGTCTTTATTTGCAGGCAGCTGACAGCTTCTTTCACTTTTCTTTGTCACTCTCTCCTTCTCCCTCTCTCCCTGTCTCTCTAGCGCTCTTTTTCATCCATACCCCTCCATCTGCTTTCGCTTTTGTTTGCCCGGCCCCTCTCCCATCCCAACTTGATAATGAGGAATGCAGTGTGACCCTGACCTCCATCGGCCCTGCAACCACCTCCGACCCCTCCAGGTGACCTCCGGTCCCTGTTTTGACAGCTTGATTAATTACCCAGTGTTATGATTTATGAGAAAAGCAGTATGTAAAAATAATAGACAACAGGTGGTCTTAAAAAAAGTAATAGATTTGAAAGAGCTTCTAGCGAGGATTGTGGTGGCGGTGGGATGGAGGGGGCTGGGGTATGTGAGAAAGAGAGCTGCAGAGAGGAGGGATGTGTTTTAGAGCCGCTCTCCATGGTTAATTGCTTTCAACCATTTTTGAAGGCTACACTGGGTTAATAGGAAAATGTCTATTGCTCCATGCATGGTTTCCTTAGTTGCTACAGCATGGATTTCTCCACATGTATTTGACTGTATGGCACGAGGATGAAGGGGATTCCAACATACATGCGTAGCTCCATGTGTGTGCCGTGAAGCGGAAACCCAGCCATGTGGTAATGACACTATGGAAAATATCCCGGGACGCACGCGCACGCACATACAGATGCGCTATATCCTCCGCTACCTCTTTCCTCGGTTGCATCCCGTGAAAATAATAAGAGTAAATGGCAGGACAGAGCGGCCAGTGTTTACTCTTCACACTTCAAACACAGCTTGTGATTGGTTGTCGCGACCTCCCGTGACTCAGAGACCTGTGGTGCAGCGCCACTTAGAGAGAGGTCAGACTTCTGGACTGTTGAAGTGTGCATGTCAGTGTGGTTGCGTGTCTGCGTGCTAATGCCGTGGCCTTCAGATATATTGCCAGTTGGAAGTTTACAAATAGTGACATTCTCGCAGCGTACAATACCACCGTAGATTAAAATGAATATTTTAAAAAGATAAGAAAGCAAATTTCATTCCAGGTAGGTCACACTAACGCACACCACATATAAACAGTCAGTAATGTCGGCAGGGCCACCAGTCCTCCCTGTGGCTCTCCCTCCTTGGTCACAATGACAGAGCAGGGGTGAAGGGATTCCTCTTTGACCTTTGACCGATGTAGGTCACAGTGGTCCTGTGATGTTCAGTAAGATTAATACTCCAGGCACAACCGCAGAGTCTCATTATTCACCAACACAGTGTTGATTACGGGTAGATGACACCCAGTGCAGCGCACCTACACATCTTTCTTTGCACACATTTGCGCTGTGGGAGTAGCATAACTTTATTTATTAGGTTGTAAGGAGAACATATCATTTCATTTTATACTTGGTCATTTACACTGGTGTGCTCACCCGTGCCTGTTTTCTATTTCACCGTGGTCCTGGGTGCGTGTGATGTGTCCCGTTTAGATGTGGCTGACCCCGACCGGCCCACTCTGTACAAATGGCTCTGCGTCTCGCACCCACTGCGTGTTCATGTGTGTTAACGCATTAACTACCTGTCCAGATGGTGAAGCAGTAGCGTTCGTCGGCAGCACTCATTAAGAATTCACACGCCAGAGGATTTTTTGAAAACTTCAGCGCAGTAAAAGGACACCCACGTTTTGGTGTCATTTCCCGTTATTGATATCGTAATGATCATCAGAGAAGAATGTTTCTCTGTCATCATAGAGATCAGATAAGTAACTTTTGTTCAAACCTGTTAAGAAATGAGATGTTTGTAGAGCAAATGCATCTTAGTAACGTCATCCGTTCAGTCATTGTCACTTATCGTCACGTCTTTATTCGTAGACCTACTGAACTCAGAATTTGTCTTTCTTTCTTTTGTCTCATTTCGTTTATTTTTAGTGGCCTTCAGGACAGGGTTGCTCCCGGGACACCTCCAACCCTCCTATTTCCTCTTTTTGTAGCTCCTCTCACTCCCTGATTTATACATTAAATAGTTCGGCAGGAGGCCAGGGAGGCACCTATCATTCCATGATCTATATCTCTCTGTGTCCTCATTAAAAATACATGTGTATGCTTAGGGGAGACAATATAGAATGTATAAATCAAAATGCTAACGGCATCAGAATAAGCTCCCTGTATTTATTTCCCCATAGCTTTCCCTCTGTGGGCTGAGGACTCGTCCTGTTTACTGTATTTCCTCCACTATGTATGTGGCAAGCACATGCTCCATACTTTAATATTAAAGTGTAGAGGAAATGTAAATTTATTATGCAACTAATTTGACGTTCAAGAAAGACTTGAACTGACTTAAAGATTACAATGCCTTAATAATTCAGCTTCTATTTTGTAATTATGTATATTTTTATTTAAAGTCAGTGCACAAAGACAAAGTGAAAGGTAATGAAATATTTGGAAAACACACAGATATTTAACTGCTAAGTTGAGGTCTCCCTGTTGGTGAGTTTACTTTAGCGGTTGTGTCTTTGCGAATGACACACAGGTCTCCTGTAAAAAAAAAATAAAAAAAGTTGACAAACGACTTGTGTAACATTTACTTGCACAATCAATAGCTCTGACAATTTCCACCTGGACGGTGATTAATGCTACATCCACCCCCATTCTAGCAACCCCCACCTCCAAACCCTGCACCTCCCTCTGTGTGTGTCGTGCTGAGAGCAGATGAAGCAGGCCTGTGTGTGTACGTGTGTGTGTGTGTGTGTGTGTGTGTGCATGCATGCGTGTGTGTGTTTACGTCTGCCCAGACACTGATGCTTGATCAACCACTGAGCATGAATAGTGGCTAAACAAATTCACAGATTCACAGACGTTGAGTATGGAAAATAAGTGACACATAAACTGGCTTTGGCATTGCACTGAGTGAGTTACTCAACAGCGCCTGTGTGAGTGTCTTTATGTCGATCCTTTCACTAAGGTGCTGAAAATAGACAGGTCGGGATGAGCCAGACAGGAAGAGAGAAACAGAAAGTGAAATGTAAATGCGAGCATGAAAAGAAGCTGAGGCATCGGGGATCAGAAGCTGTGCTATTCTCCTCACTTCCTCCACCCCACTGCTCCACTTTGAACTAATTTATAAATATTCAGCTCGGTATATAAACAATATCCAAATGAGCCCAGACATCCATGCCAAGGTTAAAAACTCTGCTGCTTATTACAGACACAACTACTTGACTAGCTCTAAAGGTTCGCCTCGTTTTCTGACCCAAACTATTTGTGCTCATTAGGATCAAGAAAAAGATAATCATTACCACCGAGTCTTATTTACCTTGACCAAATTAGTGTACAACTACATCAGTGGAAGCGAAGACGGAACAGTCTTTGAACTTGAAGTGAAAAGTTGAATTTAGAGAACTTAATTAAATATGTAGTCTTTAAGAGAGGAGAAGCCCGTATGGAGGGTGATTTGTTCAAAATTAAATCACGGGGCAGACAGGGAGATGAGACTCCGGTTTGCCTATGTAAACGTTTGTGTTGGCTGTTGAATTGATTGCTTAAACACACACGAGTTCAACGGAGGAGTGGAGCACGCGCATCTTCCGCGTGTGTGCCATTTACTTCGTTTACTGAAAACGAGCCGCGTTTTAACTAGTGCTGTAATTTTAGGCCAGTACGTACATTTTCTTTATCAGTCTTAACCCTTTCCCGTCTCACTCTGATAAACAGGAAAATGCTAATGTTTAGTTATATTTCTCCGCGAGTGCTCGCGTGGCCCCATGGGTATTTCTGCTTAACAAGACGATGATTGATTTTTTTGCTGACAGGCTGATGACAATTCCGTCTCATCCCCTCTCACATCACCCCTAAGACCACATGTATTTTCATAGCCCCTGTGGTACAGTAAGTAGTCTCCCACACTTCTGCTCTCAGAGAAACATAGCTGTGTGTTTCGGTGAGTATGGGGGGTCTCAGACTGGTGCTGTGTTAAAATGAGAAAGGGGGCACCGTGACTTAATCTGACAGTACTGTGCGATCTGTGTGGTATCTCAGCCTCAGGGAGAGGGGGAGTGGAAAAGTAGAGAGAAAGAGAGAAAAGAGGGGAATCGGGTGGATAAAGGGGGCCCCCGCATGCAAAAAAAAAAAAAGCTCACGTAGAGATGGAGACAGACAAGGTCACACAGCAGGGCGTCCCTGATGGAGAGGGAGAGCCAGAGAGTGTATTTGTTATTACAGTATTTACCTTCCCTCTCAGCTTTACCTCTTTATTAGGAATAGTCTGTGTTGTCTCTGTCTTACTGTCTACAGCCTCGACGCCACTTCAGCCACTAGCAACTAAAATGCAAACAAACTGGGATGCTTTGCTCATGCCTATTTTCCAACTTGGTCTTTCTTCTTGGTCAGCCATTGTGCCTCGTTCCGATCTCAAATCAAACATAGCCTGAAGCTATCCCTTCCCTCCTCCTCATCTTATTGGGTCTGCCATGCTGGGTGACCCTTTACCTCTTGTCAGTCAAGCCTGAGCAGCGAATCAGGAGCTGCGCAATGGTAAAACAAGGAAGCGAAGCGAAGGCTGTTAAGAAAAGGAAAAGCGGCGCTAGCGCTGATTCTAACGGCGCTCAGACAGAAAAACGAACAAAGTGAGCTGCTCAAGAGCCAATTTAAATGGACACCTATAGATTGTGAACTTAGATGTGAGATACATGCTCACAGATTCACAGGCGCATTAAAATACGAGTGCAGTGAGGAAGGAGACCATTTATATGCTCCTATTCAGCAAACAGCCGCACACACAACCTTAAACTCATGCAACCATACCATCTACTTTCTTCACCGCATGCATCCGTGACGGCTATCAGCCATGCTTTGTACCTGTCAAGTGCTGTCCTTTTCCCTGTGCCCAAAGCCCTGCTTGCTACATGAGAGCTCTCACATCAAAGCTCCGCTGAGCTCCACACACACAGATGAAACACCCTCTCACTCCGGCCGCCTCTTTCCTTGTTCCTGCACATTAGACACATTTCATTTCATTACAACGCCACTGGAAAAATAGAGGTGCTGCTGTCTTAAAGGGACATCTTATTTACGGTCACACTTACAGTACTCACTCACACCGCACACGGACACACACACGCTTGTCACTTTCTTTTCAAATAATGAGACTAGAGGGAAGAATAATGATCTGCTCTCATCAAAATTCTAGTGGACAAGCAGCGTCCAATTTGACCAGGGTCATCACTGAATATAGACAATTGTCAACGGTCACCACTATGTGCCTTCAGTTTAATCACACTAATAAAAATAAGAATAATAAACCACAAATACCATTATGTGATATTGATAATGCAGTTTACTTACATAGTTTTTCTTTCTACTGTGCAGAGAGAGTAGTGGTTGGGTTTTTAGAAGACTTAATATTTTTAAACGGAGGGAGATGGGGCGATGTCAGAGGAAGGGTTCCGTCACGATGATGAGACGAGCCCTGGTTTCCGTAGCAGCAGCTGTCTTCTTTGCGCTATCTAGTGCGGGACAGGCCGACAAAGGAGTACTAAGGAGTGTCCAGAGCAGGGTGATGGGGGTCGGGGCGACCCTCTTGACCGCTGGCCCCAGGGCAGGGACTCAGTGTGGCTGTGGCACAGGGGCACCCACAGGGCATGGGAAGAGACTTAGCCTGCATACCGCAGTAGAAAGACAAAACTGACCTAACGCCGGAGTACCGTGTGTGTCTGTTTTATGTGAGACAGTGTGTGTGTGTGCATAGGACAAAGGCAAAGTGACCCAGTGTTAGCGATGTGTAAGGGAGAGATTTAACGGCATAAAAAGCAGGGTGACCCAAGGTTTGCAATTGTGCATTTGTATAAGACAGCACATCACAGCACAAAGATCAGATTTAGCAGGTGTATCCAGCGTGTGTGTATGGGAGAGACTTGACAGTTAGCTAGAAGCACAAAGACAGACTGACCCAACTCTAGAAGGCTGTATGGCAGAGGGATTTGGCTGTCACAAAACAATGCAAAAAGTAGGTTGATGAACATTAGCTCTGTGGGAGAAATTTGTTCTGTGGGATTTGGAGAGAGGTGACACTGCAGTTTGATTTGCATCTTGTGTTTGTGTTCGTTTATATTGTTTTTCAAACATTTTCTATTTTATAGTTTAGGTTTGCTACAACCAATTATGGGGACAAAATGTAATATTTAACATTTTTCTTTAAGCCTTATTTCAGTTTAAGTCAAAAATGCATTTTTAAATTACTGCTGCATTAAGATGAAATGTTCCCATTTGCTTTGTTGTGCTCCATCCACCAGCACCAGGCTTCTTGTATATTTGGTTGAGTGAGGGAGGAATAAGGAGAGGAAATGACTTGGAAGAAAGAGCCGTGTGGTCCTGACACCAGCACAGACCTCTTAGTGTTCAAATAAATGATGGTTTCCGACATATAAGTGATCTTGTTGGCCCTGGTCCTCCAGACTAAATATGCCGACGACACTGCTCGCCTTTACAGCAATGTCCTTCTGGGTGACTGGACAGCTGAAAAGGTTAGCACTGTTAGCTCAGTTAGGTGTATTTTCAGCTCCAGACGAAAGGCCATAGGCTATAGGCCAATCAGGGTTGGCTTAAGGATGCTGAAATGTGAGGAACTGGGCCACATGAGGTTAACGTTTGTATGCTTAAGACGGGGAAGGGTTGTTGACCAGTAAAGGTTAGACTAAGAGTACTGACGACTAAACATAGGCCACTTAGGGTTTGTGTCACGTGGACTAGTGTTGCCAAACCATTAACTTTTGGCCTTGTGAACAGGACCAGGGGAAAGGAGAAGCGAACACAAAATGATGTGTTGATCTTCAAGTACAAGAGCTTATTACTCATTCTTTCTTTTCATGATGTAGTTTATTTTATTTATTTGGTGTCATTTATTCTCAGATTAATGTGTTTACTATAAAAGCTTTGAATTAAAATGTTTGATTTTAAATTTGATCCTGATTTTTATGGTGTTGCTGTTGGCTGGACTGGACTTGTCAGTTGTTTTATCAGGCTGCCACCAGTGGGCAGTGGCACAAAGCTGGTGTGGATCTGGTGAGACTACATCTCTCTGTCCGTCTGTCCTTCCTTCTCTCTCTGTCTTTGTCTCATCATTTCCCAATCTGTCCCAATCGCTCTTTTCTCTTTCTAACGTGTTCTCTCCTCTCTCTCTGTATCCCCCCCCTCTCTTCCGACCTCTCTTTCCCTCACCCATTCCTGTTTTTCATCTGTGCATCCATCTGTCTGCCTGTTCTCTTATGCGTCTGAACTTCTGTATTTGCGTGCAAATGTCTCTGATGTTCAAAAACTGAATTAAGTCTCTCTAATAGATTCTCTTGCCCTTAGCTCTTCAACGTAACCTTTTCTGCTATGTATACACATATATAGAAGATTTACACATTTCAAGTTTGGAGAATGTACTTTGCATACAAATTATTACTTGGACATCATTAAAAAAAGAATAAATATATATCTATATCTATATATATTTACAACAAATCGGCTGTGTCTTGAGGTAAAATAAAAAACCTCATCCCATTATGTAACAGAAACCCATGAGAATTTGAAGATATATTTATTAAATTTAAAATGTGTAATAGTAAAAAACATATACTTTAGGCATAATATTTTGATCATCGTGAGTTTTCTTGTTACTTAGTGATCTTTTATAAGTGAAGGGCCTTTATATTAATGTGTTACTTTACACATATGTCCAGCGAGCTGAGGAGAACTCTGTCTGAATTTGAAAGGAAGTGAGAATTAGTCTAATTGTATAATTTTAATAAGTGAGACAGTGTAATTTTGCCGTTGTCAACACGGCAGGTGCTAAGGGAAGGAGTGTGTGGCAGGTTTGAAGCAGATGAGCGCAAGAGGGACACACACGCATGCTGCGTCAACAGAAGATGAGCACATTGTGTTAACACTTATTAAGGAAGGGGAGACGTGTCGCCTCGAGAAGACTGCGTGTGTGTCTGTGTGCACTGACGATTTACAGAGGAAGCTGAGCGATGCTGTCTCTCTAAACTTTTTTTCCCCATCTCCTAAAGGTCTTTTTTGTCAGCACTGATATCTTTCGTACTCTTTGTGCTCTTGCACAGGCATGTACCCAGAAGTTGCGGTGTGTGTGTGTGTGTGTCTTTATTCACAATGGGGTTGTGTGTGAAAAACAACCAAAGTGAAACAGGAATCTATCCATTTCCTGCTTTAGTTTCAGAGTGCTTGGGACAATAAACACAGTTAATTAAAATGGTTTCAAAGTTGAAGAAGTCACTAAAGGCTACGAGAAAACTTCCTTTCCTTCACAACACATTACCCCTTGGTCGTTTGCTCTCTTTTTACAACCACTTTGTTGCTTTCTTTGTTCATTTTTAACAGCTGTTTTAAGTGTTGGCATATTGAAATAGTGAATGGATTATGGTTAATATTAAACAACATTTCCCAACTCGATATTTCGTTGCGCTGTCTGTAGTTACATACAGACACATGCGCATAGACATGCGTTGCAAGTTGCAGCGAACTCTTTTGTTGAGTGATGGTGGAATCGATTGGGCTTGATATTAAGTGACACTTGGCCTTTGGAGTCAGTAAATGCTACTCACCGACTGAAAGCACCGTAGCTGAATTCCAATCCTCTAGTTACTTCTCAGGCTTGTCCCAACTGTGACACACTCTCCTTTTGGTCTCACTGCTCTTTCTCTCAGTCCAGATTTGCATCTTTTCTCTAGTCATCTCACAGTCTGTGTGTTTAAAGTCTTTTTACAGTGTTATTTGCTTGTAGATATACTCTTGCATAAACAACGTGAGTCATTACCAGACCTTGACTGAACTGGTCATTTCTAAGCTTCAGTGTAGCAGAGATGCACTTTTACCTCGAAGGGTTGAAAAAAAAAAACAATGTCTGCTTTTTATTAAAGTAAAAGGAAACCCAAGGATTGAAATCATATTTGTGGAATGATTATTTCTACACATCTCTCTCGCATACATGCACATGCATGTACACGCACCTCCCATGTTCTCTACCTGAGATATGTAATTTCTTCTATTGATTTACTGTCGATATAGTTTCATCTCGCCAGACATTTTGCAGTTCTCTTTTTTCTTTTACAACCTAATTAATTTTCATTTGGATTGTAAAGCTTTGTTATTAAAAAGCACTATACAAACACAAAATGATATGGTATTGTATAGACAGTGGAAATCAATCTCTGAATAAAATAACGTCAAGTCTAAACACACCAGATTCTGATATAGATTACGTCATGGATCAGAGATACATACATGAATACGTTTTTTCTCTGTTTTAGGAGGGCTACGGTGTGATAGTGCTCAACCCCAACGAGAACTACCTGGAGGTGGAGAAGCCAGCCAAGTCCACTCCCATACCCTCTCCTACTGAACCCTCGGATGAACCCGCTGAAAAGAGGGAACGCAAAGATGACAAAGAGGGCAAAAAGAAGAGAGAATTTTATGAGAAGTACCGTAACCCGCAGAAGGAGACAGAGACTGAGCGGATCCCTATACGGGTAAGTCGTAGAGGGAGGGAGGTATAAAGAAAAAAAGCAGGAAGGAAGAGGGAGCTGCAGCAGAGGGACAGAAGGATAGATGTTCATCAAAAGCAGACGTGATGGGGGAGGTGGACAGAGTGACAGTTTAGGGTTGTGGGAGGAGGTAGGAGAAGAGACTTAGGTGAGAAAATGGGAGGGAGGAATTTGGGCAAGTTTGGAAGTGACAAAGGAGGCAAGAAGGTGCGGGGAGGAATAAGGTGGGAGGTGGCTAGCTGAGGAAGCGAAGGAAGGAAATGTTAGGTAACAAGGGACGAAGGGAGGACGGGAGGCAGAGGGAGAAAGAGAGGCTCTTGTGTGGTCAGCCTGTGTGTGAAGAGGTTGGCTTTGCTCCAGTCGCCTTTCAGTGAGCAAGTGTTAACCACATGGCTACCTCCCTCTCTCTCTCTCTCTCTCTTCCTCTTTCCTTCGCTCTCTCTCTCTCTCTGTCTCTCTCAGATGGTGGGCTGGTCAATGCAGCTCGGGCCCTTCACTTGTGTTGACCACTGGGATTATTATCTCCCTAACACATACTCTGCAAAGGCATGGCAACATTATTATCATGCTGCACTGACCACACAGCTCAGTCACGCACACATACCGTACTTGTATGTGTGTACACACACACACGCGCACACACACACACACACACGCACGCACACACCTGGCTCTAGGCACCTAGCTTGTCCACTTTACCCTGTGTTTAAAAAAATAAATTATGGTCAAAGTGATGATAAATCCAAACAATATTGTCCTCTTGACAGATGTTTTCACCTTCATAATCATAATTTACCACTAAATGTATTTCTAGCCCTTTTGGCTTTGGTAACACGCTTGATCGCTGGCATTTTAAAAAAGAACACAACTAGCAAGACTTTTGTGTTTTTCTGAGAGTAATGTTGATTAGCTGTGTCTTCCTTTGGTTGATGGAAGTAGTGTAATGTTCGTTTTTACATGTGGGTGGGTGTGTGAAAGTGTGTATAAAATGCATTCGTCTCTGGTGTCTGATAAGAGTTGGGGCTGCTGTGGCACTGCCGGGCAGCATGTGAGCTGTCAGCACAGGCTATTTTTCCTCACCCACCCGGCAGTACCTTTACACACACTCTAATAAGGGTTAATTAGCCACAGTGCTTTCTGACTTTATCACACTTCTTTACATGTGCACTTGTTTCACAGCCATACAACGGATAAATTTATGCTATCAGACGCAACTGTAAATCCAACATGTGAGTTTTTTTAGATCATATCAAGTTATTTCATTTGTTTCCCTTAGTTTCAGTAATCTCAGCAGTTAATAGAGTCTGAACAATGTTTCAGAGTCCTGTGAAAAGCATGCGGTAGGATTCGCATCCTGATGCCGGGACTTGCTCTCCTTCCCCATAAGATGCACTGAAAGAAAGACAGTATGCAGCAGGTGTCTATTTGAGCCTGCGGTCTCCCTGAAATGCTTTGCAGTTAAACACTCTTGGCTTTCCGTTGCTTCTTAAGATAAAAGTCGGCATAGACAACATAATGAATAACTGAAGCAAACGCTTCACCAGTCCAGTGAAGTTTAACACACTTAAGCTCTAATTGATTTAACACTTCATATTAGTGCAGTATTTAGCATTAAGCCGTTTAAAAACAAAGAAATGCATAAAAAATGCAGGGATTGCAGGAGCTGGGATAAAGATTAATGAGTGAACTGGATGATCTGTGTTGGTGCCCCTTGAATTTTGACCTTTGATCCAGAGGTCAGCAGAACGTTAGTGTGTATGACCTTGTCTCTATTGTCCATGGCTTCTCCTGCACTGCTTAACTTTTTACCGTTCTGCCTCTGACTGCACATGAACACACAAGCAAAGGCACACACTTAACAGCAGACAAAAGAGTAAAGGAGATGGAAAAAGATTTAGACGTGTGTGTGTGTGTGTGTGTGTGTGTGCGCGTGTCTTTCTCCATCGCCTCTCTTACTCAGGGTGGGTGGTGGATCAAATCAAACCTCTTTATCAGTGCCGTTTTCATATTAACCACAGTACCCACCCAAGAAACTAGCAGTTACACACACACACACACACACACACACACACACACACACACACACGCCTTTTTATTCACGACACCTTGCACTCCTAACTCCCGTTGAGCTGCCAGACCACCTGCACACAGCCATTCAGATGCACACAGCATCAAATAAATACTCTCCCTTCGACTCCTTGTAATAAAGTGAAATCCAACATTTTACAAAATCTCATGAGCTCAAATTAGCACCATCACCCCCTATATTTATATCTGGGAGACTCTTAAAGATACATTGTACATTTTCTCTTGTACTACATTTAATTACAAAGACTAACACACACACACACACACACACACACACACACACACAGCCCCCTGATAGAGTTGAGTTGATTAATACGCTTCCTTAGACACATTAATAAGCTCTTAACTGCTTTTAGGATTCTTACTTTTTAGCCCTGGGTTCATAGTGTGCAACCTCTCAACCTTATCTAATCCCTCTCCTCTCCCGTTCTTCAGATCACACACCACTGGGCCATGTTTAGGGGGATGTTGGTGGAGGAGGGAGACAGAAAAAGAGAGGCCAGAGGGAAGGGTGGAAGGATATAAAGTGTGATCGGAGGGATGCTGATGAGGAGAGGGAAAGGGTTGGCGGTGGGGGGTGGGGGGTTGCTTTCTTAGCACTTTGCCATATAGAAGTTTGGGAGTTCACGTTACTCTGAATTTTAGCAGTAATCCAGTTAGCTATTTTCTGTCAGCCAAGCGGAGGAATGGCAGGAACAAAAGGCACATTCATGGATTTAAGAAGCTTCCAAAGAGTTCAGCCAATACTGGCTGGCTGGGATTAGGCCAGCAGGCCCTGGAAAGAAGTAGGGGGGAAAAGAGCAAAGGGGACAAAAAACAGTGCTTTTCCTTTCTTTAAGCACCACTTATTTTTATAAATAACTGGAATACTTTTTTCCCTTTCTCTCTCTGCTTTCCCTTTTAACATCTTACGCTGTATGTTCCCTAAATGTTCAGAGAGAGCGAGAGAGAGAGAGAGAGAGAGAGAGAGAGGGAGACTGAGAAACCCTCACTCCAGTAGCATTTTGAAGTAGCAGATTAAGGCTATTTCTTCTGTTCCTTTTCTCCCACTATATTCAGCTTCAGCACAATTTCAGCAATGAGAGATCTGTATGTCTGAGACTATAATACGTTGAATGCTTTCGTTATGACATCTCTCTGCTTTTTCTACAGTTGTTCATTTTGCACCAAAGTAGGAAAAAAAATAAAGTATTCGTCTGTTTGTTAGCGTTTGTACTTAAAGTGGTGTTCATCTCCCCCTTACTAAAATTAGAGTTTATTACGCCCCTCTTCTAAATAAGTCTTTTAAATAAAAATGTTTGTGTGCATAGTTTCTCTAGTTCAGATGCAGAACTCTTTAGAGTATTGTCGTCTCCTCTTTGTTCATGGTGGAGGTGGCACAAACAGGCTGGTCTCATGATGTCTCGTCCTGATCTGACTGTTGTGGATTGTACAAAGCGTGTTTCCTAAAGGAAGGAGCGGGCCCTGCCTCTGTAAGACCCATTATTCCCAGCTGCAGCCGTCCACGGGGGCACGCTGAGATCCTTGTCCTTGTCTGTGTTTAGCAGATCATGTCCTTTCCCCCCGTGTTCACACTGCTACATAACATCCTGAGAATTCACTTATGTGTGTGCACACACACCTACACACACAACTTGATTACAGACATTCAAACACAGGCGCGCACACACACACACACACACACACTGGTAATTCCATTTGACATGGTGCTACAGTGTTTCTCTATGGGACTAGGCTTTTGCTCCTTGTCACCTTCACCCCTTTGCCCCAATCTGTGGTCCACAAGCAATTATACAGACAGGGTTTAGTTGACCTTTGACTTGTGGTTGTGCCAAGAAGTAAGGCTCAGCGTTTCCAAGGACAGGTAGTGACTTGATTAACCCGTGAACTCTGGTCAGAGGAGAAGTCAATGGCCAGGTCTACAGGGCAGCTCACCTGCTTGCTGCAAAGAGCAAATTGGCTGGATGCCATCTTTGTAATTGGGTGTGTATTTCTGTATGAGTGTGGTAGAGAGGAATCTTTGACCTGTGTCCACATACATACACTGTATGAGTTTAGTTTTCATGTTTGCTTGTATCGTGGCTTTGATACAAGCACTTTGGTGCTTGGCACATATTAACCCATCTTCCTGTCTTCATATTCAGGGTATTCAGTAAGTTAGGGCATTTAATTTTTCAAGTTTTGAATGGAAATCTGTTCTGTGCTTGTTAGTGTGTTTGGGAGCACTTCTGGAAATGTGTAGTACTTAACATCTGTGTGTGTGTTTGGATCCTGATGTGTTTGTGTGTTTGCTCAAGGCAGAACCAGTGTAGCTGGTCCCAGATCCCTGCTCCCAATCTTCTAGTCAGGTCAACCATCAAACACATCCATCCTGCCCTCCCTCACATTTCCCCACCCACGAAGCTCCCTCTCCCTCTCTGTCTCTCTCTGCACACAACCCTGTTGTGGATACAGGCTGACCCAGTGAAGACATACACACACTCATGCGCACACACGCACTCACACACAGCACCTCAGGGTCATCCTGGAACACACATAGCCTTGTCTGCCTGCCTGCTCTCCTTTGCCTTATGTCAATTAAAGGCTCGCAGTAATTTCACCTGACAATCCGGGCGGCAGCACAAGGCTAGCCGAGATGTCACAGCGATGACCTTTCTGGCCTGCAGCCGCTCCTTTCTAATAAAGAATCTCACAAACCCACAGCAACTTCCTTTGTACTTTGTTAATGAGTTATTGATTTGAAACAATGCCTTGGCAAATATTGTCAGAGAAGACTGACCCCACCAAGGTCATGCTATTTTATTGTATACAGTCTGAGCCTCTAATCTGCACGTGAGATGACATGTACGTTATAGTTTTTCTCCTTTCTCTGGCTCCAGGTCTCTCTCGCTCTCTTTCTCTCTGTCTTTCTCTTTATCTCACTCACTCACTCTCTTATACCGTATATCCCCTACTGGAAAGTCTAATAACACACACACACACACACACACACACGTGCATTTTCCCCATCTTGTTAGTCTTGCACATTTTTCACCGTATTCTCCCTTTTCTGTCTCTTTCTCACATCATTATATTCCCAAGTCTCCATAGGTACTATACCTGCTAATTACCCACAATGCCACAGTCATTATTTTCCCATCTTTACTACTAATTTGCTCTATACCTTCTTTTCCCCCACTCTAGCAGACCCATCAGGTCCCAGACAGCTTCTAGCTAACTTCAGCTCTCTGTCTGCCTTAAAAGCAGGTGAAGGAGGGAAGATAAAAAAGGGAAAGCAATGACAAAGGCTCACATTTCCCAGACATTGATTAGAATACAATTGCAAACAGGTGTCGTTGAGGTCCACTTTTTAATTGTGTGCACAGACACGTGTATTCAGTCACGCATACACACACAAATACACACACACTAACTAGTCTAATAACCTGTTTGTTAATACCAAACATGTAATTATGTACAGTGCTTGTTTAATATTTAATCATTAGGCCAAATGAAAACAACCCTGTTCCTAGCTGATCAGGACATATTAAAGAGTGTAATGACTGGGGCTGCAGGTGGGTTTTTGTGTGTGGGGCGTGACAGCAGGAGGGGAGAGACGGGGAGAGATTGTTGGTCAGAGTTTGTGTGTGAGAGAGGAGACAGTGAGAAATAGGAGTGCTTCTGTGTAATTTTAGTAATTTGTTTTTTCCTCTTTCTTCACAGGAATAAACTGAGGGCTAATGTCGAGCTATGTGTATTACATTTGAATCTACTTCTTCTGTCACTCCAACACCTTGAAATACTTATTGACAATTTTGCAAGATTGGAACCAGCACTGCCGAGGCAAATAAACCGAGCCCAATAAAGTTGTTTAGGCATCCTGTGACACTGTCTTGACACTTCTGGCTCCCACTGAAAGGTTTCTGAGTGTAGAAAGTGTAACGGCTCTTATCCACTGGATTGCTTCTGGTCCACACCGCTCACCATCTCCCGCTCAGAAATTCTTGCTTCCTGTGTTTTGGATGAGTAGAAGGGAGGAGCATGGAGGTTGTTTGTCAAAGTGCGTTGATGTTGTTAGATTTATAGTTTCCTGTGTTGGTCAGACACTAGGTTTGTGTTGGCATTGAGACTGTTATTCTGGCTGCAGTGCACTCTCCCTCGTTCTCTTTTCCTTGCTTCTCATTACAGTGAATAAACACGGGGGAAGTATTGGACCGGACCGCTTTTGAAGAAACACACGCGTGCGCTTGTGTGTGTGCGCGCAATGTGCGTACAGTTATGTGAGTTGTTAATGTGCAAGTAATGGAAAAAAGCTAAATTGAACAAATTCTTGAAACTAGAGAATTGGAAGTCAAACACACTCAACAGTTGGAACCACTTGCAGACTAGAATCAGGGTAGATATTCATGCACAGTGTTGCGCAGCAGGTTGTCTATCAGATGAATGGTGATGCTAATCAATGTTCTATTAATTGACCAGCAGTCAACACAATGTCCAGTCATACATTCACTTTAATCACAAGCTGTGTGATTGAAGCACTTAAAGTAGATTGTACTGGAGGCCATGATAACCAACAGTAAATACACCTCCGTTCTGTTTGCTTGTATGATGGTGTGTATGCTTCCTATAACTCCATTCTTATTTTGATAATAGTTGGCTGTCAGCATCTGGAGGCTGTCTGGTCCTGAGACTGTCTAGGGAGCATATTTGTACTTTATATTCTCTGCAGGGACAGTATGGATCACTATATATTCAGTAAACATACACACACAAACACTACACACCCTCAAATGTCCCCTGACAGTCATGGCTGAAGGATGCTGGCAACAGGTGTGCAGTTGGGATGCCATTTTGACAGTGCTGGCAGATGCACACACAACATGAAGACACACACACACACACACACACACACACACACAAATACATACAGGCAAATACACACAGTCAGTGCGGGGAAGTACGGAATATAAATAAATAAGGCTAAGATACTGTGTGAGAGCTGGTGACAGGAAGCTGGTCTCACAGGGCGGTCTGCTCCACCACAGCTAATTAACCCCAAGAAATAATTGCAACAATATGCAAATGCTGTGTAGATAATTCACTACACTACCATGCCAGGTAGTCAGTCACTCGGTCCTCTGCTGCTGAGGGTGTAGGCAGTGTGCATAGGTTGTGTGTGTAGCTGAAGAACAGGGGTGCTCATATAAAAACCATGTAAACATCAACCATGCAATTTATTTCTTGAAAGAACATATGAATTCTTTTACGGGAATGAATACAGCAACCAAAAAAAATGAGGTGACTTAAATGTTAATTTGATTGGTTTTATCAGTCATCGCCACAGTAAATCCCACACACACATTCCCGCATAAAAGTGCCATGTATGCTATAGTAATAAACCTTCCTACTGGTTCAGTGGGTGGAGAGCTGGGCAGAACAGGAGGCGTAAGAATAAATGACATCAGCAAAAGGAGCAAAAGAAGAAGCTCGAGGAGAGGGAAGGAGTTAGCGACATAGGCAGGCCAATGAAATGGGTTCCTCAGATGAAACAAGAGGGAGACTTTAAAGGACTTTTATGTCACAGCCTTTTAGACAGACAACTCCACTTCAGCCAGACTCTTTGTTCGTGCAAGATAACACACACACACACACACACACACACACACACACACACACACACACACACACACACACCTGCACACACACACAGTGCCACAAGCACAAGCGCTGCACTGATGGCAGAAGGGCAGGGCAGAGCAGAGTTGCCTGCTCTTGCATCACACTGTGTGAATGGAGGCGGGTGCTGACACTACAACCCTCTCATGCTAATCTAGGAGTAAACACAAACATTCTGACGGGTTAATTTACCTCCAGACAAACACAGCAACAAAAACACACATCGGCACATCATCAAATAGTACAAGCACACACACACACACACACACACACACACACACAGACTTGCCTACAAACATGTGCACACATGCAATAAAAACATCTCATCACATCACAAGCTGCGTCTTTTCTCCTAAAAATACAGTTGAAACCACATTTTGTCTTATACCATATCAAGTTATCTCCCGCACCCGATTTTCTGTAACATGTTCCACACTTCCTTTTTAATTACCGTTTTATGAGGGTGAATATTAAAGTGATTATCTTTCTGTGAGAATGTACTGTCTTGCTTTAGTAAAATGTGAAAAGCGCTTAGGTGAACTCAACAGGATGGTCTCCTAAGACACCTCCTCTGTCCTCTACCTCATATCACTAATTATTTGTTATGGAGTCGCATGGAACAGTTTGACACTCAATTAACATATGAGGTGCAATTCTCCACAGACCCGTGTGCTTGTTTATTTGGAGGTATTATTTTTATATGCATCTGTATGCTAATTAAGATAATGGTGTGTGTGTGTGTGTGTGTGTGAATATCATGTTTGCGTATAGTGTATATTGCTTTCATCAATACAGAGTGGTGCTGCGAGCAAGGGTACAGGTGTTTTTAGTCAGCAAGGCTCCGTGTGCAGTGTAACCTCTTGTGGGAATGTATTGTTGATTTCTATTGTGGACGAGACAGTTTGATAGGAAATCAAAGTCTGGAATCAATGTCACAAGTTCATTAGCAAATACCCTTTTCACGCCTTTACTTTTACTGTTGTTCTTTCCATCCCTGGATAAAAGTGCCTATATCTGGAGTTAATTAAACACGCCTTCTGCTCATGTGTGTGTTGTCCTGTATGTGTGTGTGTGTCAGAGTGAAATCCTGCAGGTGTTTTCCTGTAATTGTGTGAGTGGGTGCTAAACTGTCTGTGGACGTATTTGTATGCACATATATAACATATACAGTTTGTTGTTTTTCTCTCTTGACCTTCGCCTAGTGTGTTTCCATTGTGCCTCTACTATATAGATGTGCCATTGATTCAGCGATAGTTTACAAATTAAGATTAAAACATTGTGTCATCCAGCCTATTGAGTTTTACATTTAGGGCATTTGCAATATGCAAGACTTATCGATCTGCTGAGGTGTGGTAAGGAAATCACCTCAAGCAACCACCATTTTTTTTGTCTCCGTTTTATACTTTTCTCTTTTTAGCTGGCCTTAGGGTGCAATCTTTGATGCTGTAATATTAAATTTCCAAATCTGACAATTCTATTAAGGTTTCAGTGTCACTGGCTAGACACCTTAAGTGTTTTTTATATTTCACAGCTGTGCTTGTCAGAGTGAGTTGACAGTGTTCAAGTTCACAACATTGTAATTAGTCAGTTTATGGGTCTAACATTGGGATGACTATTTTGTGTTTCAGGAAAATGGTTCTTCTGAGGAACACGTGCTTTACGTGTGGGACCACTTTGTGTCCAAAGCTGCAGCCAAGAATGTCTTCATCATGGCCCATAGCTATGGAGGGCTGTCTTTTGTTGAGCTGGTGAGTGTTTTAGTTTTCTGCTTATCCTTCGTACCTCCTACTGACATAAAGACGCACAATACTCTCCTGTCAGAATAATCACTTGCATACATGGATGTGTTGGTAGACCTGCATTATCTGGCAAATTCATTCAAACATTCAAGTTTGCAGTGCTTCACCAACATGTTAAAGTAGAAACATCCATACATATGAATCCAAATTCTATTCACATACTTAGAAGCATGTAGCACAGGTCACCTCAGGGAGACAACTAACAGAGCGATGGCGTGTGAAACATGATGGAATGATTAAAATGAAATAGCATTTAGTTTCTCTGAAAACCTACAGCTTCTGTAAACAATCTGGTTCATCCTTGTCCTTGGGCAGTATCCACCTCCTCTCCACACCCAGAACACGAGGAAAAGAAGGGGAAAGGAGAGTGCTGCGTAGAGAAATCTAAGGATGGCAATGCAACAACAGTGGTACTGTTAAACCAGTTCTGCTGCAGAGAATGCAGATCTCTCAGCCTTAAGAAAGACCCAGGATCAGTCGAAAGAGGGTGGGAGGGATGTGGATTTGAAGGAATTAATGGTGCACCGGGGAAAGTGAAAAGGAAGGTTTGGCCAGCCGTATGGCTTTATCACTGCACCGTTTAGCTAAATGGGCCTGCAGCGCATGTTTCACGGGTTAAACGAAGGTTTCTGGGGTTAATGTTGACTTCGCTGTGTTTGGCTTATGTCCGTGGGACTCGTCACATATTGATCACCACCTTCTCTTTTGTTTTGTTTAATATTTTAACAACCAGTCACCCAACAATAAAACTTCACCGCACAGATAGCCGGGAAAAGAAAACCGCTACATGTGATCGCATGGACTCCTATTTCTACAATAACCTACATATCCTACAAAGTCCTACAGAGTGCAGCTTTTATAAAAAGAAAAGATCCTAAACATATTGTTTTGTTTTACTTGTGATTCAGTTTCAGTTTCTAAAACGTTGTGGTTTCTAGAATCCCAGCAACTAGTTGCAGTAATGCCAGTCATATTGCTAATCTGTTAGCATTTAAAGTGCTGTTTAATCAGAAGACGGCACCGTGTGGAGGGTTTGCTAGCTAACGCGCTAGTTGTGTTTGCACGCCTTTGTATGATCTGAGATCTGGGTTACACTACCAGTCTGCAGGTTTCTTGATCCAGAGGATTTACTGCGAGTTTAACCACATCACATATCATTTAGGACATATCTGTTGTCTTTTCTTTGGGAGGGGGGGGATAAGGGTGGCAGCACAATGAGGATTCGGCTAGTGGCGGATTAAAGGTGGGCACTTGTCCCATTGGTGTTTTCAGGAATATTTCATTTTCTTTCTTTTTCTTTCACCCACACTTTTTTGTTTAGTATTTTGTAATTTTAATTTGGCTGATAAATATTCATGCAGTGTTTTGTCCGTGACAGGCTCACAATCTCCTGGGCTTTCTCTCTGTTACGAAGACTAGCTATTTTCTCTTTTTGTCTCTTTCTGTCCCTGTGTTTCCTCTCTCTCTCTCTCTCTCTCTTTCTCTCTCACTCACTCGCTTTCTGTGTGTAAGGGCCTCAATGAGGTTTGAGCGACTTTCTTTTATGTGATGTCCTTGTCATGTGAAAACACTCATGTACAGTACGTGCATATATAAATACGTACTGCATATAGCAGTGGCAATAAGCAAAGTATAACATCAAAACAGACTTGAAAAATCCACTTTAAGCGATGGGGGGGTGGATATGCCATTGTCTGGTTTCCCTCGAGGCCAAGCCTGTTTCTCCTGCCTATCAGTGTCAAAACTTATTCACCTCTTCCAACCTGACAGCAGTACAATCACATAAACACAATGCTAATTCAAGCTTTCATTAACTGCCCTCAAATGTCCAGCTTTACCGATCAGCAATGGTGTCTACCAAGAAAAGTGTGTTCAAGTTGATCGTATTGATATTTGAAGATCAACTGTATTCTCAGCTGTTTGCACGTAAACCTCTCCCCACTCATGGACATGCACGTTACAGGAGCATTACAGAAATATTCACATGGGATTTAAAGTGGCCACAATACATTTATTATTTGCTCTTGCTCTGTTTTAACTCTTCGTCACACATAAGCGTACCCACATACTGTACATACACATGCTAACCATCTACTTAATTGAGGAGAAAGTGGTCTGGCGGGACAGGATGGGAGGTGTGTGCGCATGAGCAGGCAAGTGGAGAGAGTAGAGCCTTGCGGGATGAACCATTTGACACATGAGAAGACCCAGAGAAAACAAGCTGTCTGTGGGTTAATTACTACTCCCCTTTTGCAGTTAATAAATACATTTCTGATCAAGCACATCAAAAACACCAGCATTAATTCCTCCTGTTCGCTCCCATAGCTCCGGAGCATGTTAGCCCCTGTTTGGACTGCTCAAGTGTTTCATTGCAATTTGATTTCTTTTAAAACACTTCACAGTGTGCACTGACTAATTATAGATACATCAAAGAGTAGCTAACTGCCT
Source organism: Microctenopoma steveboyesi (assembly GCA_032359275.1). Lineage (NCBI taxonomy): Eukaryota > Metazoa > Chordata > Actinopteri > Anabantiformes > Anabantidae > Microctenopoma > Microctenopoma steveboyesi. Next base: position 8,746,436 of record JAUMHF010000026.1, read on the forward strand.
TTGACTGGGAGTGCAAGAGAGAAAGAGAAGCTTGCACTGCTCCCCCCCTCCCACCCCCCTACCACACACACACACACCTTTTTCACCCTTCTCCTCTCTATCATTCTTTAGCTATGGCAGAATCCATTCATCTCTATCATTCCAGTCTTTTGCAGTTCTCTTCCTTCTTTTATTATACATCTTCCGTAGTCTCAAGTCTCCTCTAACATCTGTTTCAGCCTGCCTGTTCCTCCCTGTGACTCTGAGTTGGGTAGTTTTAACGGAAGATCAGGTCATGTTTCTCAATTTATGCTATTTAATCCCTTTTGTCTCTAAATGGTTCTAGCCCAGCTGTATCTCTCTCTCACTCACACACACACACACACACACACACACAAGCACACATAGACTGGACATTCTCATCCTGAGGTCCCTAATATCCTCTCTTTACCTGAGGACAAAATCTCATCCCAACAAGTCAGCAAGACGTGAATGGGCAGTAGGAATAGAGCCACACAAAATAAGGGTCCTCCATCCCTCCTTCTGCTCTGCTTGTCTTTTCGTCTTTCCTTGTTGCCACTGGTGAGGGTGGGGGTAGGGGGTGGGGGGGTGTAAATGGCAGTGGTTGGCGGTGGTTGTGTTGAGGAAGGGTTGTCTAACCCACACTAACCTTGCTGTTCATGGAGTGAAAAAGGAGCCCTCTTATGTAAGGTCTTATGTAAGAATGCATCTGTCTCCCAGTACACAAACGTGTGGGTGCCAACTAGACAACCAGCCAGCCGCCACAACAGCCCTCGAAAATCCCGTTCACAGATTTTAGGTGTCCTCCATGCAGTACATGATTTCAAAATATCTCTCTGTATACTTTCTGTATAGTGCCATCTGTTTCCATCTGTAGTGGATAAGTTTCTACCTTTAGTGAACGCAAGCAGTCTTCTCTCTGAGATTCTTCAGTTTTTGTGTGTGTGTGTGTGTGTGTGTGTGTGTGTGTGTGCGTGTGTGTGTGTGTGTGTGTGCGTGTGTGTGTTTTGGCTGCGTGTCACATGTGGGAAGCGATGCTTGAGGTGAGACAGATAGATGTGGAGGATTGCTTCCCTCCATGTGAACTCTACCGCTATACTGGAGTGTGGAGGATGAGAGAGAGACAAACTGCAGGGTGAATCAGTCGGTCTCGGAGAAGTTACTTTTACATAGCTTGGAGATTAGAAAGTGATTGAATCTCCCTGCCGTGATGTGGCATCTTATGAGTCAGTTAGAAGTTTTTATATTGAATGGTATGGGAAGATGCAAAAAAGACTAGACAACAGTGTGTTTATCTCTCCAACACTGCGTCCTCTGTGCCTAATCAGATTCATAAGATGGACAATAAGGAAGAAGAAGTAGTTCTACATATATTTTCTAAGAGAAAACTTCTCAAACAAGCTCATGAAACTTTCCTCTGTTTGTTTGTTTTATTTGCGTAGTCCTTAGGTTTCTCATTCTTGTTCAGTCACATTTATTACTACAGAATGTGAACTAAAATCTGTCACTTCTACAGTATATGTACTATCCTGAAATCCACTCTCCGTTGTTTGCTTTGTTTCGCTGTCTTGTTTGGTGTCCTCGTTTGTTTTGTCTTACTAATACCCCCCTCTCCCAGTCCTGGTGACCCTCAGGAAAGCGGTACTGCCAGCTATGCCCTCTGCATAAGACTTAGGGGCTGGCTGAGGTCTCCACAGCTCCATGACTGGCATGGTAACTGCCCACTAAACACATGGTGCAGAGCAAATACTCCTGTATCCAATTCTCACCCATTAGAAAGTTGCATAAATGTAGTAATGTGAATTTAAAACAAAGAAATGATCAAGAGTTCAGCAATTTGTTCTCTGATCCTTATTTGAGGCTTTTGATACTGATATGCACGTAGCTCACGCAGACATCTTTCAGAGTTGCACTCTGCTTGCTCTCTTTCTTTCATTTTGCTATGAGTTGTGTATTGTCTGCTTCAGTGTCAGCTCAAGGTATTTGATGGAAAAGCGATAAAATGTAAACATGTAAAAGGTGAAGTCCATAAAGGCTTTTGTTTGCTGCTGATCAGTTAGTAATTCGCCCATTGCACCTTGCTACCAGGAGGCGGCCTGGTAGCAGAGTGGTTAAGGCAGAGTGGTTAAGGCAGAGGGCTGGAAAGCAGGAGCCCCGGGTTCGATTCCCAACTGAGTCGCCAACCCCCATACCAAGTGTGTCCCTGAGCGAGACACCCAGCGCTAGCTCCCCGAGCGCCGTCTGTGGCTGCTCACTGCTCCCCCCAAGGGGGATGGGTTAAATGCAGAAGAACACATTTCACTGCAGGTTGTACACTGTATAAGATTGTATGTGACAAATAAAATTTGTATTTGTATTTGATCTGCTGAATTAACAAATGTGACAATTATATTGACTATTTTCCAGTATGTATATCCCAGTAAGACATGAAGGCATGTTATTACCCTGAAATGTTGGCGTAATGTTCCTTCAAACTGTGTCAAACTAAGTTTCGGATTTCTGGCTGAAGTAGTCTTCAACCTTCACCTGAGTTTATCGCTGTTCAAACAAAAATCACTTTAATTTGTTGCCACAATCATCCTGGCTGTGAAAATGTCTGTACACTGGCTCTGAAAATCCCCTTGTCTAATGTTATATGCACATCTGAGCCGCCTTCGAAACTGTGAATGCTAGCCTGTCTATTGCTTCTGGAGGGGGTGAAGAGACGGTTTGTTTTTATCTCAAGGTTCTCCATAGCTGGCGGGCTTGCAAGCAGTGCAGCAGTAGTGCAGTTTCCTGTGTGCTTGTCTGTTGGGTCGTCTGATGTGCGCGAGTGTGAGTCTGGGTCTGTATGTGTCTGCAGGTGGGTGCACACATATTGTATTGGTCGGCGTTTGCTTGAGTATGTGTGTATGTGCACCTATGCATATGCGCACATCTGTGTGTGTGTGTGTGTGTGTGTGTGTGTCAGCCCCAGCCTGAAGAAAGCTGTATCGTCATGAGCAGAACAGCTTGGTGGAGAGCAGCTATCAGAGCCACGTTAGGGGAGGAGAGGGTGAGAGGCGATGATAAATGGCTGGGGCACACTAGCAGAAATTAGTGGAGCCGTATGCAAAGCTGTGGCGTTTTGTTTGATGTGAAACAAAAGGGCCACCATGACAAAAGTGCCTGCCAGCCTGCACAGCAGGACAGCAGCCCCCAGGACATACACCATCACCACTGAGAAAGTGTGTATGTGTGTTTGCACGTGTGCACGTGTTCGTGTTCCCCTCCATGTATGTGGTAATGCATGCATATCCTACACAAGCTTGTCTTCTCATCCTGGTCTATATTATGTATATTATCCCTCTCTGTGTACTCGTGGTCTGCTTGTAACGACGGACACTACCTAACATATTGTACACTATAAAATGCCATGGCTTCTTCCTCAGTATAGCTACAGACTATTTGCTCTATTAAGTGGTTGAGATATAGATGTCTAATTTCCCTGTGAATAAATAGGAAACTTAGAGAGAGGCTCTTCTCTTAACATAAGGATGTAAATTGAACTGTTTAAATGTCACGGCTAGCAAACTGATTTAATTTGAATTGATTTGCTTGTTTCTGGAAAAAAAGACCTCCTTTGCCACCCCTTAGCTGTGCAGGCTGCCACGGATAGACCAAGGTCTTTCTTTCCTCCTCAACAACACATTGTAGGGCTTCTGAATTCTTCTATCTGCTGTGATTATGTACAAATGGCCTTCATTTGCCATCCATTTCAAAGCTGTAGTGCTGCATTGTGACTAGAGGCAGATGACGCAGACCAAATTACAGTGGGTTTGCTGCCTGAAAAGGATACTCACACAATAGGCTTTGTGAAGTATTCCCTTCAATACGTCGCCATTATTCTCACCTTTGTTGGTGTTTCTCTGTATGTTTCTGGAGCATCTTTGGTTTTTAGATTACATTTGTGGTGCTGGAGAGAAGAGGGGGGAGTGAAAATACTTTACTCACCTCTTGTCTCTCTCGTGCTATTTCTCCAGTATCTGAGGAAATTGACTTTGTGTGTGAAGTCTAATTTTTTGTTTTGCTTCATTTATGATTGCCTTCATTATTAAATCTATTCTGTTTTATTGTACAGTATCACAACAATCGATCCCTCAGAACCTAAACTCTTTTTGGGTTTATTTGAGTAATTCTCACGCGGGATTGTTTGTTATGCATATCCTCCACTCCTATTTTAATCGGGTTGTTTCATAATGGCTCAGTAACTTAAAAGGAAGCAAACCGTATAAAACGCAGCATTCCTAGAATACAGAATGGATCCCATTTGTCCACTGAGTTATCTTTCTTCATCATGTAACTTTTTCACCACCACTGTCATCATTGCTTATCTCAAAGAGGTTTGCCGTGCATCACTAATTTGCTAGATTATTAATCAGACCATGCAATGTAAAAAACGGTTTACAGCTACAGTGTCTGGGATTCATGCTGACTCGGTCTATCTGTATAAGAAAATATGTGATGTGCCCTATATTTCACAACCATTATGTAGCATACATACCGACACAACAAGCTATCTTTTCCCTTTTCTATCTGACTTGTTGGAGTGAATTCAGGCTGTGTAGAGAAGCTCAGAGGAAAGTGACTGACCTTGTCTTAAGTTTTTATAAAGGTGTTTACTGGACTTTGTTTCAGACGTAGAGCAGGTGTAGCTCGACAAAGACGCTGTATGTGTCAGCACGTTTGCCAGAGTTTACTTTATTTCATCATTAACCAAACAGAATTCAAGGCATTTACTCTTTTTAAAGTCTTGATGATTTAAATATATTTGCTCAAACTTATAACATACTCAGCTTAGAAACAAATATATAGCTGTTGCTCCCACATCGAACTCTGACATTAAATTGATTCATCAAAATTGCTTCCAGACACTGTGTTTCCCATCATCAGTTCAAGAAACCCTCTTCCTCTCTCTATACCTTCTTTTAGAGTAATTATTCAGCACATTTTGTCTCCTTCTCTTCTCCTTTCTCATCCCCTCTTAATGGTAGTCGGTAATGTGACTAAATAGCTTTTTCCTGACCATTTCCATAAGTTGCCGTCTATCATTTTCTGCTTACAGACAGACTCTGAAGTTGTTATCACTCTCCCCATCGGCACTGTTACCTTGTACATAATTAAGTCATGCACTACTTCTAATTAGTGTGTGATAGGTTTTGATTGATACCAATTTCAGACTCCAGTATATGAGGGAATTAGTAAGTGTCAGATGTTCCTTTTGAATAGTTTGTATTATCCTGTCCTTGGTCTGACCATACATGGTTTTAAACTATCACGCTTTCAACGGGTCGTCACGGTTACCCACTCTTCTCCTTCATTCCTCATAACACACAGATGTTGCCATGGTAATGTAATTGAAAATCATTACATCTCAAACAAGTATTGTTCAGGTTACTATTCATAAATCTGCTCTCACCTTTTGTCTTCCTCATTTTTTTTCTCTCAATGAAAATGAAGTGAAAAATCCATCTTTCCCTGCTGCATCATTGTGCAAAGGCCCTTTTTAATTTCTCTTGTCTTGCCCCCAGCCCTGCTCACCCCCACCCCTTTTCCGCACAGGGTCTTTCTTGCCACTTTATGATATAAGAAATGGAGCTAGTTTAAGTTCATTTGAGTTCAGTTAAATCTTGAGGGATTCATCATTACATATTTACTGGCTGAGGCTGATCTTGCTGTAAGGTTCTACCCTCGTCCCATTGATCTAGTGCGCATGTTCACTCCCGAGGTTACGGGACGTGCTTCCATTTGCATAAGGCCCTGGGCAAGGTTCTTTCCACCATTGATTGGCCTGTCCATGAGCGCCCCGTGCCTTCTCACATTGATCACTTTGTTTTTTCCCGGAGACAGTGCTACTCAGAGTTCAGCTGCAGCTCCGGCGTATCAGCCGGAGGAACAGAGAGAAACCAACAGAGGGAGAGATAGAGAGAGAGAGAGAAAGACGAAGAAGAAGGAGTTAACACAAGACGGGGGCAAGTGAGAGTCGGGAGGGGTAGATAAACTTTAGAGGCAATGTGTTTTTTTTTTCTTCCATACTTTTGCTTTGAATTTTGACATTTAAGCTGAGAAAGTAAAATCCCTTTCACCCTGCCACCTCTGTGTCTTTACTGCTTCAGCTTGCGTCTCCATGAGCTTGCTGCCTGAGTGAGTAAATATAATACAGAATGCAATAAAGAGCAAACACCTGCACATAATCAGATATACAATGAAACACTAATGACACATAGGCAATACTAAACCGCGTTTCCACTCACACCTGAATAGCGGCTGAAATCGGACGGCCCTCCTCCCTTTCTGTTCAGCTTCAGCCTCTGCTTGAACCCTCGTCTGTTTGTACCAGAGAAAGCTCTCCTCTCCCTGCGCTGTCTATGTTTTTTTCTTCCTCTTGCCTGTCTCCTGTCTTTTACCGGCAGCGCCTGCCTTGTAGCTGCTTGGACATTTCGATTCTCTCCACCTAGCCGCTGAGTCAACGAGGATGCTCTCTTATTTCATACTTACTTGATACTTTATGCGTCTAGCATAGCTCTGGTTAGGCTGAAGAGGCAATTTTTGTTGGAGGAAAATAAACCCTGGTGTTGCGTAATTTTTAGGTAATTAGACGTAAATCACAACGGACAGCTACACGTCCATATAGCAATCATGTCCTTGATTATTACATGAAAGCGTGTGTGTTTGCATTTTGACTTGCGCATATGTCCCATTGTGTGTTCTCCAGCATGGCGCCAGTGGTGGCACAAGGCTCACACTCCCATGATGCACCTCTTCTCTTTGTTCTGCTTTGTGAGAGCAGCGTGCAGCTTTGTCTGCGTCTCTCGTTGCTCTCGGCTCGTTGCCTTAGAGGCAAGGTCTCCCCGTCTCAGACCTCTCTCACTCCTTCATTTGCTCTGTAATGCCCATTGGGCGCCCCTGTCCATTCCTTTCATTCCCCTCCCTGAGGTTTCTTGTGCATTACTGTCCTTCTTAATTTGCAACGTCTCGTTCACGTCGTCATTCTCCTTTGCCCCTTTGCCGCCATTGTTAAACCAATCCCTGCTACTGTTCCCTTTTTTATCTTGAGATTCTTCTCTAAACTTCTTTCACCACACTCCTACTGTCTATTCACTCTAAACACTTATCTGTAAACTTATCTTGTCCCCCGTGTATATGATCTTTCACCTGTTATTTGCTCTTTCCTTTTGCTTCCAATTCAGTTACTTTCTTTTTCACTTCGCTTCACATTGGCCTTGCTACTTCATTCTTTGTCATCTCACTGATCCTTCACTTGAGGCTGACCTAATATCTGCCTCTCTCCTTTTTAAATTTTGCCTTTTTCCACATTCGTTCCATCCCAAGAACATTGGTTTCCTCACTGCTTCCTCTTTTCCACAGTCCACTACCACATTAAAATCTTTGATCTCCGATGCGATCTGACTTTTCTTTTTTTGTGTGAATCGACTAAGTAGTGAAAATAATCTTAAAGTAATCTGAATTATATGATTCAGTAAGATTTGAGGTTCTTTCAGTTCTTACAAAAGGTATGCTAATTCATTCCCCTTTTCGGAGTCGTGAGATATTTTTTTCTTATTCCTGTTTGTCCCATTTCTCTAACTGGGCTTAGACTTGCCGGTCTCCTGTGTTTGCTGTTCCCATTGTGGTGTTTCCATGCATTCACCTGCTGTCTCTGGGTATGTCAGCTGGTTACGACCTAGGTCACCTTCACCAGAGATGAACTACAAGCGGTTGACGTGAGGTTTGAATGTGGTGAAGATGACATGTTGACAGCTGAAATGAATCGCTTGTCACATGTCATTTTTTTTCTCCTCCCCCCTTGTTAATTCTGCTATAAGAATGCATACAATATGCAAGAGGAATCCTGAGGACATACAGGGTTGCAAATTGTCACGCAGGCATCAGTGGAATTCACAACACAGGCATCACTTCAGCTTGACAATTCAGTTTGCTTTTCTATCTTTTTCTCTTTTTTTTCGTCCTGCTCTGCCCTCAAGACTGTGAATGGTCTCATTCTGCAGCGAATGTAGGAGGAAGAATAAGTGATAGGACTGAAAGGAGAGAAAGTGTCATTTCTGAAAAGCTGCGAGGAACAGCTAGGCGGATCGTGGTCCAAATGTCAGTGAACTCAGTGACTCCGGGGTTGAAGTTTAAACCCTCACTGCCTCCTTTGCTTCTTTTTCTTCATCTTCTCTGTCCTTTCTACTTTTCTTCTCTTCAAGCTCCATCCCCACCCGCCTCCTTCGCTCTGTGTTCTCGCTGCTTTTAAAGTTAATTGAATGCGGTGTTGGTATTCCGCGGTGTTTTTCGCCTTGCCTACTCCAAACCCGCAGCACAAGGGTCATAGCATTCTTTTAGTGTGTTTGTAAAGAATTTTTCAAAGTCAATGCATCACCTGCATAATGTGTGATTTCCTTCCCTCCACTTATCTCTAGTGTTTCAATGGGAAACATGCAGCGATGGGATTCGTGGCAAAGGGAAAACGGGCAATATCATGGTTTCTCAGTCACTTTATATTTTCTGCACTTTAAGCTTGAAATACCTCCTACTGACCACTCAGCTGATCTATTTCCAACTCTATAGCCTTCCATACCTATGGAAGGCCTAGTTTGAATACTTTATGGCATTTTTTCCTCGGGTGTGTTTTAGTTATGTACCAGCAGTAAAACATATTTAATTTTTAAGCGTGGAAAGCTTACGGTGAAAAGAGATGAACTGTTTTATGTGCCATTTTAAGGCTTTATGTGCTGTGAAATACGATGGGGGTCATGAAAGAGCAAAAGTGATAGCCAAAAGCAAAAGTGACGCAAGCAAGTGATAGACCCCTGCTGTGGAGCAGCCTTTTGATGTCTTTGCTGGCTTGCAGCTGAATGTGGAACT
>JAUMHF010000026.1:8755421-8950779 GCA_032359275.1 Microctenopoma steveboyesi
GACGCAAGCAAGTGATAGACCCCTGCTGTGGAGCAGCCTTTTGATGTCTTTGCTGGCTTGCAGCTGAATGTGGAACTCGGTGACGGGTGGGCCTTGTTTCATGGTGGGAATATGAAGCTGGATATGTTGCCTGAGAAAAAAAGTAAAACATGCATGTGTTAGTGGACCAAGAAAAGACACAACTGTGCACTGTATTCCAAAAGGAGTGTTTCTCTTTCCTAGAAGAAAAGGTTTTCATTTCTACCCGGTCATATCACGCAATAATTTGTGCTCTGTTCAGATCGGTTACCAGCCCCATTTCATTTCCCAGATATAGTCTGAGTTCCTATTAGATGGCTTCGCACTCAAGATTCCTTTGGGCTCCTCTAACATCAGCGTGGCCCTCCTTTTCTCACTCTTTCAGACTTTCAGTACTATACATCCCCATTCCCAGACTTTCTTTCTAACTTCCGCCCTTTGCTCTCTCTGTCACTCTGTGTTTTGCCCCCTCAGCCTTCATGAGCTGCCCAGATTCCTGTGCCTTTGCCATGTAATGCCACTTCTCCCATAAACCCAGCCTCTTGCCTCCCAACCTTTGTCTCTTTTTTCGTGCTCCTCTCCTGTATCTGTTTTTTGGCTTTGCTGGGAGTGATGGTTAGCTGATTTAGTCTGATTTCTCTTTAATGAAAACACTAGGGGGCACTGCCTGTCCTTTGTTACCCCTCTGTTTCGCTTAGCAGGTTTTAGTGCATGTGTATTTTTGTGTGTGTGTGTGTGTTTTGTCGTGCCAGTGCTCCTGTTTGTGTTTGCGTTTTGTTAAAAAGCAGTCCCTTGTCTGTAATGGATGACCAGATCTGCATCCAGACAGACAGGAAGGCAGCAAGGCAGCAGGTCTCTGTTGGTCACCAGCGCTAGTACTCTGCACCCGTCTGCACCCCCTGTCCTCACTTCCCCCCCTCTTACCGTTTGGTGAACCCAGGGGTGTGGGTTAATGAAAAGGGCTTGGACCACAGAGAGGAGCGGCAGTCATCTCACAGACACCTCTGCTCACCTCAGGCCCTCAGAGACCCTCTCTCCATGACAGGCCCCCTCTTCATGTGTCTCTCTGCATGTTGGCCTTTTGTCCCCTGGGCCGCACCACATCGTCTGGCTGCCCGGCGGCCGCCAAAAACACAACTCGCCCAGCATGGCACTACACAAAGGTAGATATGTTAAAATAGTGAGTCATGCGCTTTTGAGTGGGTGACAGTTTGTGTGTGAGAAGGAAAAGAGAATGCCTGAGATGGACTGCCCTGAGGCGAGCGATTTAGACAAGTGACCTTGGCTGCATTCAGGCTGGGTCAAGAAAAAGTCGGCCCCAAAATGACGAACGGCTCCTGACATCAGTGTTGAAGAGGAGATAAAAAGGACACACCTCATCCAGTCTTATGTGTTTGAATGAGCTCTACTTTGGCTGAGTACCTTAGTTGTTCTGTGTGCTTGTTTCATATATGGACAATCCATACTATACGATTAGCGCTATTCTTAGTTGTCTCATGTATCTCAAGCCCACTGATCTGTGAAAATCTGAATTATTGATTTGTTGTGGGATTTTTTTGTGGTAAGCAGACAGCTGATGAGGGGTGTTTGATAGTGCTAATTGGCAGCTCCCGTCCATGCAGTGTATGGTTGGCGGTGGGTTGGGGCTGGGCGAAGTGAAGCGCCGCTATTGTTTAGAGGTGTCAAACCCAACACAGAACAAAGAGGATGGGAGAAATGTGCTGTGCTCGCCTATCAATGTACTGAAAGCAGCTGAAGCACACACACACACACACACACACACACACACACACACTGTATTAATATATATTATATGTATGTTCATCCTCACGAATACATAACACACACACACACAGATTACCTGGAGTCATATACATCAGTGTTCACCCACACTGACACGCACACACTCATTCACACAAACACCTTCTACCACGCACACACGCACACTCTTAGACAAACAGCCTGAAAATGACAAGATAATCACCACATTCAAACTTACCTTCAGCTCTGGGTAAATGCCTTTCTCCCAGATAAACTAATAAATATACTGTTTTCTTTTCAAACGTTCGCCACTGAAGGCCCTAATTACCATACGCTGACAAAAACCTGACAGAGGTGTAATAGTTAAAAAGGTAATTTGACTACAAGTAGGAGTTTGGGTGGGGAAAAGGGTCAGTGTGCCCCCCACCCTCCATCTCCCATCCGCCTCTCTCTTTAATGGTTTATTCACGCTTTTCGAGGACTTTTTGTATGATTGACTGACAAGGTCTTTTTCCGAAATAGCATCTTCAGTAATGAGAAATAATTGACTCCCTAATCAAAAAAGGGTTCATGGAATCCACAAACCTAACTGTAATCTTCTGTGGCATTTCCAGCAGAATTGACAGTCCTCATAGCTTCAGGCTCTATACCACTTTGATTTAATTGCTTTTTTTATAAGATTAATAATATACTTTATTCCCGAATTGTGTGTGTGTGTGTGTGTGTGTGTGTGTGTGTGTGTGTGTGTGTGCACTTTGTATGTGTGTGTTTTTAATGTTTTTAATCAATAATATCACTTGAAAACCACTTTAACTGGTGTACTAGTTTTTTCTAAATTTTACATTTAATTCATTGAGGGCAATTTCATTAATGTCTTCAAACACACTCTATATTGCCGCTGTGGTTGGGAATAAACTTCCTTAACAAACAAAGAAATAATAGAAGAATAACAAATACAAATTACTCTACATATAAGTGTTTTCATGTTTTATTGAAAACAGCCATTCTGCTTTGTATAATAATAATATTAATAATAATAATAATAATTTGTTCACTTATCTATTTTAGATGTTTGTGTAATGACTGTTTAGAACCATTAGGAATGTTTTAATGATTTCCTTACTTTTTTACGTGTTTCTGTGTGTGTGTGTGTGTGTGTGTGTGTGTGCGTGTGTGTGTGTGTGTGTACTTTTTTGGCAAAAAACTACAGAGTTTGAATTTGTATTTAGAGCAAGAAGAGAGAATATGTATTGCATCACCATTAGTCCATCGGAATATAATGATACAGTTCCTGTATTTAAAATGATTTCTCTTTTAGCCATGATGTTTAATTGGCTAATTGATTTGCTTTGTATTTTCTTATAACCTACATTAGTATTGTTTTAATCTTTTAGTCTTATTTTGTTATTACTTAGGGCATAAAAATAATAATTAAAGTTAGTGTGCCATGAAAACTGCAAAGTTTTTACATGGTGGGGCATATTAGCTTCCTCCTGCCTGTTCAGTTTGTGATATGGCCTCAACCCCTTCTCTCTGACTCATCTTTCCTTTCCTTAAAAAGCCGTTTTAAATCATGGCTAGTGGCAATGAGAAGTTAATTTCAGATTGTTATATATTTCCATTAATTTCAGTCGGTCTTCTGTAGTTTCCCCTCCCTCACTCTCCTTCCTTTGAGTACAGGGGGATCACAGACTCTGCTTTTTATTTCTTCTTTTCTTTTTCTTCCCCCTTGCCCCACAGCACAGGAGATGAACAAATATGGAGGAGAAGAAGATGAGAACTGAAGGGAGAAACGTTCTCTTTATCACTTTCATTAGCACAGCTTCACCTCTCCTCCCTTATTCTGTGTCCCGTTCCCATTTTCCGTGAGCGTCTTGTCACTCTTAGATGGGTCAAGTGGGCCTGAAAGTTTGTACAAAACACCGCCCCCCCCCAGCCCTAAAGGAACACACGTGCACCAAAAAGACACACACACAGACACACAGAATCACACACACCTGGAGCAGCAGGCACCTCTCGATTAGTTGTTTTTTGTTTTATTCTCCTTCTCGTCGTCCTCCCACATTCACAGTTAAAACCCCAGGATTTTTTGGGAAGATTTTGCTATTAGCAGGCTCCACCTCTTCAGAACTTCTTGGAGTCACTGGACGTGCTGGATGATTTCTGCTGTGTGAAAGTAAATCTGTATGAAAAATAATTACGTCCTCGTAACAACATGAATATTGAAGAACATTACGCAATTGTTAAAATGTATTTCCACTTTCATCTTAGGACAATACATTTAGAGAATTGAAATCTTCAAAATCACTCGATGAGGATTTTCCACTACACCTCAGTTTAGAGATTTTGGCTTGAAAGCCAACTTCGGGCTCAGTTAGTGCAAGGAATCAGTGTTTATCAGCGCCTTAGGCTCCGTGTGTCTGTGTGTGTCTGTGCGGGTGTCTCAGAAATGGACAGCAGTACCCGATGGATATTTAACACATTAGCTTTGGCAGAGCTGAGAGTGGTGTGAAAACACACTGATTTCCTAAGTGGCAATCATATCAGCCTCACCGTCAGAGAGGCAGCAGAGAGCAAACATCTGTGTGCATGTGTGTGTGTGTGTGTGTGCGTGTGTGGGGGGGGCATACATGCAAACTGTTTGCGCACATCATTCAGACATTGATCCAGTACAGTTTTAGATTAGTGTGTTTTTAATTTGTATTTATTACAGGGTTGTTTTGTATAATATTTTTTGACTGTTCTTTTAATTTATTATTCTTTTCGGTGGTCAATATTCTTGCTGTTTTCTTTGATACATTTTTACGTAATGATTAGAAGAATCTGATGTTTCTCATTCTACCTGTGTCTTTATTTCTCTATCTTTTTCTCAAGCATTTTCATTCCTTCTGTCACTTTTTCAGCTTCTGTTGTGGGCTGCACTCTCTCTGCACGTGTGTTTTCCTCTCTGTCTGTCCGTCCATGCCAAGCTGTGTCCTCCGTAGCACAGTTCAGGAAGCCCTCGGTTCTCCTCAGTGTCAGTATCACCCTGAGTTATGACACAAAGGTCTTAGCCTCCTCCTCCAACCTCTCTTGTTAGGCCCTCTTGCTTGGTCCCTCCCTCCGTCATTGCCTTTTTCCCTCACCCTATCCATCCTCAACTCCAGCTGAGACTCACCCATCCGAAACTATGTTAAAACAGGGTCATCCCCTACGTGCACTTAAAGGCTGTCCCTTTAACCTGCTCTGAAATACTTACGGCTATTATTATAGCTTATAAATCATTAAGAAAGTTTAATTATATGAAAATTTCATGGTGGAAATGTGCAAGCTGACACATGGGAAGGGGGATTTAATGGGCCAGCAAGTCCCAACACCGTGAGGAAAAATATTGAGGTTAGGTTTCTATTTTACAGCATTGCCGGAGGGTTGGGAGACTCGGAGAAAGACGAGAGAAGCACTTTCACAGGGAGAGAGAGGGAGACAAATGGCGAGTGCAGATGATAAGGCCAAAATGCTTACAGTATGCAAAAGTAACTTGGTCATTTCACTCTGTAGATGTAGCTAGGTGATTTGGGAATGATTAAGACACACCTCCATACCTTGTGCTGTTCTTCTTAACTATGATGTATCGTAATTAACACTCATTAAATAGTTGCTGCACCATAATTGCACTTTAAGAAATGCTGCTTAATAAGAAATTACATTTAAAGGATCAATTTTGTCTTTGCTGTCAGGAAACAATATATGGACATCCTTAACCAAAACCTTTTCATTTTGTCAATGTCGTTTCAGTCTAAACGTTAAAGGAGCATTGTTCATCATATAGCTTCAGCATCTTAAGAAACTGCTACCAGTCTTTTCATAGTGACAGAAATGTAAATTGATCAAACTGTTGGGAGTTGATATCATTAACACTCATCTCTGTGCAGATGTTAATTAGAAATTAATTGAATTCTGTTTTAGTAGCTATGGAATGCTGCTACACATCTGGTTGGTTTAGCTCGTCTGGATGATTCGAACGCAGTGCCACTGCAATGAAAGAGTTGTCGTTCCAATGAAAGTCAATAGGTATGCAAGTGTTTCAAGAACTTATTATTTTATGGAATTATATTACACTATTAGGAAGAAAAAGCTTTATGAGGAAAACTCTCCACTAATTATTTCTCCAGATTCACTAATCTGTGGGGAGTAGTTTGAAAAAAAGTGGTTTTTTTTCATATTTATGCTCAGTTGCACATACCTGCATGCAGGAACCAGTGTCATCTCACATTAAAGCTATTGCTAAACCTATTCGGGGAAAAACTAAATCCATTATTTTAAGTTAACAGCATTTCCTTTGCACTACTGTTGCTATTGTTTATGAGCACTCCATTGCTCACAACCCTACTTGTCCCTCCGTTCTCCCTCCCTCCATTACATCCTCCCTGCCCTCACTCTCTTTTCCTTCATCCTCCCTTCCCGTCTTCCTCTTGTTTTCCACGCGGGCACAAGTGGGGCGCAGCGCCTGCAGCCGGCAGGTTTCCTGGCATGCCGATCCTCATCCTCTGCCTTTTGTTTCCACCAGTGGACAGCCGTTCTCCACTTCTGCTGTGTCAGTAAATATTTATTAGCCTTCCTTTTCCTCGCCACCACTGCTGTCGGTGTGTGTGTCCGTCCACATGTGTGCGTATGTGTCTGTATGTATATGTTTGTGTGGTTTGCATGTTAATACACAGATACATGCGCGCACAGAATCCGCCCCAACACGTACACAGACATACACCACCTCCCACTATCCTGCGTCCGGTGCCGTCACTCACACAACTCAGCGATGCCCGCTCTTCACACCATGTCTCTCTACGTGCCATCCTCCCTTTCTCTTGCTGCCCCTCCAGCATGCATGTGGCGAGCGGTTGCGAGAGGAAAGAGGAAAAGAAAAGAGGAAGTTATTGCAGTCTACCCCCTGCCCATGCCTTCACCATGACCAGAGTTCATGCACTGGAGAGTCAGAAGGGAAAAGTCCCTGCAAGTAAATGCATGTGACCTCCGTAAACAAAACCTCTGCACACTACCACAATACTGAAAGATGCACACACACAAATACAATCTCTCTTCTGCTCCCCGGGGCCCTGTGGCCTCGTGCTACAGAGGGTTTCCTTCCTGCGGTTAAGACAAAGGAAACTGGGGACCGACAGGGGACCTGGGACTGCTGCATCAAAGCCACAGGAAGCGCTGGTGTTGTCTCTTCCTGTGGAGGGTGTTGGAGCATGTGGGGGGGGGGTGCTGTGGGGGGCAGCTGCCTGTGTTTTCACAGTTGGGGACGAATATGGATTTGTTTGTGTGCGCGTGTGTGTGAATGTGTCAATGGCAGGTTGGGTAGAGGAGCTGAGCATGTTGCACTCCCGCTACCACCAACCCCTCCGTGACCTGTGATCAGCTGCTAGCGGCATAGATCAGAACAAGAGAGACGACACACACTGTCACTGCGGTGGACCACCCATCAACTTAACTATGTTTATCTTTAAGTCTGTCGTTGTCATCAGACTCTTCTCTGCACGTTTGTTCCTCCAGGCCTTGCCACTGTCTTTGCAGACTCTACACATGCTTGCAATGTGTACATGTCTGTGTTTGTGCTCCTGTTCCAATGTTGGCGTGTTGGGATTTATGGGGGTGTATGTGTTAGTGTGTCCCCGCCATGTGTTTTCCAACCTTCCTGCGTGCACCCGCATACATGTTTGTTTGTTTTTTCTGTGTTCGCTCTGGCTTCTCCGATGCTCTCCTCTTACTCTCTGGCAGCAACAGGACAGTTAATCAATCAAATATTTAAGCAGTGCTTCAGTGCTCAGTGGGTAGTCCTAGATTATCTGTGGCTGTTGGCAGTGCATGGCGTAGCCGCATTATAAGCCTCATCTCTGACTGGCATCGTCGCAGGGTGCTTCTCTCTCTCTCTCTTCTCTTCTCCTTCCCCTTGGCCTCTGCTCAGTCTTTGCACACTCCCACTAACACTCCACATTTGTCCTCTTTTTCGTTCTCACTCATTTTTTGTCTCTCTCTCTCTCGCTCCATCACTTGTTTTTCCTTCTCTTCTTTGCTGCTCTCTATTCACACTTTCTCTCTGTGTATAATTGTGGCCTTTCACATTGACTATCTGACAGTGAGCAAGGCCCCTTAAAGAGCTCTCATCTTTCTGTCTTTGCCTGTTTCTTTCTTTTCTCTGCCTCTGCATTCTTTCTAGGGATAAGTCTGCCTGTCTCCCCATGGGGATCTCCATTGTGGATTACGATTCAGTTTTCGCCCAATTATCTAGTGGCTTTCGCTGCCTTTGACACATAATTATCAAAGGCCTAAATAATTGTCTTTATTATTGCCGGTGTTTAGATGTGGCGTCAGTGGAGCAGTTGTGAGTAAGGGAGCGTCACACGGCGAGGAGGGAAATGAAGTATTTATCTCGACCAGAGATTAGCTTAGCATGCTGTTAAATGATGTCTCGTTGCTTATTTCAACTCCTCGTCCAGATAAATAAACATGATTAATATGCCCCCCCTTCATACAGTACACACACACACGCTCCACGTTTGCACATACACACACTCGTCACATATCACATTCTACGTCAGCGGTAAAATAAGATTATGCACAACAAAAAGTCTGACAATTAGCTGGCTTTGTAGCAGGAAGCAGCTTAAAGCACTAAACACTGTACTTTGCTGAGGGCCATATGAGAGGTCAGGTACAAGATATAGGGGTTAGAGACAAGTCTGTGTGCTGGTGTGTGTGTGTGTGTGTGTTTGAAGGGCTCCAAATACATGGGGGATGACTATTTCATAGAGCTGCTGAAAAGCTGGATTTAACAGAATTGTGCCAACCAGGGGGTCAGAAATATGTGATGTTTGTGAGTCCCTATAGCAACCAGGCACCCTACAGAAAAACCAAAAAAAGAAAGAAGTGGTTTGTGTGGATAACAACTGAGGATTTCGTAGTTCATTTAGAGTTTGGAAGTGTGCTGGGTGGGGTTGAACTCTGCATCGTCAGCTGTGATTTCAAAGGAATATAAATGTGTTTGTGTAGTTGCACATACAATTAATTCATACACAATTTCTGCAATTTCTGTCACTGAAAAATATACAAACATTCCTAAGAACTAATGTTACAAAACTGAATCCACTTTTTGAATATTGGTAATATGAAGATCAAATAAATGTATATTATCCCTTTGTTTTTGTGGCATCCTGAATTATCATGAGAAATAGACTTATAGACCTGAGATCTGTGATCTGATATCAGTGTGAAGTGGTTCAAGGAAAAAGAAAATTTCTCATGGGAAAAAAAACCTAAAAAAATACACAAAAATGTTGTTTATAGATACAGGTCGTGCACATATGACTTCCCCTCTTCTGTCTCGCATTCTTTCTCTCCCTTTTCCTCTCACAACATTGCTACTTTACTTATACATATTTCTATGTCCTCCTCGCCACAACCAACCCACCCAAGGCGCACACACTCCCCTCCCCCCGCCTAGTCCTCACGCAAACTTTACTCTGCATCTCCAGTTGCTTATGCGTTAAAGGAAAGGCCAGCAGAGAGACAGCAAATGCCTCAACATCTAGGTGCTGGTTATAGCTTAACAACTATTTCCACATGTTTCTTTTCCTTTGCCCCTGTCCGATACAAGACTGATCACAACAGCTGGCCTGTTTCCTTGTTAAAGCTGCAGTCTGCGGTTACACAGTGGATTAGCACGTTTAACGTTCTGGATAAAGACGTCTAACCCAACGTACAGCCTTACATGGTGTAAAAATTATACCACGATGAATCATGATGATAAGACAGCCTACAGCTCTATCCACTTGGGGCCATGTGGCTTTATGTCTCTAACTTGTGAGTATTTACCACCTAGCTGAAGACATAGACGTGCTTATGTTTCCTTTCAGCTCGCAGCTAACCACAGTTGTCATTGTGGTCTGTAAAACAGGGGACCCAGTGGTGTCAAAATCATTGTGGTTAAGGGCCATGCTGCACATAGCAGTCTATCCTGGAGTCATTATTTGTCAACCTATTACCCCAACTGTTACCACTGTCAACCATATGTGTGTGAGCTTTGCGGCAATGAGAGCTGTCAGAACAAGTAATTGATACAGCCAGCTTTGGGAGATGGATTTCTTTCGCCTTTAATCTTTGGTTGAGGCATCAGGAGGATCCCAGACTCTGTATGGTGAGAGCTCCTGATTTATGTCTTCTCCTCATTCAAACAAATATGCGACACTTTATGAGCGTCTGAGTCGCAAAGAAAGAAAAGTGAGCACAAAAGTTGGACTAAGTCGTTTTCAGTTGTTTTTCAAACTAGTTAGATATTTAGTTATTTAGTTAGTCAACTGTTAACCGACTATAAAGCTTCCCAAAGGTCCTGGTTTCAATCAGTTTTAATGGCTAGTGTAGCATTTCCAAGAGTTATTACAAGTTTAAAAAAACATTTACTTAACTCATCTGTCTGCTTGATGAGTCTATCTGCACTGTCTATATATTTTCAGACATATCCATCGAGCACCATCCACAGCTCAGCCTTACTCCCACCTTACCAGCTGTGCCTTTTTGTTTGTACATCCCTTTATCTTTGTCTGTCATTCACTTGCTTCTCCACCGAACTACCCCTCTGTTGTGCTCATACATTCGTCCCATCACACACATGCATATATTCCCATATTTACCCACAGGCACACACACACACACGCGTTCCTTCTCGTCATATTTGTTAGTGGTCTTGTTCTGTCTCTTTCTTCTCTCTATCTGCATATCCTTTGTTATCTTTAAAGTACTTTGTTTTAAAAGTGGCACGTCAAAGTGATTTAAACACAACTAAAATGAAACAACCTGTCAATAATGGCAGGTTGGCAGCAACAGTTTACTCTGACACAAGTTACCGAGTACGTTATACGTCAGTTACAGATTTAATATACCACTGATATCCAGTGAACATTACCCATTTAAAGTACATTTAAAAAATACAAATGTTGAAGTCAGGTCTTTAAGGGACATTAGTACAGTAACAGCCTGCAGAGAGCATTAACAGTAATATTCATGATTTTTTATATTAATGACAAACAAATGACACAACCTAATACAAAATGCCTTTTTAATTGATGATTTATTTATTAAGGGAAAAAAAACTTTACCAAACCTGCTTGGACCTATGTGGAAAAAAATTAAACTGCTTTCATTCATAATTCAGCAATTGTTAATTAATCATTTTAGTATTTGACCACATTTCTGAAACGCTGAGTTCAATTTTACTTGCACTCTCAGGTGTGAGTACTGTCAGAGCTGTTGATTCAAGAAACCATTTGAAAGGTTTACTCAGGTTATCAGCTTGAAATCTGGTTGGTGACAAAAACTTTTTCACAGCACTGACGCTGCTTAAAAAGTTGAAAATGAAATGTTTTATATCTGGGGTTGGGTTATGTTTTTGAGTGAAGTCGTGGGCTTGGCGTTTTCCATGGACAGTCAGCCCACTGTCTTCTGTCTCCTGGCCTCTATACTCTGGGACTGGCCTTTGGTTAGCACCAGAAAACAGGACCTTGAATGACACGTCCAGCTTTAAAAGGTTGACTTTGCTATTCCCATGGGCCCATGCATGCTGCTGTTCTGCTGTGAGTGAAGCTTTTTAACCAAGCATGAAGGAGTACAGATAGGAATGTGTATCTCTGTGTGAGCAAGTGAACGTATCTGTGCATGCATGTGCAGTGTCTGCCATCCTTTGTTGTGTGTCTCTCCACTCGTATGCTCAAAATGTTGTTATGGTTGTACCTCTGCTTTCCGCCTGCTCTATCCTCCACTATAGTGAAGACACTCCATCTAAAGCCTTATCAGCGGGATGATGTATGAGTCCTTACTGGCCTAATAGATTCCATTTATCTCTATACACTCCCGCTTTAATTTGGCTGGGCAAGGGAGGATGTATTCAAATGCTCACCGTCATTTTGATGTACAGCCAGCCCTAGCTGGCCTCGGTGATTGCTCTAGCCTTAGCCCTAGACTGAGCATCAGTCACAGACTCGTACTCTAGCCCCATCTTAAATCCTCCTTTATCACTTCTAAGAGTTTATAGGCCAGTATACGGTTTCTTTCTTTCTTTCTTTTACTGATTCTTTCATGCATGAATCAAATAATGCCAAATAATGTCGGATATTTCAGTCCCCACTCTTCTTCTTAACATTACAATGTTTAATCTGTACTAGTCTTAATCTCAGAGACCGAGATATAACCACCAGATATAGATATGGTTCTTGGTCAGATTGTGCCACTAATGGCCGTATATTTTGTGATTACTGTTCTTCAGCATTATGCCTTTCCTCTTACCAGTATGTTTTCCCAGCTTTGCTAAATGTATACAGTAAGTGATTGTTAACCTATTGTTGGAAGTTCTGATCTTTTTCCCCCCATTTTATCTTAGAGCACAGTGAAACTGCTCGTTCCCTAGGCCTGGCTGCTGTACTCCTTGGGGTGGCACCAGTGGTGCGGGAAATCTATTGTAGTGCAGTAACAAGTCCTTTATGTGACATTTTCCTTGGTGTTGACATTCAGAAAGGAATAGGAAGACAGGCCTGCGGACGTTACATTCTCTGTGACATGTGAAGGGAAAGGATATTAGGAATGGGGACTGAACATGCACAGGAAGGACATTTGCACAGGACGTGACAAGGGCACGCTATGATGGAGCAGCTCTTTCATATTTTCCTTTATACCATTATACTCTACAGCAGGTTGAAAGTATACACTGGTTACTTGGCCAGTGCTGTCACGGTCTGAGGGGTAGGCTGTGTGTTGGACAAGAGATACTCTGTGGTTGTAATAACAAAAGTACTATGTCGTATTAAAATGATTTCTAACTATGCAATTCACAAAACATGTTTTAGTTTAGATAATATAGACCTTACAGAACATTCATTTTCTCACTTGTGTTATTAACATGTAGGGAGGATGAATAAAAATGTTTTTCTTTGCTTTTTGTGGCAGATGAATCAGAGGGAAATGCAGGTAAAGAACAGAGTGTGCGCTGTGGCTCTCACTGACTCTGCCCACAACATCTGGCTGCAGGAGACCAACAAAGGCACGCAGGATTGGATGCAGCAGGTGAGGAAAACACACAGTCTCTAATACTGAGCTCACATGTCATTATGTAAATTCTCTCAGATCCTGCTCCCTCCTAATTTATCCCTGCACAACCCTGCTGACCTATACAGGTACCCCTGACCAACAGCTAGCCTTAGAAGTCGTACAGAGCCATTGTTTGCATGGTTTCCCTCTGTCTTTATTGTTTTGAGCTTCTTTTTTTTATCAGCCCCCACTTTTCCTTCCTGGGTGTATATCATGTCACTGAAAAACTGAGACAGCCAAACCTCGTTGGTGAGCGTATGCAGCTGGGCACGCACATGTGTGAGCGTGCATGCGTGTGTTTATATGTGCTTGTGGGCAAATGTGTGAGATAGAGTGCACATGCACACGTGCGTTTGCGTTAGCTTCATTTGAACACTTGCCCTTTCTGGTGTGACCCCTGCGCCATATGCAGCACCTGGGCTCACTCAGTATGCACATACAGATGAGGCCCAGCCAAGACCACTGCTACTTGAGAGTCAGACATGCAAATGTCACGCACAGCGCACACACATACACAAACACACATACCATACCTTTGTTTGTATTACATCTACTTTTTTATCCTTTGTCTTTAGTTTTTTTTTTTGCTATTTGTGTCATATTGCATTTCACATTTTGTGTGCATGCCTGTGTGTGTGTGTGTGTGTGTGTGTGTGTGTGTGTGTGTGCGCATGTGCTCAAGTATGTTACTTGTCTGCAAATATGTGTATGTGCTAGAGTGGGGATTCAAGGTTGCACTGGCCCCCTTCTACTGGTCGGGCATCTTCTATTTTTGATTCATCTAAGGGATGTGTGGGACACAACATAATTGGAATGTTAAGTGATTTTCTATTTGTGACGATTACCCAGAACAATAAATCTGAAATGACCTTCTTCATCCAGTGGTAGGAACGGGGCATGCCAGGATTCATTCTCTCTGATGCTCATTAACCCACGGTCCTTTTTTGGCTGATTTAAGAGATGAGTCTATCAAATTAGAGGGGATTTTTCTAGAGGGAAACAGTGACTCATCTGTGCTGGGCTTTGCCCTTCTCAATGACACTTTAAAAAATTTGGAGAGGAATGTGAAACATATAAATCTAACACACTGCCTTTTCTTTCAGGGATTGTTTTGGGCTCACCTTTCTGAAAGATGAATCATCACTTGTTGCTAGTTGCTAACAAATGTTTATACTCTCTGTGTCTCTTAGGGACCTTTCAATTAGCGTGTCAATCATAACATACATTCAAAAAAATTATAATTTTCCCAGAAAAGCAAATGAATTATCAGGAAGGCAAACAGCGCTGGTGCTAATTATTTTTGCCAACTCAGTGACGGACAGAAACAAAAGGTACTGTAATTCAAAAGTGGTTTGACAGTTAGTTTTCTCTGCTAATTTACTGTCAGTGGAAAACTGTCGATGAATAATAAGTGCAAAGTGGTGAGAGACATTTTTTTTAAATATTAAATTTGATACAGACAGGATAAATTAATAAATACTGTATGATATCAAACTGACAATTCAGTTGTGTAACTCAAAGGTAGCGCATTGCTACATACACGAGTGGCACTGATAGTTTACAAACGCTGGGTCAACAGAGGATTGAGGTGAGCCCAACAACCGAATCTGTTCCAGTCATTTACGCTAGAAACAAGCGCTGTGTATGTGCAGTGTGTAGTTCATCAGAAAGGTCAGAGTCCCTTTGCGTTTTACCCAGATGCTAATCCAATGGCTTTGGGCTGTTTCAGGGGGGCTTCTGTTGTTGGCCGCGGATGTTTAGATTGCACAACCCAAAGTATACAAGTACTTCCACTTGTTGGTGCGGAGCAAAACCGACAATCGCACGAGCGCATGCAGACCAGTCAGATCCATATATTGTTTCTCTTGTATACATGTATCAGTAACCCATACACAGCTGGATCTTGAAACAAATTCTGCATGGCACACTGAGCTGAGACGCACACAGAGGGCAACTCAAATGGTGCACAGATCGCACAGTGGAGCTAGCAGTGAAGCTGAATAATGCCCTGGGTGGTGTAAAAATATGGGAGCCCCATACGAATGGGTGCATGTGAGGTCAGGGCACCCCAGCAGAGCGCTGCACTGTTCTCCTTGGACAGAGATAATTCCCTCCCTCCAGGGATTAAGAGGTGACTGGATGCTGGGATGGAGTGATGAGAGGACGGGGAGTAAAATAGAAAAGATGGGATTTAGAGATCAGCAACCCGCTGGGCCAGGTTATATAGACCAAATGGGTCAGATTAGGGGCAACTGATGTCACTGCCGAAGAAAAAATACAGAGTGAATGTGCATGAAAAGAAAAACGAGGGAATAAGAAAAGGCAATGAAAGCAAAAAATTCATCCATTGATTGAAACGGAATAAATAGAGAAATAATATGAGAAATGTTCAATTATTTAAGTCCCGTTGACTGCAGCAGAGAAAGTACAGGGTAGAGCTGTGGAAAAGAAAAACAAAAAGACAGGTAGGATGTGAATGGAGTGAATACAGATGGAGGAGAGGAGATGAAGAGATGTATGTGAAGATAGATGAGTAGCAGAGTGAGGAGAAGTGAGTGAGGGAGAGAAATGCGAATGATGGTGTACAGCTGGCAGCCTGTCACAGTCTCCAAGGTGTCTCCTGTCACTGTGCTGGCCTGCTGTCACACTCTAGTGGCCTGCCCAGAGCGCGCGCACACACACACACACACACACACACTCGCACATGCACAAACACACACATAAAGAGTACACTGTGGTCATGAATAAACCATCCTAATCCATAGAGATTATACAGCAACTGGAGGAGGTGAGGGAGAACCAGACACAGAGAGAGCGAGCGAGACTTGATAGTCGGAGCTACTTTCCCAGAAGTTGGGTTGCAAACTGGCATGCGTGTTACGGTTTAGGAGACTTTCTGCTTCTCTATAATATGAGTGTGTGCTTTCGTTAAAGAGGGCTGACCCGGGATACTGTGCTTGTATATGCTACTTTTGTACGTGTTTTATTAATTGTTTGTGTTCAGATGTCTACACGTTTCTAGAAATCAGCATAACTTCTTTGATCGTTGTTTCATTAGTTTTATGCATGTATATATTTAAGTTCTCATGAATTCTGGACGAACGCCTGGGGTTACAGAGTGTTTGCTTCCTTTAATCCGGTCTTTTGAAAGGTAGAGAGAACACATCTCTTTTTTCATAAGGCCTTGCCAGTGTATTTCTTCAACACTTAATGTGTAGTGGACACGGGCACCTATGAGGGACCCATTTGGTTCTTATGATGGCTCCATTAGATCGCCCCGCCGTTAGCTGAGTGCAGTGTTTTGTGTCCATTAATCTCAGAGTGTGTGCATGCATGTGTGCTTGTAGTTTGCGCGAGAGAAACAGACTGGCTGGCAGGTGGTGGACCTCTGTCTCACTCTCTCACACTCAGTCAGTCAGTGACACGCACACACACACACACACACCAGAAAATGTTTAAAAGCCTCCCTCACAGGTAGAGGGGTAGACCTAACACCTGCCTGTCAGTTACACTCTTAGCACATGCTCACCACTTATTAGGACCGTCTACGACGTCACTGCTGCATGATTGGGTGAAAAAAGTGCTATAAAATGCACCGTGCAGCCTTCTGTCTTGTGTGAAGTGTGCGCTCAGATATCTACGTGTATATATCAACATGGATCCAAACACTGAGAAACACACATGCGCGGAGCAGCAGCGGTAGGGGGGAGAGAGTCAAATCTGTTTACATGTTTGTTTTTCTGTCTGCCTTTAGTTCAATGGTGCCATTGATCGGCAGACGAGCTGCTTGAAGCGATGATGCTATGCGTCAGAGGCAGCCGATGTGATGTGCCATCCTTTTGTCACATCGCCCTTCTCTAATCCCAGCCAGCAGGCCTTGCCTTTATGTGACTGCTGTTATGCCTGCGGTCTCCCACAGCACTGGGGCTGTGTGCGGTGTGTGTGTGTGCATTTATGCGAGAGTTTGTGTGCACATGTGTGTTGTTGCCTTGACAAATCTATTCATACCCTGGCCTCCCTGCCTCCATTGGTAGTGATGGTGGAGGTGAAGGGGGAGGGAGGAGGGCCTTTTGAAAGACTCCCCTCCTTTCCCTCTCTTCAGCCGCCTTCAGCCTACTGCTCCACAGCCCAGCTGACATCTTCCTCCAGACAGACTGAATGAATTAAAGGAGATACAATGAGACACTTGATGTAGCAGTCAAGGAGTCCCACTGCTTCTGTGCTGCTCTACACCGCTCTGCCCTTAAGCCCAGGCTCAGAGGAGAGCACATCTAGGGCAAAGCAAAAGATCTAAAAATACACAATATGCCACTGTTTACCAAAACTTGTCATCTTCCCCCAGCACCAACCCCCCTTCCGCCTCCCTACCATCCCCAACCTCATCTCCCTGCTGATCTTTCTTGAACCTATTTGGCCCCTTCCAACTGCTCGCACTTTTGATTGACAGGGCTGAAGACATGAAATATAGAGAAAGAGAGCAAAGGGGCATTTGTACTGTGCAGCAGGCATATTCATTTTACTAGTATTATTCAGTGTACTCTCTCATTTTTACTTCTTTTGATTGAAAAGGAATTAATCACACATGAAACAACTTTATTTTAATAACAGACCCTTTATACACATTTCCCCACTGAATTAGTGTTTACGTACTTGTTGATATTACAACTACCATGATACCGATGGATTTGCGTACATGGCCCAGATGTTTCATCAGGATTTCTCGCAATGAGTATCTATATTTTTGTATAAGCTTAGAGTAAATAAATCACATTGCAGCCAAAGATGATGTAACAGGTGTCAAGCAGGCAATAAAAAAGACATTGACCTAGCTGCAGATATGTTTGGCAGAAACGGCCAAGGGGGGTTCAAATAACACAAGTACAGTAGATTCAATGTTCCTGTGTAGTGTTATGTATCTAGACAGAAAAAAAACCCACGCATCTGGGAGTGTGTGTGTTGGTGTGGTCAGGGTAACTTGGGGGATGATGAGTTGAGGAGAAGTGTGATGTGACCCTGAATTCTCATGTGTTTATGTGTGTTTTAGGAGTGACTGAAGTGGGAGAAGTTTAATTGATTTGTCTGTCCAGTCCCTCCCCTTTCACAGCTAGGGGAGTCAGGGGTCACTGAGGCCAAAAATGCGCAAGCATGTGTACATTTGTGTGTGTATTTGAAACGGGTTCACAATGCTACACATCTTCATGGGAGACCCCCCACAATGTAATTACTGACACACACACACACACACACACAACCGTGCACAACACTGTAATGGCTGTCAAAGGGCCAGGGTGAAAGTAAACAAGGGCAGATAAGCAGCGATTCAGAAGGACGCCAGCTGCACATTCTAATCTCTTTACATTTTCTCTTTCTTCTATTGAACTTTTATCTTATCTGGGGAACGTCTTCTGTAAGCATTCCTTCTCAGCTGCAGCCTCCCTCTTTCCCGCTCTTGCTTTTCTCTTGTTTTTGTGCTAACCCGACAAGCCACAACACACCAGTCCACAGGGCATGGTCAAAAGGGAAATCTCACTTTGATATGTTGTCATCTGCTGACCCAGGGAATAAAAGCTCCAACCACTCTGAAGCATGTTGTTTTGTAGTATGAAATGGATACAATATGTTAAAGGTATGTGAGGTTTGGTCATAATATGTACAGTGCTGTGGAAACGTTAAATATACATGTCACACTTCAATTAATCAGATCATTGAACTAAAGACAACCCGAGCAAATACAAAATGCAGTTTCTAAGTTTTGATTTTCAATTTATTAAGGGACCAAAGCTGCCGGGTCCTATGGGAAATGTTATTCTTTCTGACAAAGTGAAGCACGCTGAAAGACCCGTATCCAATCAAATTCCTGAACAGACCAAAAAACGAACTGTCCAAAACAACCCAGTAAGTCCACCCCTGAATAGAAAAACTAAATAAAGCGAGCTTCTGGAGTGGCAAAAGTTTGGACTTAAATGTGGTTGAGATGCTGTGGCATGACCTTCAACAAGCCATTCATGTTCAAAAACCCTCCACTGTGTTGCTGAATGTGTTCAATGCGATCATATGAATCATTTAAGTGTGACAAAGAAAATATGATGTAGGCAGCTAGAACATTTCCTCAGGACTTCCATGAAATAACCGAACAAGTAAAAAAAACGCAGCACTACAAAGACGGGAAGATGAAGACAGCAAAAACTAAATAAAGAGGTTTTCTCCTCTTTTTGACAGTGGAGTTGTCAACCGCGGGGGGTTTGAGAGGACTAGGGGTGTTTGCAGGGGGTTATGGGTCAGCAAGCTGGGCAGACACCCTCCCTCAGGACACCCACTGATCCACCGTGGTAGAAGGTCTCAGCTCTCCACCACAAACAAACGGCTAGCTGTCTGAGCAACATGTCACAAAGCTTTTAATTGCTTGTTCCTGTCTCTTCCTCTCCCCCACCATCCTCAGCTATACATACATGTCTTTCTCAGTTACTGTCTCTTCCCTCGTCCTCCCCACCTGTCCTTTCTTTCATTTCCATTCCCTTCTGCCTTACTTGTTTCATTTTTTATAAGATCTCTTTCTGTTTAAATACTTTTTTAACTTATAAAACGCATTCAAAGAATAAAGGGCATAGAATACAGTGCACTATTATGTTTTCATTTTGAACCAATATTTGTATGTATAGAGTTTGGCATATATTCACTGTACACAGTCTCCCTCCCAGTCTTTGTTATTTTTTATTCTCAGAGCTTCTTTGGTCAGTCTCTTTTTGTCCTCTTCCTACAGCACTGTTGTAACTGGGTATCAAGTCCAGAGCCCCTGGACACACCGCTGGATCCCATGCTGCCAGACTGTCCCATAGTCTCTGCAGGTATTAAACAAACTGTCGAAGCACACTCTATCTTTCAATTTAATAGCAGCCTAAACCGTTAAATGTTCTCACTTTATGGAGAACAAGAACATGTATCAAGTTTAGGTGGTTTTAATTTTAAGACACAGTCTGTGGTCATAGCCAAGAGTAAAGTGGATCCAAAAAGCAACTGAACACACAAATAAGGTTTTACTTGCAGGTAAGTGAAATCATTTTATAGCACACAGCTACACAAAATAACAAATGCATCGCTCAACAATTGTTGCATCTCTCTGTATATGTTCCTCCGTTATATCAGTTCATATGTGAAGATTATCGGGGTTCAGTTAAAGTCTTTCAGTGTTCTGACTATATTCGCACCACAGGCTTTTAAAAATCTTATGGTGTGTCTGTGTGTGTGTCCATGCATGCATGTGAGTGATGAGTAGATTGTAAGTCTTTAGAGAGCTGATAGAGGAGAATCATTATCAGAGAAAGGGAGAAGCACACAAGCAAATGTTATTTCATGCACGCTTCCAAATTTAGTTTCTGTTTTCATTCCGTTTGTCATCCCTCGTTCTGTTTCATCCTTTCCTGTGTGGCCTTTATTCATTAATCCTCTCCTATTTGGCTTCCTGTTCCTGTGCCCTCTCTGTGGTGCACTGGCCTTGATGATGTCAGTGCCATCATAAGAATGTGTCCTTAATGTAGGATTAGGGATAAAAGCTGTAATCCTCAACATGACTGTTGATAAGAGATGATGATTGCAGTGTTGTCCGAAGAGTGGCACACATGTAGGCATGCATACACACACACACACACACACACACAAACAGGAACATGCTTGAATATGCCATAGGTTTTTAAATTGTCTGTTTTACTTCTGTTTAAAGATACAGTATGTAACTTTATTCAATTGTTTTTTTGTTGAAAAACAGTGAGTTATGGCATTAAAACCAGGCATTAAAACCAGCATGACACTCTGAGCAGTCTAAGGCTGCACAGTGGTGCACAAAACCCTAGAGCACCAGATGTTCTGACTCCTGTCAATCATAGCATTACATTTTTTCACAGTAGCTCTTCTGTTCAATCAGGGGAAGATGGACTTTCCTTCGCTCCACATGTTTATATACACACCAATCCACCTGTTGCCAGTTTTGTTGTTGGACCACTGTTGGTAGATACTGACCACTGTTTCCACACACACCAGCCTTTTTGGAAGTGCTCTGGTCAGGTCGTCTTCATATTTCAGCATGATTTTTCCATTTATTGTAATTCCATGACGGCAGCTACCTGAGGAGCTGGGCGGAGTGTAGCAGCCCCTCGGTGACTTTATGGTGAATGTATAGGTCATCTTACACATGCTCCATGTGTCGGTGAATACATTTCTAACACTGCTATCTCATCCTGGCCACTAAAACACCATGTTCCACTTGGAGCTGTGTAGGTGGGTGGCCTTAACATCTACCAGTGAATCAGCTCCTTGAAATGTCATCTGGCCTTCAATACAAAACCCGTACTGTATTTTATGTGGAAATGTCAGCCTACCTTGACGTTTCTTGTCTTTTCTCAGCGACTGATATGGGCATGAAGACACAGTCTTTGAGCCAAGATTTTGAAGTCTGCTTTTGGAAACTGCTGGCATGTCTGAGATTGTCCTAAAACCAACCTGTTTGACACAGCATCCATTTGTCTTTCTGCACTATTGACTTGTGCTCTATTGACTTTTGCTACTTTAACCAAGCTGAAAAGATCTGAATCTCTGGGCTGCTAACAGAGCTGCCAACTCAGCTTGTCTCTGGTCTTTTGGTGGCAGGTTCTGATGTCAAAGGTTGACTGAGTTGTCTTTGTGTCCTTGGCAGCCTGGCAGGTTCACAGGCAGCAGCCATTGTGGTGAGAGTCACAGCAGAGCAGCAGAGGTGACGAGGTTGAGAGAAGGTTGAGGGAAGACTGTCAGGGCATCAAGACCCAGCACTGCGATCAACATCCATAAAGCCCCCTCTTCTGCTGTTGTCTGGGCTGCTATGGCAACAGTATGTGTGTGCTTGTAGGTAGGGGTCATCAGGATTGACCATAAAGACTGGTGAATCCAGCATGCACATGTTCACTGACTCACACGCGCATCAGTGTGTGCAACCCGACTAAGCCAGTCCCGGAGCGAGTCCACTGCTCTGGAGAATGGCGTGTGATCAGACTTACACAATAAAATGCCTGAAGGTACACCTTTTCTGATGTGTGCTTAAACATGGGCACTGGGACTGGTCAGGCAGCATGATGGGAGACTAGTCTTCTCTCTCACCCCACTCCTCCCGTCTGCTTCTGACTTTCTTTGTACACGTTCCTCTCCCCTCCCCTGCTTGTGTCCTGCCTCCCTGTGTGGCGCAGTGATGATATGATGATTGTGTTTTCCATGCTGGTAGACTCTTGGCAGAAGGAGGCAGGAAGAAGTGGAGGCAGAGCTTGTCTGTTTCTCCTGATCATCTGTGAAGCAACACCAGTACCAGCATGGCACTCTGACAGGGCTGGAAGGACGCAGAGAGGGAGGGAGAGTGACGCATAGCAGGGGTGTTCGCTAACATCTCTCGCGTCTCATTTAAACGCGATAAAACCTGGACACATTCCCTTCGCTTCTAACTGGCTTGCTTCCTCTCCTTTTCCTCCTTAGTTTCTTAGATGTATTTCTTATTTTCACTGTATTCTTTTATCCGCCTTGTAAAAGGAATTTGTTCCCCCAAGAAGGTCATTGCTCTGGCGTTTGGCACTGGCCTGGCACACGAGCAGAATTTTATCAGTTAGAAGCACACTGAACACAGGCTAAAAATGCAGATAAAGTGGAACCAATCTCCCCCTGGAAAAGCTCCATCTCTGTGTGTGTGTGTGTAGTGGAGTAGCTGTAAGGCTGACAAAGAAGTAAGTTGTGGAGTGGGATGCTGGTTAAGTGGGGTGGCTGAGGCTTTCCCAAGATGTAATCATTCCAAATAGATGCCAAGAGAAGAATACACACAAGAGAGGGGAGAATGAGGATGACATAAAATAGATGGATGAAAGGAGCGGGAAAATATGGGCTTACCGTCATTTCTCTTGTAAGTGCTCCTCTGTTTTTGTGTTGCTCAGTTTATTGACTTTTTTTCTGCTGAGATGGATGACCAGTTGTTTGATCAGTAAAGATATTTTTTCAAAGGTGGGAAAACCCATTTTTAATAACACACGTATATAAACACCCACGCACACACGACTTCCTCTTGGGTGATTACTCATTGTCCAAGCTGATTATTAATTACAAAGGGAGAGCGCTCTGAAGGTAAACACTGATTAATGGCTAACAAAAGTAAGTTAATGTCTTACCTGTACTTTAATTACCAACCCCACTCGGTTACAAGCATCCTAACACAAGCCTGTAATTAACCCTAATGGACCGCAGAAAGAGGCTCACTTTCATTTTCTTTCACAACATAAATGCTTAACTGTAGGTTTCTTTTTTGTGCCCCACTTTTCTTCTTCTTTTACAAGGTTTTTCATAATTAGAGGTGAGGATTTGTTGATTTTCATATCTCGTCTGAAAGTAGCAGTGAGTTGAGCTTAAGAGTGATGCAATGGTGTTGTAGAAATGAGAAATAATTCCTGTGCAGCGGCATGAGGGGTCACTGCATCTCTTCTTTACCTAAGGGTCATACTGCTGTCAGCGTTATTCACGTAGCAGGCCCCCGCAGAGAGGTGCCGGCCCAAACAGGCTGCCAGCCGGGATGCATACAGTCCACTCACACTGCCGTTCCACTAGTGCAGATACGCATTAGAGGAACACTGTAGATTTAACTTCACTATAACCCTCACATCCACGCACTGCTGGCCGTAAAAAAAAAACAGCACTGTCTGCACCTCTTCACACACAAACATTCACATAGCGTCCGATTGTTGTTTTGTGTGATTTAAATTTTTTTAAGAGGAAATTCAGGCCCATTCAAATTACCCTCACCCCCCCACCCACTGTTTTCTCAGCTTGGTGAGGCGGACGTCCGCTGTCTTTATGGAAGAACACATGAAAACGCGCGCGCGTGTGTGTGTTTTTACATATTTGTTTCAGTGTTTTCTTAGCCTAAGCGGCACACGTTGCACTAGTGTTACAGGAAATAGGTAACTCTGATGGACCAGACTTTAACCTCTGACCTGAGTGAGGTCAGAGGTTCAGTGAGGTTAGACCAGGCTATTATCTGGGTCACATTTGTGACAGGCTGTGTCATACTGATGTGGAAAATGCTGAGTTGTGATGTCTTGAATCGTCTGTGCAGACAGCGTTTGTGTTACTGTTTATGTGTGGACTCACTATAACAAACAATGGTTGTTGTATAAAGGCAGCTGTACCCAAACTTGTATACAGCACTTGTAGGACATTCCAACTTGCAGGCGTTTACTAAAGTGTCGGGTCAAATCCCGCTGAAACCTCACGTAGGTCAGTAATTACTAATCTATGGTGTGGAGCCAAATATTGTTCAAACCCACAGAATTCCAGTGAACATCCCAATAACTTACAGCTAGAAGATATGTCTGGATGAATTCTGAAGATGCGTTTCAAATATATCTCTTAGGATGGAGGCAGCCATATAAAGGTGGTTAGCAGTCTCGGAGACTAGTTCAAGGTATCATATAGGATCTGTTATATGGTGAAGAACCTGTGAAATGAAACTCTGAGAGTGCCAGACTTTTTAGTGAAAATACAGATTGGAATGTATTTAAGTGTCAGCTGCCTTGGCTGTAGTGGCACCTTGGCTCATTATCAAGAGTCTGGTGTATAAGAGATAAACAGAGGATATGAGCAAATGAGAGTGTTGACTGTACAGAATATCTTCACGCTTAGCTTTGTTTCATTTTGTTTTTATGTATATTTATATCTGATGTGGAGTTATTGAATGGTTGCAGGTGTATATGAAATGGTTAAGTCTATGGCAGAAATATTTGTTATTTGAATCATTTATTTAGCTTTTTTTTTTAAAGTCCTACAGTTTTCTTTGTTTGTGGTACAGTATATGTCGTTATGTGCTTATGAACTCCTGTCATTGCACATGTTCCCAGTGTCCTTAAAGGCTAAATCTGACCACAGATTGGCTGTCGGCATGTCGTTTTGGGTGTGTAACCTACACAGAAAGAAGGTTGGTAGCATACTTAGATAAAGTACTTCTACAGCAGCCCTCACTGCAACATATATTAGCCAGCCTCGATGAACTCCTACCCTTAAGTTTGATATTGTGTCTCCGTTTTCAGATCACAGAATCGTCCCATGGTGACAGGGCATTGTGTGCCGTCGTGTAGGTTACGATCTCACAGAGGCATTTCCTTTGATTCAAAGATTTGACTTTGATTAAATTCTTTGATTCGATTCTAGAGGACTGCCAGCTTCTATTGATTTGTTCCAGTGCTTTTCTTTCTGTCGGACTTGTATCTTCACTCAGATGTGAATCAAAGATATGCCAACAAAGTCGATAGACAAGCCCTTTGCACGGCACCATTTGTTTGTCTTAATTGACAAACAGGAGGAAATGAAGTTGATCAATACATCAAGATAATGCTTGTGTAATTTGTCAAATCTGAACATGATATTTCTTCTGCAGTGATGTGACATTCAAGAATGTTCAGTGTTGAATTAGCTTTACAACTTATGTCAAAACATTTCTTTTGTTACTGCTTTATAATTATGAGTAGCATGTTTGTTTAGCAGTGATAATAATAAGACACTAACAGTAGATGCATTATTTTCAACAGCACTCATTTGACATAACACCAGAACAAAAAGACCTTGGGTAGAGTGACATGTAATGTGCAGACTTTTATACTACGTGATTTATTAGGTTAGGTTATGTATCAGTGGAGGACGAAGAAAAAATGTATTTCAAATGAGAAAATCGTCTTTTACAGAAAGAAGTAATTTTTGTGCCACAATTCATGTGGCCCTTTTAAAATTGGTTCAGTTAATTCCAATGGAAAATATCAAAAAGGAAATACACAGGAAGTACATTTTTGTAAATGGTAGCCATCAGCTAAATTCATTCCTGGGGATAGATATATAAGCATAGATGACATTTGCATGCTGACGAGATGTAAAATGTGATTCTCATATGCAGAGCACTTTAACAGTTTAGACTATTGTGATTATGCTAACTAGAAGCGTGTCTGAAAAGCCCAGTCTGTGGTCCTCACAGTTCACCCCCTGCACTAGGTATACTGTATCCAGGAGGCATTTTATCCTCTCTTCCTTTCTCATACTCTACCCATCATCCCAGGGAAAAGAAGAAAGGGGAGAGACAAAAAGGGAAAGAGCCTGGCACGCATAAATGAAAGTTCAACAAGGTTCAATGAAACACTTATACAATTTGCTGCAATATAGTGTGGTTTTATAATCTCATTATCATCTTAGTGCCAGATTTGCCCATGAGGGCCGTTCTGTATTCACTCTTATTAGCTCCTCAGATTTGTCCATTTGTCCTTCTGCTACCCGCCTTGCAGCTAATCACTGGGACAGAATGTCAAAAAAAAAAAAAAAAACCTCCTTCGTGTTTTATCTTCACATATTTTTTTCTCTCCTCCTTTGCTGTATTTGTGATTTTCTTTCTCTTAGTTTGTGGTAAACAGCCAGGATTTTATTTCTTTTTATTTTGCTTCCTGTTCTTTCATCTGGGTATGTAAATATTTAGTTTTACACATATGTACCTACACATACAGTAGAACATCTAAACATCAGCATTGTTGATTATTTTGACTCTGCTGTCAGATTAAATTTAAGGGTTGGCTGTCAGATTTAATTTAAGGGTTGACTGTCAGATTTAATTTCAGGGTTTGGACAAAAATATCTGAGTCGTGTCACCTGAAGTCTGGTCACACACTGTATAACCACATGCTGGGAAACTCTGCCTGACCTTACAGCTGGTTCACATCTTGCTTGGTTTTGATTCAGCAACAGACATGACCTGGTTAATTGTATGCATATAGACATTCATATGTATATATAAATGTGTATATATATGTATGTAGGGACAGCTCTACCCATAGAGACACTGTTTCTCCAAAAACATTTGTGAAACCGTTGTCACTGAGCAGTGCTCTAAATATCAGAAATGATACCTCAAACATAGTTGAAAAGTACAATGTTTTGTTTACCCTGCGTTTATAATCTCTTTGCCTCTTCAAGGCCAAGCTCTTTCCTCCTCGACTATTCAGGGTCAAGCGAGGGAGCTAACGTACAGGGTACAGCCACTGGCTGCTTTCGAATCTTCAAGCCTCTTAACGGCTGTGGGCAGAGTCCATCCCTGGTCACTGAGAGGGCATCCCCAGATTAGTGCTTCAGAGACATGGATCTCATTTGCCCATATGGCCTTTTCTCATTGAGTTGATATAGGCTTAACCTGCCCAGCCTTTACCCCTGACCTCGACATGTGGCAAACTACTTAAAAAAAAAGAACACACAAACTGTGCATGTGCCACATTCGATGGCTGAAGCATCAACACGATCAACTGTAAATTTAAGGTCTGAAAATAATGGCCATTGTATTCCTGGTAATAAGTGACTGTGTGGGATTCAAGCGACATTTTTTTTAGGTCAGGTTACGGTGCAGTCAAAAAGCGGTATAATATCCTGGGTTCTGGCTGTAGATCGGTTTTAGGTACATTTCCCAATGTGGAATTAATCCAATAAGCCTCAGTGGGGCACAGAAAATTCTAACCACTGTTGGCATTATAACCCCTAATTTTACTGTGCCCTCATTAACAAGACATAAGTTGACAGCCACATGTGTCACAGTGATGTTATCCATGTAGCAGCCTCCCTCTGTTTAATCTTTTCACCATTAGTGACATTGATCTTATCTCTGAGAGGATGAGAGGTAGGAAAACCCCAGTGCTCAATATCACCTTTTTTTTTCCCACAATTCTTTTTATTTTATATTTTATTATGCAGCATTACGTTTGAAATGCAAAATCTTTTATTCTAAATTTTGTAGTAAATGCAGTTTCCTCACAGCTCCTGCCACTAGGTGAATGTAGATGATGGGTTAAAGTAGATTAGGATGGGTAGAGGTTAATCTACTGACTAATTATGTAAAAGTGTCACTATAAAACCCTAATAGTTCACACTTGTAAGTTCAAAAGGCCATTAATTTTTTATTTTTTGGCATCTGTGTGATTAAGTAAATTCTATAATCCTAATTATTCTACTGCAGACGTTGTTTTTTATGCCTTTTAAATATTGTAAAACAGTAGCACAGCAGGTTCTTCAGCTAACACAAAACTAAGTCTGTCGTTTGGAGTTTAGGTAGTGTCGTGATTTGTCAATTTAAAAATTACTTTACAAATGCATTAATTGCTGGTAATTGTTTTCTGTCAAACTCTCTTGGACTTGTTAGACTGTTATTGTTAGGTGTTCCTGAGGCCAGTTCAGAAAGTTTAGCTGTTTAATTAATACACACGAGCTCATACACACATGTACACATAATGCAGCCGTCCAGCTGCTGAAGTGAAAAACGCACGCTGAGCTCCAACATCTGGAAAATCCAGTCAATTTAATATCTGTGTGCTTGTTGGTGAACAAAAAAGGGTTTAGTTCATCTGCTAGTTAAAACCCACAGCTATTGTTTAGCTCAACCTTTTTGATATATTGTAGGAGCAGTTTTACCTATTTTGTTCTCTTTAGTTCTCTTAGGTTATAATTAGATTCACATTTATTACATTTGTTTTGTGAACAAAACAGAATTTATTTGAATGCATATAATTTCTAAAGAAGTGATCACAAATAATAAAAAGAAATCATCCATGAACGTCCTCGAGTCACTATAGGCCTCAAATGATAAAGTTTGTTTTTATTTAGAAAATTACATCTTATTTATATAATTATGTAAACAAAGTGAAAAGTAGATTCCACAACAAGACAGTTTTAGAGGATGCAGCAGTGACCTTGGATCCTCCCCTGTGCTTCACATTGACAGATAAAAACTTTATTAACCAGCCATCTCTAGGACAGGAGATAAACCGCCTGTGAAACCGATGTGCGCTTCTGGTAAAGAAATATGGCAATTAGAGGATAATTTTTTTTTCTCCAGTGAAAGCATCAAGGAGTAGAAAGGGGTAATAAACAAAGCTTTTTTTGTGGCCTCGGAAGCAGCAATTATAAAGTGCATGGAGAGTTGTTGTGCTTATTGTGCCTGTGAGTAATGAGATAGGCTGCTCTGATTCCTCACTGATACTATAGCTTCTAATCGTCAACCCTCATTTCCTGCTTTTCTTGTTTATCCACCAACATCCTCTGACCGTAGCTGGCCTGTCACTACTCTGGGCAACTCCAAGAGACCTTTGACCTATGTGTCAGCTGATATTTCAGTTTTTAAAATAGCCCGGCACTGAGTCAAAGTGGGATTTAGCACCAAACCAATCCATCTGTAAATAATTGCTTTGGTTTTTAAATAGTAATTGTGATTTAGCGGTCTGTATAGTTTTCATTCGAAGGTTCTGGACACGATTGTCCTCCTTTAGATGCAACCCTATGTAACCGCAGGCTGGTTTTAAAGCACACCACAGCATCGAAAAGGCACTTTTAAAATGTTGATTCTGGTGTCTCTGCTTAGTAGTGCTCCACCTTGAAAGTTTCTGTGGCCTGGGGTCCCCCAGGGGTTAATTCTTGGTCCCATCCTCTTCTCTGTTTCTATCCTGCTTCCTTCCTCCTAATTCAAAAAATATGTTTTTTCTTTTCACTGTTTTGCTCAAAACTGAAGAAGATTTATCTGCCCCTAATGCAGAATTGTGCAAATAACTCGACAGAGTGCTTACTGGCCTGTCTGGATGATATCAGAGCCTAGATGTCCTAGATGTCTTTTGACCTAACCCCTAAACTCTGAAGCAGCCTACCTCTTAGTATTAGGAGTGCACAGAAGATTTTAGTCCCTTTTTTTTTCTCTTTGACCTTTAAATCAGCATGAGTTATTTTTTTCTTTTTTAGCTTTTGTTCTTATGTGGTGTGTATGTATAATATGTGTATTATATATGTACAGGACTTGTGTTGTCTTTAAATGTACCTTTAATTGACTTGACTTACGTTCACATTCTGCCTGCACTAGAGTTTTGGCCACTGGTGGGGTTGTATATATCTCGTCAGTCCTGTCACCCATAAACTTTGGTTGATTCCTTTGTGGCATTGTGACAGTATATGTTGACCGGTGTGGTTTCCTGCTGCAAGTCTTCTCGTGAGAAGGATGCATGCATTCCTGCACATACAGATACTCACCTACACTTTTGTATATATCATCCCAAGAAAAAGAATGTTGTGTGTACAGACTTGTTATCTGGGTGACCCATAGACAGACTGGTTATCACCTCAGCAAGCCTCTCAGGGATAAACTACTGAGCCTGTGGAAAAACACCACACCAGTCTTCCCTTTGCCTCTACATCTTTTTGCTGGTCATTCAGCATGTCCGCCTACTGCAGGGCTCACTTCTTATCTAATCAGCATAGACAGGCCACTTGTCCCCACACACACACGCAAACAAATGCTCACTGATTCACATGCGCACGGACATGCTCAGAGATAGCCCTACACATGCAGACACACATAATGATACAGGCCCAAACACACATATATACACAACACATAAAGCACATCCTGATAATCAAAGACAACCTTACATTGATCTGGGCCAGCTCTGGTTGTCCAGATATGACTAGCTGTTGTTGAGATGTGGGAGTGGCCCATGGGGCTGAGAAAAGGGTCTAAGGCCAAGTGGTAGACATGCAGGCCGGGTAGTAGAGGGCGCCACACTGTTGGACACGGGGCCTTGGGGTATAGAGTAAATAAAATGAACCTCCTGACTCTGAGGGCTTCCCAACTCTTCTGACAGCTGTGCTTTCCGTCTCTCTGACTAACTTCACTCTGCGTTGGCCTTTGTTCACATGCGGACAGATTCCCCATTTGTCTTATACATATTTACCCTTGAGACGCAAGCATGACAGGAGTTGGTATTCTGAGGCTCACATTCCAAATCCATCTTTGGAGCCATTTTAATCTCCTTTCCGTTGACCTCTAAATTGCCAGCTGAACATTGGATCCTATATAGTGCAGCTCCCCTTTGCGCCAAACTCAGCCCACCGAACAACATGTAGTCAGATTTTTAAAAAACTAAACAAAAGAGATATTTTCTGAACAGAAGAAAGGTGGGGGCTCACATTTTCTGTCTGAAACACTTCATGAGTGCTAAGTGAGGTTGGCACCAGCAGTTGGGGGGAAGTGAATTGCGTTTGGCACCAGACAGCTATCAGGCAATAATTAGTATAGCTAACATCCCAGATGAAGAAGTCAAGTCTCGGTCATGGTAAAAAACTTCAAGGGTCTTAGCGGGTAAGGGTTGGAGGCCAAGCCATGCCCCCTCCCTTCCCTGAATATAAGCTCATGCTGTGCCTGCTCAGATTTGCTGAAATCTGTATTGAGCTTTGACCCTAAGGTGTCACACCCAGTCACATGTCAGACTGGCTCCTGTGGACCACGCTGGATGTGTTCATATTGGATTGTCTCAGTAGTTGCTACCAAAACCTGCCAAACCAGCCCAACTCAGAAATTCAGTCTTTCAGATGATGAGACTTTTGACATAGATGTTACCCAACAGCTTAACCCCATGCCTTGCATTCCTGTGTTACTCTGGCTCCAGCATCCACATTTTTGTGTGACACAGATAGGCCCTCAGACCTATCAATATAGAAATTAATCCATGGGTGGATGAATAAAAGAGAATCTGATGCCTTTGTACTGTAATTCTCAAAAAACAAAAATGATATATGTTGCAGGACTGAAGGGCTTTCTGTATGAATATGTATGTTTGCGTGTTGAGATCACAGTGCATTCATTCCTGGTTTCTTAAAAGACCTCAAATCCTTTAATGCCATAATCTCTTTTAATATATTGAATATTAGTCCGCAAATCACAAGACGATAAAGTGATATGAAAATGTTTCCTTTGAATGATAGAATACACCAAGCATTTAATCTGAGGGTCTAATCATAGCTGACACTCAGTACTTGCTCTGTTGACCATGTCAAAATGTTTTTTTGTAACCTTTACGCGGCAGGGCATAAAATTCCCACTAACTCACAACAGACTTAAACTCAATGTGGACATACAGATTGTGTTTTTGTTAGCTATAAATTAAAATGTCCAATACACATGCATTCATGTTTTATGTTTCATCAAGTGTAATCAAGGATTTCTTTATGTTCTTAGATATCCAATAATTTCCTCTGAATAGCTTCAGTCTCTAAGGAGTTTTAAGATAAACAAGGTTGTACTGCAAAGAACTGTGTGAACTTTGGTGCATTTCATTTATCCGGTGTACTATTTGTGGTGCTTTTCATCTCTTGAAACCTGGCCTAGTTTCTGTATCTTGTTTTTGGAAAACATGAGCTAAGCTGCGATGCACAATCCAGGCAACCATTAGATCAGTGCACTGTAGGTCTGACCAACTAAGCCTCGGCTCCACCCCTTGGTAAACCCTTCACCCCAGCTAACCCCACACCTTCTCGCC
This sequence comes from Microctenopoma steveboyesi, assembly GCA_032359275.1. Classification (NCBI taxonomy): domain Eukaryota; kingdom Metazoa; phylum Chordata; class Actinopteri; order Anabantiformes; family Anabantidae; genus Microctenopoma; species Microctenopoma steveboyesi. Next base: position 8,787,680 of record JAUMHF010000026.1, read on the forward strand.
CCATGCCGGCCCTTTCTTAAATAATATTATGGTGCTTAGATTGTTGATCATGTCCTCCTTCATACTGTAATCCTATTTGCTCTGTCATGTGTTGCTGTTCACAAATGGTGTGTGTGTGTGTGTGTGGACATAGGGGAATACCACCCTCACTCACAGCTGTATGGACCGGCTCGATGGTGCCATTTTCTCTCCCACGCATCGTAGAGAGGGTGGTCTTGCACAAACATATGCATGGCCATGACCACCTAATCTTCCACAGGGGTTTTGTAATATGACCTGAATGGTATATTTTAGGTAACATCACTGTCCTGGGTTGGAGATCTAGAGTTTACTCTTCCAGGCGTCATTTTCCCCTCCGTCAGTGATCTTCATCTGTCCTGCCGCCCCTGCACTTGCTGTAATTAAAACGTTAAGCTCAGTGACTGAATGAGTGCGAAATGGGTTAGGGGGGGTTTAATGTGGGGGCAGGTGGGGTGGTGATGTGAGGCGGGTGGCAGTGAGTTCCCACTCATTGTTGAGTCTTGGGCTAAAATCGAGGGAGAAAGCCCAGCAGGGTGAAAGGTCTTTGGCACTGCTCCAGTAGTTGGCGTCTCAGTGTCCACATTTAGTAACAGCTGAGTGCCCACAGTGGGCATGGCCACACTGCCTTCAATCTGACCTCTCGCCCGAAGACCGCTGCCTGCCCGTTTCCACCACCCCCTTTGATTTAGCCCTTTCTTCTCACTCTAACCCCCCTCCTCCTCTTTGTATTTTAGAAATGACTTCATAACAGCCAAAAAAGAGCTGTTTCAGAATTGATTTGTCAAAGCAGTGGGTTAGGTTTGTGATCAGACAACCAGTGGGTTGCGTTTTTGGAATTTGTTTTTTAAATGCAGTACAACCTATCATTCACCTATTGATCAAAAGAAAGTTTTTTTTTTGATGTTCAGAAAACTAAAGCTGGGATTTTCTTATTAATTGTCTCTGTCAAACATCATAGTTGTACTCAGCTCGAAATTTTGTTTTGTGTTAGAGGGGGGTTTCCTTGTTCAATACTCTTGAGTGCAATTTCTAGACAGAACTAAAGTGCGTATTTAAATGTGAAAACAGGATAAATAAGGATATACTGGAATGAGAAAAAAACAGCCCAAAGACACAACATCATTATAACTATAGTAGTAATTATACTGTGCAACTCTTGGTGAAAATCACTATTTTAACTTAACAAAGACAATATCCTAATGTTTTATTTATGTTATTTACTGCAACTGTTTTGTGCATCACATTTACATAAAGATTTTTAACAGAATTTGGTTCTTGCAAAAACAGTTTTGCTGTACAATGCAGAGCAACATTGTGCGCCTTACAAATGAAGATGTGATCTATTTTATTATATGAACTAAAACAATCACAGCTCCCATAGTGGAAGGCAGGCTGAGCAGGGATCGCAGGGTTTCTCTTGTTGTATGACCTCCCTTCCCTGCACTTTATCACTGTTCTTTCAAGGCACTGCCCTTGACACTGACTCAGGGAATGTTAGTGTTGGAGCAGTCACACTGTCAAGTGCTGTAGTCTGTTAAAAAAGTAAAAGACTTCAGTGACAAACTCGAGCATTTCTCCCTGACAGCTGCTATTATGTTGTTTTCTTTACTTCTTTACTGTGATCCTTATTTTTCCTTTACATTTAAAGCTCAGTGTAACAAAATATTGATTAGGTAACGTCAACTAAAGTGGAAAATGCTAAATTCCAAAATTGTCATGTAGGGAGTGTAAGCACTGTTAGCATTAGCTAACGTAAAATAGAAAATAAAAATGATCATTTAGGAACAGTACAAAGCGGCATGAAGTTAGTTTGGTTTTCTGGCAGCTGTTTTCATTGACTGAAATGAGATATTCACATCTTTTCATGCTTCACGGTTTTTGAGTGAAGCCCTTCTAGTCAAAGATTTTTGATGATTTCTGCTTGATCAGTATTTTTTTGCAGTTTTCTTATTTATTTTAATTCGATTCTGATTATTACCTTAGTTGCATATTGTAGTGCTGAAAACGGGGGGGTTTGAGGTTTGCACAGAAACTGTGTGGACCTTTTACCCCTCTATGACATTGGTGCAAAACACTAGACCGTATTATCTTATTCATGAGCTGTGATGTAAAGTTCTGCCCATATTCCTTCAGCACATATCCAAGTCTCTACTTTAGCCTTTGCTTCCAAAAGCTTTTCCTGACTTTTGACTCTCAATTACATGGTAAGATTTGTGTTAGTTAGATTTTTATTGTGTTTTTTTTTTTGTCAACAACTACTGAATATAATTCTGGAAACAAATTGTTAAGTTTATTCATATCATTCAACAGCAGTGACAACTTTTTATAGCAACTTGCAATTTTTTGAATTTCCCAGAATTATTTTAAAATGACATTGAACCTAAATGTAAAATTGTTGTAAATAACTTTATGTTAACAGTTTTTATATTTTTCAATTATTTCAGATGTTTGTAAAAATCCATTAGAAATCCATTATTTTAATTTGTAAAATCTGTCCACACTAACAAGCCACTATGCCAACCTGGGGAGAATAGATTGCTGTTATATGCAAACGCTTGCAGACTAGCATATTTTGGAAGATCTAATGAATATCATGTGTATTGATCTTCGTCGGAAATGCTTGCATGATACAGGAATAATTTGAAGAGAAAAAAAACAGAGGATGAAGGAAATTGGGGTGACGTTGGCTGTAGTGGGATAGATGTGTTTGTGCAGACTTTGTCAGGATGCATATAGTGGGATCAAGATTGGGTATTGACGAGATAGAAGGCCGGGTGACTGAGCCACAGAAGCTTGAAATAAACTGTCTGAGGCACACAGCCAGTCATTACAGTGACGCCGCCTGGCCCAGCTCAACCTTGAGCCAGTCGATAAGCTATTATAACCATGCAAATTGTGGCCAAATCAGAGACCTGACATATTGGTATTATATTCCTGTGCAGCCACCGGGTTATGCATCATTATTGGGAGCCAACAACAATATGCATTATGCCCCCTTGTTGTTTAGTGAGTGGATAGACCCATAAGAGGAAAGCAAACAGTGTGACTGTATTTTTATATATATATATATATATATATATATATATATATATATATATATGTGTGTGTTTGTGTGTGTGTTTTTGGTGACATTGATTTTTTTGTGACAAGAACAAACTAAATACACTATTACGTTTCCATGCGCCCCTTGTGCCATTTGTTTTTCTCATTTTTAAAATCAGAATTTATCTTCTTCATCCGACTCCTCCTCCACCCATCCCCATGGTTGTTTCTTGTTCTCTCTCTGTCTCTCTCCTCTTTCAGCAGGACGGCATCCTGCCAGGTCATTTACTCTCAGTGACAGTGTGATGCATCCAGTGGGCCAGCGTTTGGATGATGTAATTTGGGCTAAAGGCTGTGTAAACACTGCTGTGACCTTGGTTTTAGATTTGTCAATAGGGCTGGGTTGGAGAACAGAGAAGAGGATTGTGTGGGATTGAGAGCAACATGGCCAGGCTATGATAACTGGAAGTCTCTAGCTGACAGACTGATATGATAACCTGAGATACCTCAGCCTTACCTCTGACCCAAGCTACACTCCTTTAACCATCTTTCTGCACTTTTCTCTCTCTTGTCAAAGCTCTCTGCTCACCCCAGCTCCATCCTTTTACCTTTGATATTGGTGTACTCTCTAGCACTTGTTATTGCCCTCCCTTCACTAGTACTCTACCCCTCTCTTTCTCTTAGCCAACTCGGTTCTTTTCCTCTTTGATAGCAACGTCTTTGCCCTTCTTTCCACAGCTTTGCACACTGTCTGCCCTCTTCTCCCATGCCATGCCTTTTTCTGTGGCCGTCATCTGTCCTGTGCTACTCCTCAGCTCCAGAGGTCAACAGAAGCAAACACTGGCCCGCAGCCCAGACAACACAAACCTATTGATCTGGTTTGGCGGGTTTTGCTTCTGGTCTTGATGAAAATTATGACTTCCAGGTCTAGACTTTACTACCCCGATCCCTTTAGCGAGGGGAGGTTTTGAATATTTTAGTTAGTATTAGTCCAAAAACAGTGTTTACTGACACTGTAAAAACCTTCTAGAATCGTTTTCAGACCAATCGAATGTGGTCTTCAAGTTACAATTAAAAGGCCCAGAAGTCAGGGAATATCAGTGACTACTCGTAACTCAAAGTGTTGCAGCTGATTTTTGAGAATACCCAAATTTTTTCCACCAAGTTCTGCGTGCAATGGCTTGCAGATGGGCAGCGATTAATCAGAGAGGTAACTGTGAAGTAGTTTGCAATTAGACTGGAAAGCTCTGAGGCATGCTAATTGAATCAGAAAATTAGCGACAGCGCTGTACTGAGCTGTAATAGGCTAGCTGCTGTTTGTAGCAGGTGCTAGCCCACTCAGCTGTGGAACAAGGTATTTAAGTCACATTAGCAGGAGTAAAAATATTCCTTGATATGGAACAGTTAGATTTTCTGCTCATTTCCACCACCCATGCCGCCAGTTCGCTCAGCCAGCTTTGTGGCACAAACACAACCGCTGCTACTTTAACAAAAACTCAGAATCCGTAAGGAAGTGATACAATTAGGAAGTGTGGTATTAGGGGTTAGCTTTGCCGTGATCACATGCATAAGATCTACTGTGCCAATAGTTTAGAAGTTGTAATGCAGAAAACTGTTCACTCAGTATAATTTGAAATATTAGTCTGTGTTTTCAGCTCTCTTGGTTGTTCTCCCCTTTCCTATATTCTACTCTTCTTTACTCGGCTTCCCTGCACTTCACGGATCTACTACCACCCCCCTTTCCCCCCCGTTCCTCTTGCCTCTACAGAGTTGCTGTTTGCTGACATCTCTCCCTGACACAACATGAGAAAGTGTTGCGAAATTAAAAATTGATCACTTTTGAGCATAGGGTTGGCGTCTCTTCTGCTCGTTGGTTATGAGAGGGGGAGAGAGAGAGCTATGGGAGAAGGAGGGAGAGAGAGTCCCTTTTATGAGAAGGCTGTGCAAGCAAAAGTTGTTTCAGGGTTTCTGTAGAGTCAAAGTTAGGGAAGAGAGTGAGGGAGCGCAGGAGCAAGCTGGAGAGAAGTGTGCAACGGAGGAGGGAGTGATGTAGAAGCAGAGAATCCCCTAGGCACACAGTGTTGTGCCTCATAGTTCTGGCTTTAAAGCCTGCTGCGTGCCACACATACAGTAGGAGCAGAGGCCATGACAGGGAGAGGGAGGGAGGGTGTGCGTGCGTATGGTAGTCAGACATCATCGTCTTTCTGCCTGTTGAGCTCTGCTAACTCGGATATCTTTATTAGACACACCTGCCTGTAAACACACTTGTTTTCTTACACACACACAAAGGTGCATTGCATTGATATAAAGCAACAAAATGCATATATGCATGTTGTACAAAAACATGTTTACGCAAACATGCCTAACACACAAACCAATGCACCGTTCACAGACTCACAAATAAGGCATTTACACATTTCCAGCTATTTGCTTATACTCAAAAGAGAGATTGTGCTTTCTCTTTTCACTGTATATTGATTTGTGTGCTTGTGTCTGCAGGTTTTAGGTTGGTGAGTTTTCTGGTAACAATTTACCATTATAACCATCAAACTTTTGAAGCAGTTTTATTTCATTGTATTTGAAGCTCTAGCTCCCCATCCAAGAGTGGCCAAAGGATGTTTTTAAGTAGCCCATTAATAATCTCTAACCTAGTTAAAGCACAAGCTTCCAATTCTTGTTAATATCTGGTGAAGTGGTGCATCCACTTTTTGCAAATCGTGCTCTGGCACAAATCTGAACTCTGTACTGTTCACCCTTCCGAAATTAGTCAGAAGAGCCCCGCTTTCCTTAAGACTCTTTATCTGCACACCCCTCCTTCTCTTCTTCTGCTTTTTTCTCTGCCCCTACTGAGAGGATAAAGGCATTCCCACTCTTAGTCAACTGTGGAGCATTTGCACTGAGGTAACTGTAAGATTAACTTCACCATCATTTAGTCGGGAAACTGTGGCCCCTGTATTGGAATAGATCATCTGGTGTACTCCACATAATGTTTTAGTTTAAGTGTGTACATAAACTAACTCAGCATCTTTTTCACTTTTTTGTGGTTATACATCGGAAAAAGGGTCATATCTGTCTGAATGTATTCATTTTTACTCTGAACTTTGACGCTTTCAAGATAATTTCCTCTGGCAATAAATAATATAGGAAACCAATCGAATTGCAGTATACCAGCAATCTTTATGATTTACAGTGAAGGAAATCCCTCCAAACATGTTCCCTCGCTGTACAGCTGCAATTCAGTCAGCTCTGCTTCCAGCAGCATATTCCAACACCAGCTTGTTAAACAATTTCAAATCACAATGCCAACTCTGGCCTATTCATACACTTACCCCCCTTAAGCCCTCCATCCATCCTTCCATCCCTCTCTCTGTCCCTCCTCTGATCCCATTTCACAGTGGAACCATCAGGAGCTTATCCCAATCTCAGCCTTGGCCGGGGCCCAAAGCAGTGCAGGGCCTGCCTGAACTCAGCTGTGAACTCTCAACCTTTCCCCCAGCGCCCTTCCCTCTCCAGTTTGCTGGCTCCCCCTCTACCCAAACTCCATCTCTGCCTATTTTAGGAGGGTTTTGATGAGAGCCTTGATATGCAGTGGATGCTCTTATGCACGGTTTACAGGGCACGTCTAAACACACTCAGGGTGTCGAGTAGAGCTCAACAATAACATAAACTCTCTGCTATTATCCAGACAGCAGCCAACACACCGACCAGCCACCCTGCTAGGCAGCCAGCCAGACCGTCAGCTTGCTGGCCAGGGAGTCACAGTGCTGCGCGCTGTCAGTCAAACAACCATCGTGGTAGTCACCTAACCTGCCGGCCAACCATCATGAACGTTACAAAGCTGGGCTAAATAAGGCAGCCCTGAAAACTTGCCCCCCAAGAAGAAAACCCGAACTCATTCATTTCCCATTATTTGCTTTATTTTTCCACCCATTACGTATGTGAGCTGTCACTTGCTAGTGGTTAATGATTAAGTACCAGCCAAAGCTCTGCAGGTCTGTGTTGTAGTCATCATAGACATAAACCATATTTCCACATTGCCCTCTGCTTACTTGAACTAATTCTGCATCTCTCACACAGTCTTTCCAACCTGTATATCCAGGAGGTACAATAATGAGATCTGTGGTTTGAAGCGGTGAGCTCAGTCCATATTAGATAATTCTACTAGTCTTGCCTCCATAGGTTTTATCCTTCTCATTATTTACTGATAAAGGAGCTGGTCCATAAATGTATAGGGATAAGAGCTAAACAAATGTTCATTTCACAGTTAGAGCCGGAAAATCGTTGGGCTTAAGGTTTTATGTGCTCATTCAATTTTAAAGAGATTATAAATGCAGTTTTTTGATTTAATAATAGTTTGAAGGACTTATTTAAGTATTAATATGAAGGAAATCTGGTTTCTTTTTTCTGTTTTTTTTAAATGGGTTAAGGCTTACACAGGAAAAAAGCCTGGAGACAGTGACCCAGAGAAACTTAGATAAAGTGTTGAGGGCAGCTGTCCGTCAGTCTTGAATAACAAATGGACAAGATAAAGTACTTGTACATCAATCAATCAAATTTATTCATATAACACTTTAAAAACAACATCTGTACATGGATTTAGCGTCATCTGTGACAACAACGGAAGAAATGTTGGATTACACAGCAGTCGTGTACAAGTATTGTGCAACATGGTTTACGCTATCATCAATACTTCAGTATGGTGAACCATTTAAGAGGACAGTGTGTCCACAAGGAGGAGAGAGCCAGATGGAAAACAGCAAAATCCGTCTTGCAGCGGTTAAACAGCCTCTCCATGCAGATTCAGACAGAGCCAAATTCATAACTAAAGCAATGGGGGCGTTTACAGCAAAAGATGTGAGAGATGTGCAGCCCTATGCAGTCATGGGGGGGCATGATCTCAGCATACAATTAAAATGCTTGGGCTGTGCTATAATACCCCTCGCTTACAAACGCACAGTAATTTCCTTTGTTAACTGGATGAGGTATTGTCAAAAAGTGGTCCCACACAACCTGTGCAGCTCTAAGTCTGTAAAGTGATTTATGCTGCACGTTAAGTTAATGTGGTCATTTTTATACAAAAATTACAAAGCTGCAGTTTTTGTTTGCACTAATTAGAAAGTCTGTTATTTTAATTAAGTTGTTAATTAAAATGTATTTATTAAAACAAATATTACGTATTTTTGTCAAATAAATGCTGAAAATTCTACAATTCTAAACAAATACTGCACTGAACTAAAAGCCATGACTCTAACACTGTGATAGCAACCACGTCGTTTTACCCCTACTGTCAATAAATTATGGAAACTGTCATCTCTGTTATTTTTAACAGAACCAGGATGATGGTTGTGTCCGTGGTGGGCAGTGCTGGTGATGTTGGGCCTGCTGTGCAAGTAATGTAAGCCAATGTGTTTGACCCCGTCTGGGAGCAGCAGGCAGCCAAGGTGCTGAAAGGACCGATTCTAAACTGCTACCTTTGCCCATGTCACTGAATGTCAACCCAGCACAGGGAGCTGGAGTTAAAAGTGCCATCACATCACCTCTCAACTATATTCACAGAGGGAGGGGAGGTGAGAAAAAGAGTAGGAGGGGTATACTCCATGGGAAAGAACTGGCATGGGTTTATGACCCTCGGCTGGCTCCTCATAATTTCCTCTGAAGAGATTTGACTGTGTGTGTGTGTATCTCTGTCTCTGTGGGCACATTAATTTATCCTCTGTGTGGCTGTGTTCATGTGTGAACTCAGTGACACACATCCTCTCTATGAGAGGTACATCACACTGCAGATGACCCTGTTGGATGGCGATGGTCCTTTTAACTACAGCACCCTGATGCAATCCGCTGTAAATACATTAAACCAAGCTGCAGAGGAGGAAGCTGCTTAACCATCCGCTCCCTCTTTCGCCACCTCTTTTTCCCTCTCTCACTCCCACTCTCTCCGTCTCCTTCTGCCTCTCGTACTGCTTTATGTGTCTCACTGTATTTGTGTCATTTTCTATCCCGTTTCTGGTTCCACTCCCCTTCGCTACATCGATGAGAGAGTAATGCGCACAGGCACATCCCAGGCTCTAAGCTACGCCGCCGTCTCCGCTGGTCTGCTTCACCTCCTCTTCTTTGCTTTACTGCTTGCTGCTCACATTCGCCAGCAAGTCCACTCTTCGTCACGCCCTACCCTGGCTGACCATATGTCTCAGCCCAAACCTGCCTGGGGGTCATACGGAGTGCCAAAGGTGCAGTGAGTGATGTGGCACTCTGGCTGACCCCTGACTGCTTGGCAGGGCTACCTCCCTAATGAGATTAGCTGTGTAATGCCGACTCTGTGTCTGTTTCTCCTGCCGCCCAGCCCGGCCCACCCTGGGTCTCTTTATCTAGCCGGCAGCAGGACAGGATGTGCCAGCATTCATAGGTCGAGGGCAGGACAGGACCCACAAGCCCACTGCCCTCTCTTGTCACTCAGCACCCCACACGCATCTTTCTGAGCTGTCCAGCTTGGATTTGTAGCTTCACCATTATGCCGTTAGATTGTATTTGTCTCCCATTGTGACTGTGTAAAACTCCCTGTAACATGTTTTTGTCTTGCTCTGTCTCTCTAGCTTCAAACACAGACACACACACACACACCGCCCTAAGCCAGACAACTGAGCAAGGAACGCATGAACCTCAGCTCGTATGCGTACATGTGACCAGCTTTGATCATTGATCACAGAAGCGTAAAGTGCAAAGCTGCTCACTGTACTGCCCCGTGAAGACACACGGACTTAAAGATTATTAGCAAAGCTGTGACCACCAGCCTGGAACTAGTTAGTGTGTAGCCAGTTAGTTGGGTCATACCAACATTTTACATCTAGAATTTTCAGCAATCTTCATTCAGACCGTGATGCTAAATTTACTTTCTCTGAATAACTATAACCCTCTTTGCCTCTTCAGCCTCTTTTGTCTCTTTGTTTAGGTGGCTCTGAGAGATGTTATTAGTACCCTTATTAGCAGTGAACGAGTTTGAGTGCCAATTAAACGCCTACAACTTTGTCTCGGTGAGTGCTTTTATGAGAGGGTCCTTGACAGACAGGGGGCCTCCCGTGGCACAGGTGTGTTCCCCTCAGCTCTCGGGTCACTTTCATCCTGGAGTGTGTGACAGCTCTGGTGAGTCTGACAGTGCTGTGCAGTCTAGACCAGGTGTCCAGGTGTTCTTACTTGTGTGTATGTATGTGTGAATGTGACAACACCTGCCGCACTGTGGCCCTGGGGCCCAGACGGGTTCAAGTTCCACCCAAACAAACATCCTGTACCAATCACTCATTAGACGTGTGTGTGTGTGCGTGCGTGCGTGTGTAAGATAATGTGTGTTTGTCTCTGTATACCTGACAAAACGTGTGTACAGACTTCTACTGTCTGCCCTCTGTGCTCATCATTTACACTGAAGGATTGTGTTACCTAGACTTGTCAAAGTCAGCTTTTGTGTTGACATTCAACTTGCTCTTTACCTTGTCGTCGCTTTTGATCACACTGACTTCAGATTCTGACATTTTGTGTCCCTGCCCATCTCTTTCCACTACTATGGGGAATGTGTCATCCTCATCCAAAAGTAATATTTAGAGAGATAAATTATACCTAACTTGAATCCTATTCTGCGTTTGAGTTTGACCAGGTTTATGCCAGAATGCACACTAAAAAGAACTCGCACTTTATGCCACTCACTTTGTTGCTTCAGCACGGACAAGTCACAAAACGCATGATGAAAAGAACAGAGATCCGCGTTCAAACACACGAACCGCTCCCACACCTCCATATCACGCTGCTGATATGAACCTTTAGAAAAGAGAAAAGATCATGTTGAATGAAATGAAATTGTGAGGTGGATTTTAGAGGCCTCTGTGTTAATCTCCAAAGAGAAGTGCAAACATAATAGCCATGCAGTTGGGTGTACAAGAAACTTAATTAACCAGAGACCTTGTCCATAGATGGCAGGTCAAGGGAACCCACCCACACAGCTCTTTATCTTTTCTAGTCAAGGCATTGCTCTGCATTTCTGCATACTGAAGATCTCCCTCAAAAAATGGCTCTGTATACATATGAGATATAGCTTAATAAGTCCCTAGAATACATACATTATACATATATTTTTCTGTCTGTGTGTGACACAACTGCCTTAGCCAAGCTGTGTTCCAGTCTGCAGTCTTTATTTTGGTATTAACAGTTTAAAAAAGATACGCACACGTACAGGGAAATATTTGAATGCTGATTTAAGGACATCTCTATTACTCTCTGACTCTCTCTCTTTCTATCACACAGTCAGTCAAAATCTGAAAGTAGATTTCTGTTCAGCTTGAGTTTTAAAAGTCCTTCTTATACGCCTCTCAGATATTCCCTCTGACCTGACCTGCTCTGCAGAGTTGTATAGTTTACCATTTACAAGGGTCTGGCTCATATCCTATTGGTGGTTCTGTTTTGTAAGGCCAGCTGGCTTGGTTAAAGAGAGGGAAGAATGTTTATTTTAAAAAGTGCTAGTAGTCAGTTTTACTCAGCTCAGTAGCACTCTCGGTGCTCATACGTGGGATGAGACAACCGCGTGGGTCTGTGAGAGAGGTTTTGTGAATGATAGTTCTATTGCTATTGCTTAATGCACATATGGAGTGCACGTCTTATTTCTTGAGTGTTGTCTTATCCTAACCACCGTTGGTGTGTGTGTGTGTCTGTATGCCCGTCACAGGGCATGGTGCCCACTTTATGATCTGTGGGGTGGCCCATCACACGGTGTCCCTACAGGGATACTGGAGAAGGACAGCCCCAGGCCATATGGCAGCAGTCCCTGGTCTATTGGCTGGCCAGTCACATTTGGACTACAGTACACACAACAGTCACCTCCCTGGAGACTGTAGACTGAGACTTTGGGCTGTATGCTAATGACTGGAGTTTGGAGCCTTTATGGGCTCCAGCCCTTGTACTTGTACTTGTACTTGTACTCGTACTTGTACTGTTTGATTATAAGCATACAGAGTTTAGACTACAGAGACTCTGACACCTCCAGAAAATGTCTAAAAAAGGAAAACTTACTTATTTTTGTAATTTATAACTAAATGTTTAGGCTTTGTTTTTTGGATTAGTTCATGTCTGAAAGAATATAAGAAAACGGAAAGTTAAACAGGAAAAGGGCATCAGTTTAAGCATGTCTGTGTCTGCGAGGGTAGAGAGAAAGTGAAAGTGAGAAGGTGAATGTAAGGTGGAAAGTGTCAGAAGGTTAAGAGTCAGATTAACAAACAGATTAGGAAAGTAAGTCAGTAAGAAGGGTATAAAATAGTCAGAGGCAGGGAAAAATAAGGGCATGAAAGTCTAGTTGAAGAAGAGGGAAAAGAGCAGCCAGTGAGAGGATCCTGCTGGATGGAGAGATTGTAACATCACACTGGAGGGTCCCTTATGGGACTGCCGCAGACGGAGCACACTCCCTGCTGCATGCAGGAAGAGGAAGCTTTGCCAGTGTGGAAAACATACAAGAGAAGAATGAGAGATGAGCGTAACACAGAAAAACGTCATTCTCCCCGGGGGCAAAGTGGGAATTTTCTGCTAGCACAAACAGTATGTAGGCAGAAAGCTTGGAAATGAGAGGGGAGGAGATGGCAAAGAATAAGTAAAGAGTGGGATACTAGAGAAAGCAGGAATTGGATGATATGATGAACTCATAAAATCAGTGGAAAGTAGAGGAGACAGAGTAAATCAGAGGGGTGAACTTTGATGAACTGATATGTCATGTACTGTGAATTTATCATTTTTTCACATTAAGTTTCCTTTGGCTAGAAGGTGTGGTATCAAATCATCACACATTATTTCTCGCATCCTAAACTACCCTGATATGCTTATTAGGATATGCGAAGGACAACACTACTACTTAATTACTACTAAAAATGAATGAACGAATGAATGGGTCTTGGAGTCTATATCGAGCCCCCGGCTTCATAAAGTTTTAAAAATGCTTTTTAAGATTGCATCATACATTTATTTATTTTTATTATTTTATTTTATTTTATTTTTCTGAAACAGTTTCTTGACTCCTAAAGTGCCTTAATATGACTTGCTGAGATGCTACTACTTAATTATTACTAAAACTTTAGTTTATGCATTGATTGAAATCCTTGGTGCTGTGATCACCGTAGTGAACACTGCAAATGCAATAAACACATTACTGAATGTGTGTTTGTGTGTGTGTGTGTGGACCCGGCAGTGGGAAAGTGTGGAAGGGACACATGAAAACCACCATTAAACCAAAGTAACCTAAGTAGTGTAACTCAGTCGGAGCCGTGGGGTCATCGGAGAGCCTCTGATCAGAGGTCAGAGCGTGCTGCTGTGAAATGGGACATTACTGCTCACCAACACAGCAATAAATACAGAGAGAAACTTTAACTGCTGTAAAATATGAGGCAGCGTTTGAGCATAGAGGGTGTGCATGTCTGTGGGTGTGTGCACGCGCTCGCAGGACCGCGTGTGCTTAAGTGTGTGTCTAGGACTGCAGTTCTGCTTAAGGGAGGAAAGAGGATGGAGCTAGGGAGGGGTTTAATATGCTACTTTAGCCCTCAGGGGGCTGTACAGTTGAAAGTTAGTGCATGAGGCGTGCAGAATCACACCAGCCTGCATTACAGAGGGACTATGGTTGGTGGTGGATTGGACAGCTGGGGGGGCTGCTATAAAAAGTGAAATCATATCACTTAGCAGCTGAGTGCAGATAAAGCTGTGTTTGAACTGGGAGGCATAAATTATATATTGTAAACAGAGTGTTGGGAGACCACGGCTCGTTTAAATTATGACAGAGGGTATTTTTTTTTCCTTCTATTTCCTTTTTTTCTCTCCCGCACTTCTGTTTCTGCTGCTCTCACTCACTCCTCAACTCTCCTTCTCCTTTCTCTGACTCCCCCAGTGCAACTTGCTGACTTATTTACCTCGTGCGTCTCTTTCCCTTTTCTCCAACATCTGCCCTAACGAACAGGGACCCCCAACATCTGCGCACATTAAGTCATATTCTTTAACAGCTCTTTGAAACCTGAGGATAAGCCACTTTCTGGTGTCTCTCTCAAACGATTTATTTCCCACTCGTTTATGGCTTGCCATTGCTGAAACACCTTGATAACTCTTCTCACAGTCTCACCGTCCTCCTATAAGCCCTCAGCCACAGTGTTGTTGGGGAGTAGCATTCCACATCAAGGATGGAGGACAAAACCGGGTGATTGGGCTGACAGAGCGGCACAGGGTTTGATCAATGTTCCCCTCCTGCATAGTTCAAGTTGGGCCACTGTGTTTGTTCTTTTAAGGTACCTTCGTCCCTCCTGACAAGTGCAAGGTTATTGATCAGTTTATTCTATTTGCCGTTGACCACGCGGCACTGTCTCTCTGAACGATCGAGGATTGAGAGGGTGAGTGCGTCCCCTGACCTCTCCTCCCTCAATCTCTGCCTCTGTCTCATCCACCTCATCACACATACACACAAACACAAAATGAATGACTCTTTCTGCCCGTTGTACCCACACCTCTGATCCCAGCTCCAATTTTGATTAATCTTGAAGTTGTGCGAGGTCAGGGCATGGCCGCGCGTGTATCTGGTGTTACCTGATGATGTCAGATAAAGGTCTTATGGTATGTTAAGGTGGGTGCTCATTTATTTAGTTTGAGTGTCTGTGTACACATCTATGCGGGGCTGGCTGTAGAGTGTGTCTCCTCCAAAGGAGCTTCTGGCCATCCTGAGGCGGTGCTCCGTGTCCCTGCACTGTTCGGTAGACTTGTGCGTGTTCTTGTAACGTCTTCCAGAGTATTAATTCATAATATTAGCACTAACACTGCATCAAGAAACAAAGTGGCTTCACCGGTTTAAGTCGTCACAGATGTGTAAATATAGGAAGTTAATAAGAAACGGCACAGGTCTTTACTGCACACATTATCTGTGATGTTGCAGTTGCACTTTTGGTTGTTTAACACGATGCTTTGTCTGAAAACACAGACGTGTTCACAGTGATCCCACTGAAGCAAACGAAGAGGCTGTTTCATTTGAACCAGTTGTATTGTAAGTCTGATCACAGTCCTACAGGCTTCTGGATTTGATTTCTGTGATTTAAGTTGATTCTACATTGGGGTAAATTAATAGGGTGACATATATAAACATATTTGTGTGCTTCTCAGTAAAGTTTCAC
Source organism: Microctenopoma steveboyesi (assembly GCA_032359275.1). Classification (NCBI taxonomy): domain Eukaryota; kingdom Metazoa; phylum Chordata; class Actinopteri; order Anabantiformes; family Anabantidae; genus Microctenopoma; species Microctenopoma steveboyesi. Next base: position 8,802,907 of record JAUMHF010000026.1, read on the forward strand.
TGTGTACATTTCTTTTAGTTTTGTGAAGAATTAGCGTAGCTCAGTTTCCCTGTGCTCATCAGCGTTGCTTCATTTCCGAACTTAGTTCATTTATGAGGACCAGACTGAGGGCTGCAACCCCTCGCCTCTCCACGGAACGAGAGGAGATAATTATTCTCTTTCTGACTCACACATTTCGATGAAAAATGCATACAGCTGGGGCTCGAAACAGCTTAGCAAAAGGTTAACTCTTCCCCACAGTTGTCTATGCCTACAAAGGGGAGCGGTTCCGACAACAGTGGCGGCGCCGCACCACTTTGTGTTTTCCTGCTGTTTTGTTTGGGTGTTTTCAACATAGCTGTGACCCCCCCGGTGGCCCTACGCTTTGTTTTCCCAAAGTAAACTTTCAATCAAGAGACGAGCCAGCTGTTGTTTGTGTGGTATTCTGTACATCATTTCTTAAGCCGACATCTGAACGTAGATTTGCAGTAAAATGATTCCTACATGAATACTGTACATAGACACAGACAAAATACATTTGGTATTATCGACTCCCAGCTTCATCTGAACAATTAAACACTGACATTGTATGCAAGCAAAGCGTTCCACTTCTCATGTATTCTATTTTATGATCAACTCTGAGCAACCAGGATACTGTTTTTTTTTTTTTTTACATATGCACATCCTTGTGCTGGATGGTTCTTCTGATCATCTAATTGAGATTCAGAATTATTTTTGCCTTTTTTTTTTTACCTTCACCTACACTGTATTCCCACAAACTCTACTGTCGCTCCTTCGCGCGCACACACACACACACACACACACACACACACACACACACACACACACACACACACACACACACACACACACACACACATTAAGTTGACATTCGCGCTTGAGTCCTTATGTGGAAGAAACACTGCCTGGGAAAGTGATAGCAGGAGAAAAGAAGCTCTAGAGAGTGAGTTATCTCTTTAGATGTCATTGAGGGGCGCCTCTTTTCTCTCCCTCTCCTTCCCTCTATCATTTCCCTCTTTCTTCCCTTCTCTCTGTCTCCCTCTCTCTTGTTCCCACTTGCTCTCTCAAATCATGCTCGCCTCCAGTGGTATTCAGACAGTCCAAGGACAAAGTAGAGATATGCTGGGAGCAATGGACTGTCCGTCAGTGTGTGTTTGTGTGTGTGTGTGTGTGTGTGTGTGTGTGTGTGTATGTGTGAGAGAGAGGGGTTGATGTTTTTGAAGCTGTTCTCCTCTTGTCCTGACGGATTGGCGTCTCATCCCTCTCCATTTAACCCCCTGATTCTATACCACTCACACACACAAAAAGTGTCCCTGGACGCACTTAATGCACTGGAAGATTTCAAGATTTACCTAGAGCTCCACGTACAAGATGCTGTTGTCGAGGTCGTACTCTTGTGCTTAAGGACTGTTACATTCACTTCATTTGATATTTATTGACTTGTCAAGGTGACTGTAATGGTATTAAATAGCTGATTTCCATAAAAATATAAGATATGTGTTTGATTTTCTCTCGCTGTCCAAGCCTTTTATTTGTGGCACCAAGCCAGGGGTCTCTATATTATTAAGTCATGCACCGTGTTAATGTGGCCTTGGCTTGTCTAACTAAACCAGACAGAAGTAGATGGCCCCAGGGTCTATGACCCTGACAGAGGTACACACAGACACACACATGCCCACACACTAAATCAGCCAGATGCCTGATTTACTCGTTTTATGCCAAACACATCACACACAAAATCCATATTGGAGACAGACTTCTCCCTCTGTGTGTGTGTGACGCGACAACCCCACTCCACAGACAAACAAGGGAAATCCTTTTTGTCTTGCCTTGTCCATCACAGGCCATCTCACTGTCCCAGAGCACATGGATGGCCGCAAACCCTCCCCCGACCTCCCCGGCCAAATTCCAAAACTAAGGGATTTAACCGGCACATGAGCACACACACACACACACATCCACACGCACAGGCCCCTTGGCTCCAGCCGGATTCCCCTGACGCAGAGACACACGCAGGCAGGAAGTCTGAGGAGAGGTTTGTGTCAGTTTGCTTCTCTTAGAACACTTTAGGTCTGACCTTCTCTTGACCAGGCGGCTTCCTCCTCCATCTCTCCGTAAACAACCATATCCCTGCGACTGAAGGCGTGCCCAGTCGCCAAGTGTAATAACATCAGTCATATTTCGATGTGAGGAGGGACGTCTACGTGAGCTGGAGCGGCGGATTCGCGTAGTGTTTTCGTTGTGTGTTGCAGGAGAAACCGTATGTGTGTGTGTGTGTGTGAGTGTGCGTGTGTATTTCCTCCTGGCTTTTCTCTGATAGCAGGGATGGCAGCTCTTCGTCATGGAGGAAACCGTGTTAACCTGTCACCTTAGCTGTGTGACCCTCCCACTGTTTCTCCACGTTCACGCGCCCCTGCGTTCATGTGCACACGGTCACAGACACACGGACGCACATAAAGAGGGGTTGTCCACTGATCTTGTTGAGTGTGTGTCAACTCCATTAGCACATTCCCAGATAGGACCAGAGCCCTGTTATCTGTGGCGACCCATTAATTACACTTTGTTCCCTTAAGTGATCTATTTCAGACCTGCCCCGCCCTCAACACTCACTCACTGCTATCTCCACCCCTGGCCTTCTCCTCCCCCACCTGACCTCTCTCTCCTTTCCTCTGCTCTCTGTCTGTTCTACACTGTGCATTTTGAGACAGTTGGTGTAAAATCAGGAATCATGCCTACATGTCATCCAACCTAACAGACTCTTGAGTGTACCATTATGACATGAGCGGCCCCGGTAGTTTGACTGTATGGCTTTGCACTAACAAATGTGTTTTCTCAGCTTTGTTCGGGATTGGCATCGGTGACATATTGCATAGAATTTCAGTTATTTGAGTCCTACTACACAGCTCTTTTTTTTAGCTTGCAGTGCTGACGAGATCATTGCGTGAAGTGCTGGTCATGACTGCTGCTGCTGTAAAGCTATCAAATCCACTCCATGCTTTTTATCGCCAACCATAAGCCCCTGCTTTGTGAAAAACACGCAACAAGGCATCCTTCCCATTGTGAGCATGAAAGCAGCAAGTGTGGTTCTGTATAAAAATTTACTGCCAGAGGACAAATATTTATATGGTGAATGTGAGGAGAACGGGGAGAAGTCGTTTGACTCAGCCCTACACTGTACATTCCCTCGCCATGCTGTCAGTGTATAATGCCTTCAGACACAAAGCATGTGCCTGCCGTGGTAATGGCTGAGCGCTCTTCTTCTGTAGAGCTTAGACAACCTGGAGAGGGAAGCAGGGCTGTATGTGAGGTGTGTGCGGCTAACGTGGCCATGTGTGGATGGGGGTTCTCACACTCAAGGCCGTCTATTCTTTGACCATTGATTCTCTTCGCGGCCTGTCTTTCTTACAGGTGCAAGGGTGCCCCTCTAACCCCTCTCCTCCTCCTCCACCACCTCTTTTGTGACTGAGTGATGTGTGTATGTCTGATATTGTAGAGCGTGTGTGTGTGTGTGCGTGTGGCTGCACATGTGTGTTTTTCTATGCCTGGTATTGTCCTGAAGGTGCTAGAATGGTGCATGTGTGCTTATGTGTGTGCCAGACCACATTGTGTTGAAGAAGAGCAGTGGTTGTGTGTTTATGCGAGGAAGGAGTGAAGTGGTGTGGCAAGTATGCGGCTTGGCTTGGATTTGGTTACGTAGACTCTGTGCTTGCGTGCGTTGGGGCATACCCGCGTGTTCATGTCTCCACCAGTGTCTTTGGCAGGGTTGTCTGGCCTGACCCTTGCCTAGGCATCGTGTGTTTGTGCGCGTGCGTGTCTGTGTGTATGCTTGTGCACTTGTGCCTATGTAAGTGCATGTATACGCATGCAGTGCCTCCACCAATGGACAGTCTTTGTGGGGGCCTCTCTTTTCAGCCATGCTGCTTTTGAGACACATTGTGCCTGGGCATAGAAACAGAAGCTCTCCATTGCCCCTCAATAGGCCAAAAACAAAACCATGTCAGGCGAGCTAGCAGCCCCCGAGTGTTTGCCATTTAAGTCCTGACCAATGGTGGTGCAGATGGAACAAAAGACCTGGACAGGCAAGGAGGCTTGCACTGTTTACAGTGTTAATGTCTGGGTGGCACTCCCAACAAGGCTCCTTCATGCACATACATGCGTACGTCTCTGAATATCTCTCTTCTAGCGTTCCCCCTGACGTATATGACGTGTTAGCAGGTACATCTCGTGCGTTTTTGAAACAAGAAACATTTTTCACGTTTTATAAGAAAAGCAATAGCAGTATTTGTGTTACACGTGCATCCGATAATTAAATGATCAATTATTTGTCTTCCTATGCTGCTTTTTAGTTTTTCTAGAAAAAAAATAATTGGTTTTGTCAGTTAGATTAGAAGTAGCAAATTGTGCGCCCAAGTGCTCCTGTTTAACCTAACAGTGTATGTATTTTATTCTTTTTACCATAACAACAATGACACATTTCTAGTAACTTGTTTTCACATGCTGTGCACATTCTCTGCTAAAACCTGTCTTCACTTTAGATGTTTTAGTCTGATTTTAATATGTCAGATTTACAGTGTTATTATTATCCCAAAATAAGGAGTAAAGGTACAACCATTGTCTTTGTTAAACACCACACGCAGCTGTCGCTCCTTTTTACATACTGCCTTTGAGTGAGAGAGTGAAGCTACTGACATTGAGAGGTGTTGCCAGAGCTGAGGGTATGTTTGGGCTTTCGATTTTTACTGAAGAGGAGAGGGGAGAGTCTGACACTGGTATCAAATAGCCTAAGCTGTCCTTGGACTGGGGTTATCTTGTAAATACTGCGCTCCAAGTCTATAAAAGTGAGGGTCCTTTATGACAGCCAAGGCCACTCATTCACATTAAAATAAAAAAAGCACTCAGTGCAGTCTCAGTGTCTGGGTGGGTACGAGGTAACGAGTGGGGAAGGATAGATGAAGGGAGGGAACTGAAGGAGAAAGAAGTACAGTCTCGTACTGTCTTTTGTGTAGAGTCCTTGTTGTTGCAAGTTTCACTCTGCCTGGAAATAATATATAGAATGTAAAGTAGCTTACGTGGGTGATGATTCGAACAAGTTAATGTGATATTCTTCCCTCTCTGGGCTTTCGCTTGATTTTGTTTTTCTGTGTCTCTCTTCTGTTTGTATTTTATTCTAAGTAAATGCTGCTTCCCCTCAGCGGCCCCTGTAGCTAGTGATTCAGGTTCCTCATCTCTAGATGCGTAATGAGTTCTGCCTTGTTTTTATCTAACAACACATAATAATAAGCAAAGTAATTAAAAGCAGTACGAGGGAGATGGGGGGTGGGGGTGGCAGACCCCACTTACCAGCAAGCATTAAAAATGAATTGCATTCAAGAAACAGCATTGGTATGACTGATTTGATTAAATGAATTCCTTTTTGTGTATTTTTTTCCTGTTTAATAAATACATTTCGACTTAATTTGCATTTTGACTGCGGACAGCATCTCTGTGTGTCGTTACAGATGCCAGAGGTGCTGTGGCAGTGTTGCTGTCACCTGCCCGGGCTCTCTTTGACCTCATTTTCAGTGGCAACATGTCCTGCCCCTTTCAACAGACAGCCACTTGGACAAAATGACATTGTTGACCTTTACGCATGTCAGCAAGCAAGATGAAAACACACATAACTGACTGTAGGCACATGTGCTTCTCATACGGACAACCAGACATGCAGGGACTAATACACGCCGTTTCTGCACACGCGCCGTGCACACGTTAGATCATCTAATATCAGAGAGTGTCAGGGGCGGAAATCCGATCGTCTGACAACCAGGATACAGATAGCGATTCCCTACCAGTGATCCATGCAACAGATAGTTTCCACAAACAGCAGCCCAGCTAAGTTTACAGCCAGCCAGCGCCTGCACCACAGCAAACTACTATGCCTCACATCAAGATAAAACAAAAGCTTAGGTTGCCGGCGATAGGAAATGCACTGTTTGTGTTAGATTTTTGATTAAAACTTTGACAAGCGGAAATTAGAAAATGTTTGCTTCTGCATGCAATAATATCATGTACATCAGTGGTGTTAGGCATTCTGTTTTTGTAATTTTTCCTTCATGATCGTATCATTGTTAATCTACCTTTTTTAACTGAAGCTCATTAAATGTTTAACCCATATGTCAGTATATTTGATTACGCACTCATAACTGTTGAAATAAATTCAATTCCCAAAGAAAAGTATCCTTGCTTTACATTTCCCTTACCTCAGAATTTCCCATAGAGTTTGTATATGTATTTATATTATAAATAAAGTAAAGAGATATTGCCCCCTTCACATCAATGTAATTACGAATCACAAAAAAAGAGTTTGATTCAAGTAAAATAGGCCATTTGTACATAAGCAATTAACTAGTGCAGCTTTAAATAATGTAGCCCAGATGAAACCTAATTATAGTCGGCATGCTTTGATTCGGGCTTTCTGTCTGAGTATCACTCGGGGCGTCACTTTGGCTTTTCAGTCATCTAACGTTTGTTTTGAAATTTGTGACAATCAGAGGCGATTAACATTTGTAACAGCATGCGGCGTTTGGTGTGGAGGGAAGAAAGCGTGGCCCGAAGCTACGGAGGAGTTTCCTTGTTTTCTTTTTAACAGCTCCAAACTCTCCTCCTCTGTTCCCTTACCTCACTGCGCACAAATGATAACAAGTGCGTGTGTGCGTGGGCATGTGTGTTGGATCGCACGGTGCTTCGGGGGAAGGTGCAGCAGGTATGTGCTGCACGTGTGAGCGAATGTGTGCGTAAGTGTTTGCCATCGATGAGTAGACGAGCAAGTTATGAGTGTCTTGTAGCAGTGTAGAGTCAGAGGGAGATCAGACAGCCAGTCATTTACTTTGAGAGGACTCCAGTGGGAGTGACAGCGAGGGGAAGGCTAAATATCGGGGATCAAATACTCTTCTCTGCCTGTCGCATAATGAGGCAGCGTCACCGGGCTCAGACCAAACACAGGGCATGGGTTAGGCTCTGGACTGAAACTCTACCACCATGTGAGAAAAGAGCACAGAGTTCACCACAGACGTTGCTTCTGTCCTGCTCTTTGCTGAATTACACTGACACATCTTCACGGAGCTCTTTGTGTGTCGCCTCACCTCAAGGTGCAGCTCTGAGCGTTGTGCTTGCAGTAATAATCTCTGTTAAGCTCGCCATTGCCTATTGCTAATTATAAACACATTGTGAAATGTAAAAGGATTTTTCTCCGTATTTCCCAAGACAATACCCAATGTTATGGAGCTCACAGTAATGACATTATTGCATTTACCAGAAACCTTTTAAAACGAGCAAATGTAACTTAATTAGTTCACAGTTAATGCAAGGAAACACACACATATACAATATACTTTATTTTCACTTTGATCAATTCAATATAAAGGTTATACTGTACAATCAGAATAATGAAAATGGAAAAGTGCTTAGTCTGTTGTATCTTTAACTATGCATATATGAAATCAATTGCCCATAAAAAAATGTGCTTATTAGTTGAAAAACTTTTTTCAGTAATGTCCTAAAATTGAGGATAAAATAGTGCTCACTGGCTGTTTATGGGTTCACTTTATACACAAGATACAGCCAGATGACACCATCTTCGATCCCCACATCTTTTAAAGATATTACTTTGATTTGTGGCATAGCTGAGGTAATACTCTCTCTCTATATGGGGTTCCTCCTCTAAATCAGTGGCCACATCTCAGCTCTGACAACATCCATTAGGTCCGACACACTTTGGCTGTTAAAGAAAGAGTGGATGTAAGCTGTTAAAGGCCTATTTAAGCCCATATGAGAGTGGGTTTAAATCTACAGTATGTGTGTGAGTGTTGTCTGGGGGCACGACTGTGTGTGTGTGTGTGTGTGTGTGTGTGTGTGTGTTGTCTGGGGGCACGACTGTGTGTGTGTGTGTGTGTGTGTTGCTCATGTAGGCGGTGGGGTTCATCACAGAGCTTCCATGATATAGAGGGGTGGAGCTTAACATCAGAGTCATTGGAGGGGCACAGGCTCATTTGCATATTGGCACAGAGACACCCCCTCGGTGACCCTGAGCCGCGATGGGATAGGGTGGAGAGGCTGGCGGCGTTCCGGAGGAGTTCGCCTCCAGTTCAGGGTGAACGCGAGTGCTCTGCTGCATTGATCGGTTCTGCAGGGGGGAAAAAAAGGACAAAACAGACGTAAAAACACGAGTGAGGGAGAGACCAATGAGAAAATGGAGGTAGCGGAAAAAAATCACAGTGTCTTAAATTGGATATAAATGATAGATTAGAGGTGTGAGAGGGCTGTGTCTTTGTTTTCCAGGGATGGGTGTTATGTTGAGCCCTACACAGGTAGCAGAATCCATGAGAGTGCCGGGTTATTGACTCCAATGATTGCCAGGCCAGTAAATTTGACCCAAGGCACTGACAGCAGTCTGGTAGCTATACTGTGAGCAGTGCAGTCCCTTATCTCAGTGTGGTCAAGAACCCCCTTACATACTTGTACACACAAATCACACACTCACACACAAACAAAACAGACCACGAGCAACTCAACCCAAAGCCAGGACCTTGCACTTACCCCCGGTCTTCCAACCATACACGTGCACGTACACCATCTCCATTAATGCAGCCAGGCAGGGGTCAATCTAATAAACATGGGGTCAGTGCAGTGGTCATCAGAGGCCTGTCTATGGTGAGAGAGCATTTAAGCTGCCTCCTAATTGTATCCCTGAGGCCTTCTAGTCTGGATTTTTTTTTATAGCTCATACAAAGAGTAGAGGACAGGATGGAGAAAGGCACTGAAGAAAGCAGCAGAGTTACAGAGGCATCTCTAACGTACGAATGATTGGACTCAACCTGAGCGGTCACGGTTTTTAACGAGGGCCAGGTATTTCAGGCTACCTATCTGATTTCACGTACTACTCTTAGCTTATCCTTTTTTAATCCTATTGAGAAAATTGTGAGTATACATTTTAATTTTCTTATCTGTCAAACAAAACAAAGGTACCGGTAGAAAAGTGTGCAAATAACGATTCAAAGAAGAAAACTCATTATTGTCAGGCTAGTGTTCATCTCTCTGTCTATAACACAAGTAAATTTCCCTTAGATGGAACTCTTAATATCATTTTGCGGCAAACCTATTCTCCCTCTGGGAAACAAGAGGACACCTCAATATGGCTTCTCCAGTCCAGTTACAGTCGCGTTGCTAAGCAGCTGAGCTGCTAGCCAGCGGCAGCAGAAACGAGCTATTATCTGTTATCGCGGGATGGTTAGTGAGCAGGCATAGAGGCAAGTCGGGCAGCAGCTGCAGCTATGATCTGTCCTCATCACTGATGCTCTGATACAGATCTGGGGTGTTCTGTAGCAGAACTATCTGGCGTGGTCGGGTTTGCAAGCTATCCACCTAAAAAGCTGGTTTGCGATACCCTAACCTTAAGGAACCTGAGGCGCATGTACCAGATTTCAAGCTCCAGTGTGACCCTAACTTGGGAACTGGCTCACCTAGAGGAGGTCAGAGGGAAACCCAGCACTGCTGCCCCCCCCCATCACTGCCAGACCACCTGATATGTTTGCAAGTTCGCCCTGTCCAGCTTCTGTCTTGCCTTTCCTCAATCAGCTCTTTAGAATGAATGACTACCGCTCCACTGGTTTCACTTAGTGCACCCATTGTGCATAACTCTGGTTTTGTTGGAAGGCTCGAGATGGAAAGAGGGGGACGTGGAGCGAAGTTGATTATCAGGTATCCACTTGGATAACATATTAAGGCTGTTCCATCGGAGTAGTAGGTCACAGGCTGTCATGGCTCTCATGCATAAAGCTTTAGGTTTGCATAGGGCGATGCAGTGCATTGTGGGAGTGCTGAGACTAAACGTCGTTCGCAGGATGCACAAATACAGATTGAATCACGTTTAAATGTCCACGTGCACTTATTTCACAGTAAGCAACACTCTTGTTAACTCTGCTCACGCTTGTGTTTGTGTAGGTACAGAGAGACACGAGCTGACGTCCTGGATGAGTTTCAACTCCATCTTCACGTTCTTCAGCAAGGTCCTGGAGGCAAAGGAGAGTGAGGAAGCAGAAGAGACCTCCAACACTGTCACCACGCGCAGCAGCTCCCTCAAAAACAAACACCAAGATTTGTAGACGGCCGACGCCTGGAACGCGTGGAGAGGCAGGGGGTTGCTCGGGATCAAACAGGACTTTAGAAAACAAGGCTGCGGTTCCACATTCTCTCATTTTCGCTCCGTGACCTCCTTCCAGCTTCCCCTTGCTCACTCTTCTTCCTGTTGTCATTTCACACTCTCAGCCTTATTGTTGTAAGAAACAACACTACAGGGTCACCGTGTGTACATCACAATACCGTTTTACATTACTTCCAGATGAGCGCAACTGTCAAAGCAATATGGGCCTGAGTGTTAGCGCTTGCCGTTCGTTGCGGCCTAGCTGCGGGTATGGGCCACAGCAGCACAGATTAGGGCTGACAGGCACTGTGCACAATGCACCGTGGTGCACCTCTAATTGTCCTGACATCAGCCTGAACTGAGCTAATGCCCTGCCTGCCCTACAATCTGCACTGCTCAGCCTCTCCCTCGCTTGCTGCTCCTAAACCCTGGACTGCTTCTCCTGAAATGTGCTCATTCATTAGGAAATCTGCTCATATAATTTCAGCCTGGCTGTTTCCCATCATATTTTTTTTCCAGCCCATACTCACCACCAATGTTTTTAATAAGAGTTAACACACACTCTTAACTCGTGATCGTTTGTCTTTGTTTTAACAGAGGGTGTTGTTTTTAGGACTTCTTCATTCTCTACCTCCTCCACGCGCGCGGCCAGATTTTTAACCCCACTTTGGTTCAAGCTTTGTGTTCAAATGTGGCTCCACCCTGTGCCATACTTTTCTGGGATTGCAGTGCTTATGATAAGAGAATTTCTTTTTAATTTTTCAACTTTGAACTAAATTTGAATGCAATGCTGCATTCACATAGATTTTTAATATTAAGCCAATACTTCTCATAACTGCAGGTGTTCGCTTTGTAAAACTGTTGAGAGTCCATTTCTATCTGTTTATTATAAATGTATATCTTTTCTTTTTTTAATTTTATGTCCTTGAAATTGATGTCTCTACATGATTGAATGTGATAAAGCAAATAAAACAAACACAACCTGTGCTGAATATGAAAAATTCAGGCCACTGAGCGTATTTAAAATCACTTAAAGTCAAGCATCAAAATAGGTTTGAGGGATATCTCATTTTAACGGGAGCCAGAAGTCAGCTCACAACACTCATAAAGCTTCAATATATCACCGTACACGTGTCAGGAAATCCAAGATTTCAATATTATTCTAAGCCTGAATGATATTTCCTTAGATGTTGGAGAAATGTAACGTATCTGTTTTCCCCTTTTTCTCTTCCACCAAAGTACTCTACTTGTGTACTTAGAAGTGACAAAGTCAGCTCCCTGCTCAGCTGCACATAATCTGACTATGTGCTACAAACATGATAACATTTTTTCCATAAGGCTGGTTTTAAGCCACTCAAGGCTTAATGGAATACATTTCTAATATGTTCTGACATTAGTAAAAAAAAAAAAACCTCAAACCAGACACCTTAGACACGTTCTCAAATATATACTTTTTCATTTCATATGGTTACCATTGTTAAAGTTTTACACTGCCTCTCCTTCCCACTGTGTGAATGGTTTAAGGCTTTTGTGGATTATCTTTCTGCTGTAATGAGACAACTGTGGCTGATGGTTGCAGGCCTAATTTCCTTTTAATTTGATTCAGATCTCTCCAGGTTTCGGCAAAGAAGTTGGCTTATTATTTGATTTGATGAGTTTCATTTCAAGATAGCATTGCTCATCTTTCTGCTTTTCAGCTACAATCAGTTCATTTTTCACTCCATAATTTGTATATTGTTGCCTTAGGAATAAACAAGATTCTGCTCTCTGTTTTTAATAATATTCAGCAAGCCATATGTGAATGGAACTAAAGATGTAAGAGCAGCCTAAATCCAAAGCACAGTCTGCAAATAAAAGGGGACTAATTTGGCCAATTGCTCTTAAAGACATTATTTTTTTCAGATGGTTTCTATTCTGTGTTGGTTTAAGAGACACGCCTTTTCTGTTTTATCACAGTACAAGCCTTCAGATTTTATCGAACCGCCAGGTCACATATTTTTCTTACATTCTCAGATGTTTGTCTCCTTCTCCTTTGATCAAATTGGTTTTAAAGTTCTGTCCTTAAATATGATTTAAAGTTTCAGTTCCAGTAATTACTTTTTTTATGTGAAGCATTTGATTTTTGTAATTAACGTATAAAAATGTCAAAAGCAAATAAAACGATTTTTTGAATCTATGTTGTTAAACTGAACCATTTTCGTGTTCTTTTTATTTATTTATTTTTACAGATAACCAGTGCTGGATTGTGCACAGTCTGTATTTGGAGAAAAAAAACAACTTCTGGTCAGCTGCGTTTGTAAAGAGAGAAGGACTGATGTGTCCGCAGATAGGGAACGACCTGAGTCATCATCTCACATGACACGTAAAATCTAACCGAGAGAGAAGAGCACATTACATTATTCATTTACTGGCACACTATGGGCCAGTCTTAAGTAGCTTCTGAACTCAAACAACTTTCCAGCGTTTATTTCAGTGGTAGAAAGAGTTTTAGGATTTGAATTTTCAGTTCGGCTGTCCGGAATTAGACAGAGATGTAAGTTGTTTTATCGGCAGTTAGAAGCGTGTCATAAGGAAAACAAACTCTAAACACTCCTTCTTGGTCATTAATTTTGGTAAAGTGACCCCCCACCACCACCACCACCACCACCAACTCGTGGAGTTTTACAGCGTCATTTGTTTTCACACGGTGAAACCGATCAGGTCATTAAACGCCCCCTCAATAAATCTTTAGAAATCTTTTCCATTAACCCCTGAACAACAAGTGGAACCAGGCGAGTCCCCCCCACACTGTGTCAGGCCGCTGATTAAAGAGAGGCATTCAATCACACACGCTCCCGAGGAAATTAGGCTCGACTTAAAATGTGTTCCCAGCCTCCTCGGGACGTTTCCAACTTAACACTTATGTGATGTGCAGGAAGAAAATCTCTATCAGAGTTGAATGAAATAACCTGCCTTCTGTCCAAAACAATGACGCAGAGGCACCAGAAATGATGACCTGCAGTCAGTTGTGATCTAAGAAGAGAAGTAGATTCTGTTCCCTCTCTGTGAAGCTCGTTGGCAGATTGTATGATCACTCTGGACGTGAAACAGTGCAGGCAAAACTTTTGACAGTGTTTCCGTGTGAGATCTTTGGTTAAACACAAACTACGTCCCGTTTATTCCGAGGGATGGTGTGTGTGTGTGTGTGTGTGTGTTCAGATTGATCACCCGCGCACCACTGTGTCACATTTCGCTGTCTCCTGACGTCTGAAGACAACGATCATGTCTCCGTGCCTGTGGGGTGCTAGTTTAAGCTCTGTGGTTCCTAAAACAGGGGTTCCCAAATCAAACGAGGAGCCGTCTGATTCGTTTTTAACTCGCCAGAAGTTAGCCCAGCGTGTGAATGTAAAATAGGTATGACTGATTTGATTATAGGTTTCACCATCCCAGCTATTGTCGTCATCTCTCGAGACAGACAGCTACAGACAGCTCCACACTGAATCATATCTGCAACAGAAAATAACATCAGCTGCGGAGCTTTAAGATGAAATCCTGCCAAATGGGGGGTCCGTGCTGTAATGTCAGACTTTGGGAGGGGTGGGGTCCTTGACATGTAAAGCTGAGGAACCCCCGTGCAGCCTGATATTTCAATTTTTACTTTAAGAGAGTTGCTGTCACGCTTGCTTGCACCGGCCCTCTCTGATATGCACGCCATCCCGCAGAAGATGAACTCTTTCCAAAGGAACCAGGCATTAGGCGAAGTTGGAATGTCACCCCCCCCCCCCACACACACACACACACACACAACACACTCTCTTTCCTTCAGCACTCCTCCAGCGGATCACTGTCAGATCACTATTTGCATAATTATATGCTCAGCTCAGAAGAGAAAACTAACCCCCAAATTTTACGGGTCAACTAACTGCAACAATCAATGTTTTATCGCGTATACTGAGGCAAAAATATCTGGAACAATCATGGTGGAGGAACTCTCTTTCTATCCCTCTAGCCCCTTCTCTGTCAATTCAATTCAATTACTTTATTGGCATGACTGCTTATCAGAAACAATATTTAAAAAATGTAAATTCATCCCCCGCCCTCGCCTCACAAAAAAAACCCGACCCGACCAACCTCCCTCTCGCTTTCTCAGTACGTGAGCAAATACTTTCCGTCTATTGAGAGAATGTTTGAGGTGCATTCAAGACTGTATCCCTTCGTCCTCCCTTCCCTGCCTCCTTCTTTTTTTTCCTCAGCAGAAAAGGTCTTTAATATAGAGGCTGTGTACCAGAGCGCAGGGCTCGCTGCTCGTTTTCGTTAGACATCATTACATATTCATTGACTTGCAGAGAAACCATTTAATCCAGTGGAAACAACTCCTCTTCAATCGCCTCGCTCCTTCTCTATTCTAATAAGGACTCGCAGACTGAGACAACAGACACATTTAGGAAAGAATGCAACTGGGCTTCCTTATGCAGGACAAGGAAAGTGCAGCACTGCTGGAAGATGCTGCTCTGGGCACAGGTGTTGCTCCGAGTGGGGGGTGCAGGGTCCCGCGTGGGTTGGAGCCCCCGCAGAAATATCAAAATGTAGCCTTTAATTTCTGCGCAATTCTGTGTATTATTCCGCATGCGTGATAAAAACATGCTTATGTTATGAACTACCGGGGAAAAAAGTTTTAGGCGAACAGTCCCCAGCATGCAGGCGCGTGTAATGAGATCCTTGGCTCACACACGCGCTCACGTTGGCCCGTTATTCCTCTGCTTTGCTCTCACCTGTCGTGGAGCTGCTATAAAAAAAAAACACTATTATAGCCGCAGTGTGTGAAAATATGCAAAGCAAATCGGCTATTCCAGCAAAATTGCAATTCCCCAGGTCATTATAAGAAGAGCAGGGCTTGTGAAGAGGTGAAGAATGCCCATAGAGTCCCAAATCACCAAGAAACACAACCAGGCTGGAGCCCCCAGAGGAATATAATACGAATATTAGCGAAGTGTTATTGTAGCTGTGTTTGTTGGTGTTTTCTTTACTTGGCTTTGCTGTCTAATGCCTATAAGTAGCCACTACACCAGCAGCATGGCTTCATGTGTGTGTGTGGTGCGTGCTTGAGGATCCTGGAATATAATACTCCGATTGTGGGACAGCTGTTGGCAGAGCCGTTTTACGGTGTTCAGTCCATTTGGCTTTAATAGCAGCTTTCAGGCAGACCGCTACTCTATCCCCTCACCGCCCCCTCAATTACACCTCCTCTGATACTCTGCTGGCCTAAAGACTCGCGCAGTAAAAAAAAGACCCTCTGAAATGCAATACATTTGAAGAACGAGCTCTGACTTTTAAGATCTGGGGCTATACTCGTGGTGGTTTCAGGAAAGCAGCGCTGAAGGAGGGAGGGAAGGAAGTGAGCCTGGTTTAACAGGCCACCGACGACTAACTGGGGAAAATGATTCATTTTGTGCTGATGGATGGCAGTCAGGGTGAAGGAATGATTTAGGCCTGTGGTCGGGGCCTTGATCCGGCGCTTTAAACCCCGAGCGGATGTCTGAAACCCTCCAACTTGTTATGTGTGTTATTTACTACTTTGTTATATTTCAAATATTCTATATTGTCTCCATCTACACTAGTGTGTCTGAGCTCTTGAGTTTTTCTTCTGTGACATTTAGCCAACCCCCATAATGTTGTTATATGTTGTCAACCAACTGACTCTAGAAAAATGTAGTTACAATACAAAGGGACGAAGAGAAAGTAAATTCACTGTTCCCAGGACTCCGTCACTTTTACTTCCAACCCTTTATTTAGCTTTATTTATTGTTTGAATAAACAAACCGCTTTAATCTCATAGATTCAAATACACACGGTCTTTTTGGAGATGCAACAGAATACTTATAATTTAATAAAGATGATAAGATGCACAAGATCCAAGCTGTTTTTTATGTGTATAAATACTTCTGTTATTTGTGTGTACTTATATTTATAATATCTAATAATAAGACCCAGCAGTAAAATATTATGGTAAATAATATTACATGAATATTAGGCTATAAAAGATACTATATTAAATTATTTTTATTT
The DNA here is from genome assembly GCA_032359275.1 of Microctenopoma steveboyesi. NCBI lineage: Eukaryota > Metazoa > Chordata > Actinopteri > Anabantiformes > Anabantidae > Microctenopoma > Microctenopoma steveboyesi. The sequence continues at coordinate 8,819,129 of JAUMHF010000026.1, forward strand.
GTAGATCTTAATAAGTAACTCATTTAAAATGTTTCAATCTACAACCAAGTGTATGTATTCAAAGATTTCAAAAACATCCTCGATCAAACATCAAAAAGTCGCTTTTGAAGTAAATTTAAATAATTTCTATTTAAAAAGCAACAATATGCAATAAAACATCAGTCGGAAAAGAAAGTTTAGGCTGCTTAAAATAATCTTAAACGAAAAGTTGACAATTACGTAAACTATATCCTGATCTACGGAATTGGATTCACAGTCTTTGCAAAGTTTACAGAAAACCTTTGTACTAACAACATCTCCACCAGTGTCCTGTCACTGGAAAAAACAATGTTAATATAAAACAGTCTTATTTAAGTTACTATATAAATGTATATGAAATAATATTTCTTTGCACTTAAAACAACGAAATAACGACGTATTTCCAGAAGGGAAGAAAATGCAATCTTCCCTAAATCAATATGGAGTTTGTGAGGTATCGATTAGTCAGAGAAAAGGCCTTAATAAATTAATAATAAAAGACAACTCAGCCTTTTAACTAGTCATTAGCCATAATTTATTTCCTAAAATATTTTTTCCTAAAAGGTAAAACATCTAAGCCAGCATTAAATGATTCAATATTTCTCGTTTGATTTTTCACTTCTGAAAATAGAGTTTATTTAAAGATTCTAACATCTGCAATGTAATCTCATCGAAATAAATGAATTCAGGGAAATAATGTGGACACGTAAAAAGTAGGGCTAGTGTTTCCTGTCCTTTTATTTTTACATCCACAAAGAAAAGTTCACCACATGCTGAAAGTTGTATTAAAACAACTATTTCTGCTGTGTAGCTCCAGCACTGAACCACAGAACATCCTGCCGCCTCTTCTCTTTTGGGTTTAAAATCTGTGAGAAAAAAAAAACCCGCAGTTCAACACGATATTAAATCACACATTATAGATGAGTTTCATCATGTGGACGCAGCCCTCCGAGGATAAACACGCCAGTGCGTGGGGTAAAAATAAGATCCAAGTTATTATTACTGAGGGAGCGGCCTTTCACTGGCAGCACCCTGCATCCTCATTACATCCACCCCAAAAAGAGATGAAGCTCTAAATGAAGTTATTGCGAACCAATGAACTCAAATTAACCGGGCCACACCATGACAGACAGCTCGTAAGAAGAGAGAGTGGAGGGGGGGGGGGGCTTGGAGGAATATAGTGGTGGGATTGGCAGGTGTATGTTTTGATGTGCATTTCATGGTTTGCGAGGCCCCTTAAGTGAAGTTGGCTTCATTTTGAATCTCCGTGGTTAAGCGAGTTAATGTACTTGTGTTATTAAAGGGCCTGCAGTCACCTTGCAGACTGCTCTGTGATGCCCAGCCCCTCCTCTCCCTCCCGACGGCTTAGACTTTGTTCCCATCTTTTTCATTTCTTTATCAGCCATTCAAATATAACGTTTCTCCTCCCGCTCTCCCGACCACAATCTCTCCATCCGGTTGAATGGCTTTCTTTCTTGTCGCTAAGGTCCTCATTGTGTTTGCTACCTGAGTCAGCAGGGAGGATGAAAAGAGGAGAGTTTGACGGAGGAAGGACGGGAGGAAGGGGTAGTTTGACATGCAGGGGGCTGGAGGGGGGGTGCGCGTTGAGTGAATTTACCTGCTCCTCCGGTGGCGAGCTGTGTGTGTGATAGTGTGTGAAGTTAACAACACAGCGGCCAACTCTACTTTATTGCTGTTTATCCCTGCAGCAAAAGCTGTCAGCTGGTGACAGATTGGCAGCATCTGTAGTCGCTGCCCTCTTCCCTCTTCTCTGAGATCCCCTCTCAACTCCTTCACTCCTGATCTCACTAATGACGCGCGTGCATCACTTCTCACTTTGTTTTAACAATTGTATTTACGCTATTCGCGGATTTTATTCATCTTAGTTTGAACGCTGCGATACGTATTTGAACGTGGGGGGTGTGAAACATGAAACTAAGTTGGATTACTTCACAATAGATTCAGGAAACTTTTTATAATTTATAGAAGTTAGCAATTACAGTTAAAACGGGGAGTGATTTTCTTAAGCAACAGTTATTTGAGTTTAATCAAAAATTTAAAAAAACGTATCCAGTCAAAATGTAAAAAACTAATTCATTGCATCTCGCGTTGCAAATTTCACATCGACGTCGTCTTTGATCAGAAAATTATAAATAAAACGAAGATGAAATATTATTCTGTGATCTTGAGAAGCATTTCCATCCCGACCACTGACCGTGCAACCGTTTAGTTCATAACTGTTTGATAGAAATGTTTATAGTGTTATAACAAATTCAATAAATCACACTAAAACTTATTTTCACTGAGCATCTGTGTTTGGGGAGCGTGCTAATCCTCACGCACACACTGGGGTGAAGGTATAATAAATCGGAAAGCTGGAGAACTTCAAATATGGAGGGTAAATCTTGATAAAGACAGGACATCCAGCTCCAGCTGCCCAGGTCTCGTGCGGGGTCCGCAGAACAGCGCAGGACCTGCAGCTACATTTCACTCAGAGCCTTCTTATCTACACAACACAGCGCTGCTGACCTGTAGGCTGCTGCATCAGAGGTATGTGTTTGTGTGGAGGTGTTGACCTGTCAGGAGGGACTTGTTAGGACTTTAACTCCGACTGCTGGTGGACTCGAGACATCCGGGGGTGGCATCGATTTGAAACTTGTCCTGTCTAATTTGATGATAACTGCCCCGCCGCAGCACCATGGACAGCGCACTGTCTTGACCTTGCCTTGCTATCAAATTACCCCCATCTGGGCCACGGTGGGAGCCCAGGACCAAGTTTACTGTAGTCAGAGAGACAGAGAGAGAGAGAGAGAGAGCTGCTGTTTCACCAAAGACAAATCTTTTGTGAAGCCACTGCTTACACTCTGTAATAGTGTGGTAAATCAAGCAGAGGTTGGTGGTTTACATTGGCTGTTGCGCCAACCGCCTATGTACACAATACTCAGTTACACTCCTGCAAAGGCTTTGTGTGTTTTCTGCTTAAAGGAGCGCGTGTCCCTGCATGACCTCCCCCATTAATACCAATACCTCGTCACTTAAAGTGAAGGCTGTTAACTGCATTTCAAGAGCAGGCACCTGTCCTAAAACAAACATGATCACACATTAACATTAATCAGCTCCTTCGCTCACGTTAAAACAGCAAGAACAGAAACAGAAAGGTATATGCGCGTGGTGCCATAGTTCATTTATGCCATCAAATAACATTTTGAAACCTTACATTATGTAAACTCTAAATATTTTAGGCTGTTAAACGCATGTGGTGTAATTAAAAGTGCAGCCATTCATCCAGTTACAGCCCGCCACTTCCTTTTCCTGCTGAATCATTCCTGACATTTGAGTTTGTGAAGTATGTTTGGACATCAGTGGGAGCATGTTTTGCGGGTTGTGCAGGCACAACGTCACATTGGCAAAAGCAGATTGAAAGACCTCGTCCACCGCGACCGATCAACCACGTCGCCTCTCTGGAGAAGCAACAGTTTCTCCTGCAACAGTCAGGCTCCAAGTGAGACCCAACAGAGTACGTGCAGCACGGGGACGTCTGCTGAATCCACGTGCGCATCGGTGCACGTAAATAGATGCAGCAAACAAGCAAATTATATTTTTTTGCAAATCTTCTCGGAGTAGTTACACCCCATCAGCTGGTGCCCATACTGTGGTAACAAGTTGATTTGGGAAGCAGGATGTCTAAAGTTTGAGAGAGAGCCCAAGGCACTAGCGGGAGGAGGATTTACTGGTGGAGAAAGGCAGAGAAAGAGAGAGAGAGAGAGAGCGAGTGGGGCCGTTTGATGGAGCTCTACAGCTTTGAGACAGCTTGTTAATTAAAACCCCAAGAGATGAGGCTCTGCAGCCACCGTCCATATCAGAGTACTGCTAACTATACTGACAGCAAGTTACTTAACAAGCCAGCGCCTCAATCCCATACCTTTTTATCACAGGCGAGCAGTGAGATATTCTAATTCGTTAAAATCCCACTGTGGCTGTGAAATATCTTGTTTTCTACTTAAGAAATTATGACAAACCTTCGTATTCTTTGTCATCCCAGGGATAGAGCCCAAATGGCTGCTTATTCTTCAAAATCCTCACACCAGCTTAAATGTGGCAAATTCGATTAAGGAGGGAAAGAAAGGAATGTCAGAAAAATGAGTGAATTAGTCGAGACATAGGTTGGGTGGTATTAAATGCTTAGTTTTAAATTCAGGCGTTGGGATTGTTTCCTGAATCAAAGTAGCCTGCGATTTGTGGGAGAGAGATGGGCCTCGGTGCTGATACACAGCGGCGACACGCAGGCCAAACAAAGAGGCTACTGTAGGTTTCTTTTGGGGCTTTTTTTCAAGGCGTTTTCTGATCAATTTCAATCGAGGTCATCACGCGCTTTGTCCCCATGCATTATTCCACCTTAATTGAACCTCGCAACCCGCCCTTTGCCTGCGGGATCTCAGAGCTATTTCAATTCTGTATGCATGTGTGAGATGATGGCTTGTTAAGTCGACGAAAACAAATACCAAGAGAGCCTTACTCAAACACTCAAAATGTATGACTGCCCCATGCCCATTGTTCAAAAAATAATTGAAATGCAGCTTCCCACTCTCCCCCGCTTGCTAATAACGTGTTAGCCGAGTGCAGGCCAACTCGTGTAAATAGCAGGTAGGGAAGACGTGGATGTGGAGGGAATGTTGGGAGCCTCACTATGTTTGTTTCTTCAAGCAGGCTGCAGGTGGAGAGGCCCAGTATACAGTACAAGCGAACCTGCTGTGCCACACCACCCAGGATCCAACGGGGGAGGAAGTGTGACCGCGCGCGCGCGCGCGTGTGTGTGGAAGGGGTGTCTAGAACACATGGGTAACACAGCTCAATCAACAAGGAAATCTTGCCTGTGGATAAACCGTTCTGTAAAGTGGAATGTCCCAGCAAGGACCAGCTCGTGCAACTTTTCTTGTCCATTAAATTGTCCTCCGCGCGTGTGTCGTCTCGTGCACGCAGTGTTTGTTTTACCGAGGGAATCAGAGTTCCCGTGCACACCAGCCAGCGCAAAATGAAACGCAATCATTCTAGTCACCTACTGTATAAATACGCGGTGTTTGCAGAGATGTTGACGAGTCTCGAACAGGTAATGATTCGTTTAACTCTGTAGAAAATACTAGAGATGAACAGATGAAGTCACGAAAGGAAAAAAAGCCAAAACCACCATTCACAGCCCACATGGGCAGCACTTGCACTGTGTTCATCTTCAGCCACATTAGAGAAAATCAATTTTCTTGATCTGTCCAGTGACTTATTGGCACATTAAAAAATAGACATTAAAATACAAAATTTCCAGTTGATAGAAACCAAAAACAGCACAGTCTTAACTATAAAAACTGCATCAGCTGTTCCCACCAACAGACACATATTTGACTAACTCTCCTCTGTCACTTCACACAATAGAGATTTAGTTGAACCGGAAGCGTGTTTAAACTCTCTTTTAAATTAAAACCTTTGCAGAGTTTGGTTTTCATTACGTCACCAAGCCCTTCCCAATGTGTGTTAAGTGCGTGCTTCGTCTGTCACTGGCTGCCCCTGCACCTGATCTGTTTGCGGCTGGTCTGGGGCCACGGCGCTTTTTAAGACAGCTGTAAAAAGCTCTCCAAGTCTCCAACACATTCATCAACGTCAGACACCGACAAGTCGCTATTTAGTGAAAGTGTAACTGCTGCAGTATATCTTAGAGCAGAGTGGGCCACTCAGCAAACAGTACAATGGACCATTTTCTCGCTTGTAACCAATCTGAAACAGATTAAAAACTCTGTCAGCTGTTCGTTGCATTGCTAATAAATCATAAAAAAAATCACCAAATTACACGAAGGTTAATTTTAGCACATTTTGTAATTTTATGTTATGGACGCTGTTTTCCCATTATTGACTATATGTGTCAAAACAGTTCAATTCATTTACAGGATTTTCTAAAAAAATAATAATAATTCTGCTATAAAGATTTTGCAGTCAAACTTAATTCTTTGTAGCATCTTCACACTGACTGTTTGTCTAATTAATTAAACATTATTTAGTTGAAATTTTATAATTAAAGTCCCTTTAGTCTTTCCAAAATAATTTAAATTAGAATTAGTGTATATGTTCTGCAGCGACGCATTTGTAAAACAAACGATTAATTATCTGAAGCTTAAACACTGCGCGATTAGTTTGTATTAAAATTAAATACATTACTGATAGCTGGTTTTAATCGATGTGATTCCTCGACTTAACAAAACAAACAAAAATGTCGGTCGACATAGAATAATGCAATTATAAAACTCCCCCCACTATTCACAGCGGTGGGGTTGAATTAGATTTGTTTACAGCAGCTGAAATTCCTGGTTAAGAAACGGCTAGTGGAAAAGCTGCGGTGTGCTCTGCTGCGGACTGAGCGCAGTGCTGAGGAGAATGAGAGGGTGTGAGGCGGTTCCTGTGTCAGAGGGTCCCACAACTCAGAGCGCCATCTAGCAAACAAAGGTAGAAACAATATCAGCATGGAGGGTCTGAGAGCGAGATGCGGAGAGAGGCTGCCTACAGGGGCGCAGGGGAACGCGCCGCGAGAAAGCGCACAGCTTTTCAACACCCAAAACTTTGGGCTTCGTGTGTGCAGCAACGCGATCCTAGTCCTCACTATACAAGCTTTCCATCTTTACAAGATGAAGATGTGGTCAAACCCAGATCTATTAATTAGCGTCAGTGTGAGGGCTTCTGCTTTTTCTCTGCCTTTCTCTCCCGCGTCGTGTTTTAATGAGCATTGGAGGGGTCAAGATGGCAAAGCAGCTGATCAGTGGTCAAGCTGAAAATGGGAGAACTTTTAATGTCAGAGTGGCTGAGAGAGGGGAAGGGCGACTGGCGACTCTCCCACTTGACAAAAACCAATCGATACGATCACTCTCAAGCTACATCACAGCGTTTTGCCGGGGATGTGTATGTGCACAACAAACAATACATCTTCTGTCGAGTGCATAGTTTTTAATCAATTTTATATACAGTAGGTCTGATGCGCCCACTGCTGCTAAGGCGGTGTTAAAAGGTGGGTTATTACCATGTGACCAAAAATGTGTAAATGCTACATAATATGCCCCATCCTTGGCCACCTGCAGTAATCTTCTGTATTCACCATACAAAGACAGAAGTGAGTCGTGTTTAGTGTGACGTGGCTGCTGGTGCTGTAGTAACAGGATGAGCAGTTAAAGTCATTTGCAGGATAAGCAGTAATAATGAAGAATTATAATGATAGCAGTGGTGAAAGCCTGGTCACGAGTGTTAGGGCACGAGCACTATTAGTGCAGCGATCAATGCAGAGATATATATCTAAAATGATGATTTTCACCTCACGGTGCTTCGTTCAACCGGCCAAAAAAAAGGTAAAAAGAAAAAACTGGATCGTGTATTAATCTCACACATCGCATGCTGTAAACCAAAATACTTGTGAGTGATGATCTATCAGTTCGTTCACATCACTAATAGGTGCACTTACAGAGTATCTTAAAAAAAGTGAAAGAAACCTGAATGTATAATTCTGACTTAAACGTGTAACTGAGGTGTAACAATGCTGAAGACAACGTGTGAGTGATTAGTCGCCTTTTGCAATGATATATGAAGCAAGGTGTCAGGGGCAAAAATTCTCATATTCGTTATCTTGTCATTCGCCCCACGACAACCAGCAATTTGTGACAATTTTCGCTCGGTTAAGTCTTTCAATAATCCCTCCCAGCATCCACGCTGGAAATAAAGTTTCCACTGATGGACACACTCACATCTAGACCACTAATATGCTTTTAAAAATAATTCTAATGATATTGTGACTCCTTCCGCTGCACTCCTCATCTAATTTTAGTATATATAATGATAGCTGCATGTGTGTGTCTGCGTGCGTGCGTGCGTGCAGAGGCGCGCGACGGATTGGGACTTCGTCCTCGGATTAAATTGGGGCAGCATACATGCGCGACAGGAGAGTGCAATAATTGATTTATTAATTAAAATCATTTGCAGGTTTATTATATGTGCTGCCATTGTGTGTTATTGTTTACATGACGCACTGTGCTGTGGTGTCAACAGAAACAACAAAACACGGGATTATAGAAAATGACATAATCCTATTGTAAAGATGTAAATCAAACGTTTCAGAAATGTGTGACATACTGTGTACTTTTCTAAGAAGGTTTCATGGTGTTCAGTGCACCATTGTTTTCCAGCATAGCCTATAGCATGCACCATTATACCCACACTTACCTCGGGTTTGCTTTTCCTTTTTCCCCCTTATGAGTAAATCCCTAACATTCTGTGCTATTACTAAAATTGTAGAATACAGTCTAGTAATCAGAAAATGATAGGCTTGCTCCACGGCAAAGCCCCATTTTGATGCTATAAAGAATACTTTGAGAAAGGTTTCCTATCTCTTCAGCCTTATGGAGCTGTACACAGCCCTGCGAGATTACATGTAATGTTCCAAATCAGCAGCATTAAAGGAACTTTCTGACCACCACGCTGGCCCCTTTACTTGAATTCAGCCCGAGTTTTTATTTGCACAAATCAGAGGGAACCGCGCACGGAGAACCTTGAAAAGCCGTTCACACCTAAACCTTTGTCACCCACATGTTTTTTTTCTCCTGCGTGATCTGCAGACCATGCCCTAGTACTGAGACCCCAGCTTCCTTGTGTAGCCGCTGCCTGCGCGGAGAGGAGAGAGTGAAGATGTGATGGGGCGTATTTGAAGTATGACGAGCTTTGTGGTCCACTCCTTTTCATTGCCTTGCATCAAATATACGCCCGATTTCAAATAAGCCTCTTTGGCAATCCCATGCCGAGCCCCCAACACACACACCCCCTGCCACCTTGACATGAATGGGTGACTGACCTTTAGGGCCGTGTCCACTCTGTGGTCCAGTTTTATCCAAATAAGCTTTCTTCCCCCACCCTGGCTCATACGGTGCCAGTAATTCTTTACTGATATCATCAGCGGATGCAAATGAATTTGGACGAGGTGGGGGTGCAGGAGGGGGTGGCGTCGATGGTGTAGTCATGGACAAAATACCACACTGGCTGCAGAATGCTGCATGTGGAGAGATGGGAATATTGAATACCCCACCACCAGAACCGTCCCCGAATTCAATATAGCAGAAAAAAAATACACATTCCTATTCCAGAAATCTTGGCTGTGAAATACCACCAAGCAGAATCGCGATTCAAATGAGATGCGTTTATTTCTGCATGGCCTTTGAAGAGAAGAGAGGGGTCGTGTCACTCAAAAGAAGGAAAGGGCCACTCCGTTAGAACCCCCTCCTTTTTGCTCTCCTTCTCTCCCACCCTTCCCTTCCACTCTCCTCTCCCTCCCACCGACCCCCACTCACCGTTACACGCGCGCGCACACATTTTCACTATAGCACGCTGGCTTTGGGGGCGACACAGAGCCTAGATTAGAGCTTCGCTCTTTTAACAAGGGAGAGGAGGCACTTCTATAATCACAGCGGCGGTATGTGGGGCCACAAAGACTTTGCAACCACAGGGCGACTGGTCTTCTGTAGAGTGGTCCAAGCCGTGGGCAAGCCAGAGAAATGCTCTATCCAACGTATTACTAGGATCAAAACACTGTGGTTATAGTGCGTGAAGAGGTTATTAACCCACAGAGCACAGCAAAAGACCACTTCCAAATCTCCAAACAGACCCACCCTGGCATAGCCTGACATGAGACATTTCACCACGTTAACATGACCAGGACACAGCGCGAGTAATTATCAAGTAATTATTGACTATGTAGATAGAGCAATACATCCCTTGTTGACGTTTTAAAGTGTGTTCTGCGAGGCTACTGGCACCCCCTGCCTCCCTTAAGCACAGCTGTGTAGCACGGACATACAAATTTGATGGATGGAGCTGAGTAAGATGGAAAAAAGACATGTATTTATCAACATGCCAACATGTCCTCTGAGGTGGCTGAGAGAGAGAGAGGGAGAGAACCAAGCATGGAGACTAAAGGGAGTCAGTGGGAAACCTTACCACTGTCAGACGCGCTTCCCCGTGGCACAGATGAAAAATACCCTTCAATGCATCGTTTCAGTCAATCATAATAGACCTACAGCAGCCTCTCTGAGCAATCCTGGTAAACAGAGATAGCAACAGCATGAGCTGCAACTTGGTCAGTAAAACAACACAGACAGACAGATAGATGGATGAATAGATGGGTAGATGGGTAGATGGGTAGATGGGTAGATAGATAGATAGATAGATAGATAGATAGATAGATAGATAGATAGATAGATAGATTGATAGATAGATAGATTGCAAAGGACTACAGAGGGTTCCAGGTATTATTCTGCCTGAGTGAGTGGCTAAAACGCACAGGCTAGACATGAATGTGGACTGTGTGTTTTGTATTCGTTACATATCAATCCATCAAACCATGAATAGGGGGCTATTTAATTTTTATTTAATTACATTAAAAGTTAAATTCAGAGAAATTGAAAAAAATATCCAAATGAAAAAAGTTGCAATTATTATTGGTCAAAACCTTTTCTTTTTCTCTCTTTTCTTTTTATTAATTATAATTTTATTTCTGCATGTAAAGAAGTTAAATGCATCAAAACTGAATTCTGTCTCAGCGTTAATGTAATTGCAACAAAATGCTGCTGAGTAAAAAATTGAGGATCTCGCTGACTGCGGTGGCACAGTCACAAACACCATCTGGAGTGTATTAGAAAGAGAAGCCGTAAATATTGCTGAAAAGCCCAGGCGTTATCAGGTATGTAAGCCCAGGCCTTGCTGCATGGCCTCCCATATGTTGACATAATCAGACTGTTGGGATGTCTATTAAAACGTATCTCAATTTAATAAATGAACATAGTAATTACATCTACTTTGTTTGTGCAGATCTCCCAACGACTCCCAGTGTTGGTGTGTTTACATTTTTGGATAGGTGGTTCCTTATGGGATAAAATACAGCAGGGCTCACGGGATGTTATCCCAGCACTGAGGTTGCTGTTATGTTTGGAGCAGAAGCAACAGGTTAGCTAGACCCAACTCTCAAGTCTCGCCAAATTTCATCAACTTAACAACTAAATATATGTTTTATGCTATCCGCGTTATATACACATGACTTATTTGTCTTTTTTTACAGCACCACGTTGTCGTTGGGAAACCTACAAACATCCTCTCAAACTTGTCAGAGGGAATGAGGAGTTCCTCTTCAGCTGCAAATGTTCTGTTACATCCGATTTACGCTTTTCCCCTTTAAAACCAAGCATTTCCTTTTCGACCATCCAGGTCTCGTGAGTTTTTTTTTCCTGGTAGGTAGTGTGATTTATTTCACGCAGCCTCTATACGTGCGCGCACATATGCGTAAGAGCCGTTTCCATTCATGCAAACACTGCTCCACATACCCTACATACAGTACACCAGTGAGGAAATCTGCACTTTGGGGTTTATTGCCACGTGCCGATTAATTTCTTGGTGATGACAAACAAGCGCGCGCGAGCGCACACACACACACGTCCACCCTCTTTCACTTTTTACGTATATATCCCTCCTCCCCTTTCTCTCACATTTCTCTCCCTCTCTCACTCACTCCCTCTGGCTTTATCCGTTTCAGTCCGAAGAACACTGTGCAAAAGACACACACACACACACACACACACACACACACACACAAGGAAAGAGAGAGAGGAGAGGACAAGCAGAGACAGAGGGAGAGCGTCAAAATGAGCCTTACTTTTTTTTCTTTTCCTGTCGTGAATCTTCATCCATCCGTCGTTGACAGAGCTTGACTTGATCCAACTGCTTCTTCCGCAGTGCTAAAGAGTGTGTAGTAGTGCGCTTTAATTAATATATTTCTGGGCTGTGTCCCGAACCCAGAAGCTTTAGAGGGGGAAGAAGAGTGCAGATTGAGACATATTGAGCTCGCTTTAAAAGGATCATTTCATCATGTGGGAGGTTGGGACACACAAAGTTTGGACCCGTGACTGGCATTCCGAAGAGACATGCATATTTTAAAACAACAAAGCAAGACAGAGACCGGGGGCCCCGGGGTGGGAGGGGAGAAAACTTGGAAAGAAGTTACTATTAGATGAACAGCTGTCATTGTTGGGCAAGACTTGAGTGCACATTAAGATATAGTCATCTGAAGCAAGCCCTGTCCGAATAATGTCATTGGTAGAGTCTACATTACTGTTTCAGATCTTCTAAAGTTTCTATTTATTAATTACACGTTTAGAATATTAGTAATAGTATAGTAATTGTAAAGTATTTATATGTTTATAGAAAACACGTTTTCAAGGCTGGGAGATTCTGGATTCACTGTTCTTACCCTGACGGTAATTAAGTCAGTATTTTATTCATTACCAGCTTTACCAGAGAACTGTTGGATAAACATTAAAGGTATAACATTTTCTACAATTAGGACACTGAATGGAACCAAACGTTCAAGGTTGAACATTTTTCACGCACTAATGGATTGGAAATAAAAACGTCAGCATTTACCTTATCACAATGATGCATACAGACTCTCGATTTGTTTTAACCTCGTATATCTAAATAATAGCAAGTAAGTTTGCGGTTTAAAACGTCTCCCACTGCTTTTTTGTCTAGCCATACACTATTGTATCTCTCCCAAGTAGAGCTAGTGTGCTTAGCGCTGTCACTTCTGTACAGCTTTTACAACATCACTCCCCTCTTTTCTCTGCTTTACTGGAAGGGGTTTTCTCCTGTGCACGAGCTCCATTTGTGCAACAAAAAAAAGAGAAGTGGAGAAGGCATAAATAAAAATGTGTTGGCTGTGACGAGAGATCTGTCCCCTGGAAATGAAGGGCCAGGAGAAGAAGACAAAGGAGGGAAAACGCAAGCAGTGGTGTAGAGCTGGATATCTCTGTTAGTTGTCAGCGTTTAGTCCATGGCTGTGGAATGCTAATGAGTGAGGTCTCTCTCCCTTTCTCTCCTTCTCTTTCTCTATCCCCCTCCTCCTCTCCACCCCCACCCCTGCCCCCCCCTCTCTCTCTCGGGAAGAAAAAGCGGATCGATAGCTGACCCGATGGTTTGGCCAATGCTTTATTTATCTGGCCAGGCAATGATATTATCAGCCTTGAACGTTATATACAGCAAACGTCTTCCTAAATCAACACAAAGGGATCCGCTTACACAGCGATCCGGGCTTTCTCACAACCACCTCTCTCTCCCTCTCTCGGCCTGGTGGCGCGCGCACACAGCCATACGTACGTCGGTAGATACACGTTTTTACGCGCGGATGTACAAAGAACGCGCCTGCACACAGGCACACAAAAAGACCTCACACACATGTACGTTTCTCAGCACTGCCTCCGCACAGTTATGACAACCACAACACAACTTGCGCGTACACAGACATGGACACACAGGAGCAGGGACGTGTCCCCGGGAGGCGTCCCCTTATGTTACATTCACAACCAGGGACATTTTATTCCCCGCAGGGCTGGATTTGATTCATGGCTTAAAGGTTGCCTGTGAGGTCCGCGGACAGATCTCAGAACAGCACACTGTAATCATGAGACTTTCCTTCCTCAACTGACTGTGTACAGTCAATACAACAAGAAAGCCAGGCTGTTTGCTGAGATATAGCGTAACATCTCACGGGACTCCATTTAATTTTGGACATTTGTCCTCGCTGTGCAGTTCCCAGTCATTTTGCAAACTCGTGTGGATGAGGTGCGTGGTAAGACACAGTGAAGCACTTGTTGTCTTGTGTTGTCATCGTTTTTACGCAGAAGACAATATGAGAAATAAGCCGTGTCATACTTCAGAGGCCCCCCATTCATACACGGAACCGCTATTTGGAAATTGTTATTGTCTCAAAGAACAGTATTTGTCAAATGTGACCGGGGAAACCAGACTACTATAAATAAAATGAAGTGACGTGTAACGCCAATAGGACATTTCCACTGCTGCGTAAAACCATTGACTTGCATTGAGGGTTCTGGAGAAATAGGTTCGCTGACAACTTAGGATAATAAATGTTTCGCTTTCAGACAGATACCTCAAACGTGAAATCGCACCCAGCTGCTTGTGTAAAGCAAACAAATAACCCCCCGTGTTAGGAGTCCTCCACTTGTGGTTTGATGAATGAAACCAGACAAAGGTAAATGGTTATTTAACTCATTTCGTAGTAACACTTTGGTAACCGGAGTTTCCGAAATTACAGACACGAAAGGGGCCTCTAGTGTGCCACATATCCATCTCCTTTACCCACCGCAGCCAGGGTTCAATCTGACAGTGCATTCACTTTTCTTTTATTGCACGTTGTACTTGTGCTGTCGTTCAATTAAATAGAAGCACTAATAATGTCCCCGTGCTATCAGAGGATAAATAACGATAATACACGTGTAGTTGGAAAATAATGACATGAAGCTAATATTTGAAGCTTATTATGTCAATATTTGAAGTGATGTGTAATATACTAATTTGAGCCTCTGTCAAAGTGAGGAGAGCCAAAAATGGCCCACAGACTAAATAGAAAATATCACTTTAACTACAGTCCTAGTGTGTTTTGCTTCTATTGCCTATACAAACCCGTTAATTAGGAACACATGCCACAATTTCATCTGTTTTTGAACTATTGCTTTCTATAGCCCGTAGTGTAACAATTGTATAACAGAATGCTCTCAGCAAGAGGATAAAAGATAGTTACTCTAGAGGGATTTAGAATACATTATGTGGAGACAACCAGCTGAAAGCTGCGTTTAATAACTCGACAAACAATTTAGTCCAGAGACACATAAAACAAAAACGACCTGGACTGGTGTGATTGCCATGGTGAAGTCAGATCCATTCTCTTAAAAAAAACAAACATTTATTCTCACAAACTGTCCTCCCCGCCATCCAGAGAATCATCATCTACATTATTAGACCCCCCCCCAAAAAAAACAGAAAGAAGAGACATACTAGTTAACTAGTTCTACATCACGCTAAATATTTCCTGTGCTTAAGTATTTATATGGTTTTTTAGACGTTTAATGGGCTGCTGCCTATGTGTGTCTATTGTTAATTTTTTGGGACACACTCAGCATATTCTGCCTCCAGAGGAAAGCAGAGGGGAAGGCAGAGGGGAAAGGCCTCATCAGCTCATTATTCTGCAAGTTTCACCTTCACAAAGCTCCGAGGAAATTCTCTCCCCAATAAGAAGACAACAGCCCCATCTGAAAAATATCACATTTGTGTTTGTACAGTAGTCTAAGCAACAACAAAACGCCTGACAACTGACCCAGTGCTGCAGACAGGTCGATTGGAAGGTAATGGCTACAATAAGCCCGAAGAGACATTAATCATGGGAATAAAAACTATGTTCTTGTGAGACGGGATATAAGGACAACATAACGCACAACCTACAGCATCATTGCAGCACGAGGGCGAACTAAATAATACCTTATTATTGTAGCCTTTGAACGACACGGGCAATAAGGAATAAATAAAGCCCCAGTAGAAGGACCCCTCCCCCAGCGTATAAGACACATAACAAATATGGCGAGATAAAATTCAGGCACTGCAACGTGCTACATGCAGCTCTGCTCCTGTCCTGCTGCCCCTCATCATTGCCAGTCAACAGATGAAGATGTGGGCAATATGGCACACAAGCAACACGTCTGATCATGAAGAGGGGAGGACTAACAGGGAAATTTAATAATTGTCACACCGAAACCCCATTTTCTTCTCATAACGCCTTCCAATTTATCACATTTTATCACTGTAGGTGTGAGCGGAACGCAGGAACGACAGCGAGGGGAGATCTGCGTCCATAACTGGGCTTCCGTGTGCAGAGTATAATGGGACAAAAAGAGGGAGCGAACACACAGAGACCAAGGCAGGGACAGAAATGCTCTGTGACCCAACTAACACATTGAGGACTCATCGATGTATGCATTACACTGAATGTATCAGGCAAACCGAGGCCACATCTCTTTCTCTCTCTCTCTCTCTCTCTCTCTCTCTAACACACACACACACACACACACACACACACTCACCACCACCACCCCTCCCTTCGCCTTCCTCCCCTCTATTCCCACACAATGCATCACACTCAGTGTTCCTATCGACTGGCTTACATGCTGTAAAATACATTTTCCAGATTGATCACGCATATCACAGCAGCTTTGCAGCGGGGCCTAACCCTTTTGCCAAATGACGCCCACATCAATATTGAGGCATGCACTATCAAGGCGGAGTTTTTAAGAAAGGGGGAGAGAGGGATATTGTTTGGTTTGTGGAGAATCACCTTGATTAAGCCACAGGGGGTAAGATAGAGGTGGCTCTGTGTGGTGCGCAGGCTTTGCTTGCTGTCTGGGAAAAATATGAAACATTATTGCGCTAAGAGGCTGTCGGTAAACCCACTGCTGCGCTTCCTCGCGTAGAAGCCTCCCCTCTTTTGTCCTGGCACTGCCTGGGTACGTCAGTGTGGCTTTTAGAATGTAAGGTGGGTTACTACTGAGTAACTACCACGCGTAATGCCCTTTCATAGGTGTAATACATAAACATTGTATTCAGAACGTATGAAAGCGCACACACACACACACACACACACACACACACACACACACAAGATACTGACTCATTAACCTGCGCTTTTCTTATAGATACCACGTGCGCAAAGAGAAAACAGATTATCTCTTTTTTTGAAAATAAAGTCGACCATCTTGACATTTGCTTGCAGGAAAGTGCTCGAGAATGAGACATTGTTGCCTATTTCTTTTTTAATAGTACAGTCACCATCACACAACTTCATCAACCGAACCTTCTGCAAAAAGCTGCATCATGGAATAAGCAAATTGAAGGCAACAACCAATAAAATTCAAGAAACAATGAAAATCTTCAAGACGAAACAAACAAAATGTATTTGAAATGATATATTAAAAGTGCTTTGATTTTCATGTCTCTCCTCTTTGACTGATGATCAACTCCACACGCCTGGGGTAAGGCGCCCCAGACGTCCTCTCAGTAAAAATGTCCTGGAGGTCAGTTTGCTGCTGTTGCAGGTCCATCGTAATAATTGGGAGAAAAGTTCAACCATCAGTGGTGATATTGTCATAGCGATTAGACTGTTTCTTATTTGTCTAAATTTCTTTATTTTACTGTTTTTAAATTCTCACTTCAATTTTAATTCTTGGAGAACATATCTTCGACAACATATATCGCACTCATTATAAGAAGCAAAAGGTTATATCAAAAAATTATTAGTATAGAATCACAGAAACCCTGGTTTAGAACCAGAAAAAATACAAAACAGAGAGGTACATAGACACAGGACAATTCTTATAATTGCTCGGAAACATTATTTTCCCGCTAAGTCTTGATTCTTTTTTTCTTACTGCGCATATGATGTTTTTCATTTTATTTGTATTTTTTACAAAAAAAGGAAAATAAAGACTAGTATTTTACAAAATGAAGAGTATTGTTCTTGAAGATGAGGGTGGATTTACACAGGTGTAAAGTCCAGTTCCAATATTTTTCTGTACATAATGTATTCCATCACAGTCCCAGAAGACAGAAAAAAAGTAATGTCTTCCAAGTTTCTCAGAAAAGGTCCTATATATAGTCTTCTTGAAGGAGGATGGGGTGAGGGGTGCTGAATTTTGGTCCTTTTCCCTCTCTTTTTTCCACTTTCTTATTAGGATCATTGGATGGACATGTAAGGCCAGTTGAAGCTGCTCCCGGATAATAGCATATCCCTGATGAGGGTTTCAATAGGAGTTTTACCTACCAAGCGGACGAAGAACAGCTGCTCGATTACTGACGATGAGACGGTGCGCAGAGAGGGCAGCCGCAGCAGGAGCTTCCCAAAGCGGCTGGGCTGGTTCGGGTACTGGCTCCTCACGTACTCCTCCAGGGCGCACTGGGATTTCTCCTGTAGACTCTCGATGTGAGCAGCGTCCGACAGGCCGCAGGCGTCTGAGAAACACACAAGAACAACACTGTGGTTAGAGTCGTCACGTCTCTAAAACCCCAAGTCCTAACAGGCTGTGGAGGAAGTACCTGATTCGGTTTTTGTTTTTCGAGGAGCACGTGGAACAACAGCTGTAGAGTTTTTTTTATATTTTTTTATATTTTTTAAATGTACACTTGCGGAGAAACGCGATCAGCCGAGGAGGGAAAATATAAACGTATTACATTTTTAATGGTGTTTATTATTTAAAGGTATAGTACAACAGTTACACACTTTAATAGGTTGTGTGAAAATGTGGACACACGTGGTAAATGTTTGCCTCACGTCTGCTCGAGCTTTGGCAAGTGCACACCTTGCCATGCCCAATTTATGTCTCGCAAAAGCACTCAGGTTATCCTTCAACATCAGCCTTTACGTGCTATTGACAAAGTGGAATGAACAAACACACAGCCCAAACATGCTACATCACACTGAGCAAGTGGGACTGTCATACAGAATAAACAAGGGGCTCGGTGCTGGAGCAGAGGATGTGCAGCTCAGAGGAAGCTGGATGCCATGCAAAGTGTGTTTTCAGTACGGGGAGGAAGGACTGCTGGGTCAATGGAGCAAAGGCGAAAGGTTGGTTCGCTAAAGGCCACTGCTCTTGATGTCTGCACTCTGGGGAGTTGAGTATAAGGCAACATAAACGGCACTGATGAATTTGAAATTACACTGGATGTAATGTGACCTAATTACTCTGCAGTAAGCTGTTAAGTCATTCCGCCGCTCTTCTCTCCATAGACCACTGTTGGCCCGTTTTTGATGGAGCCTATAGGACAGGCCGCTGGAAGCAATCAAATTTATTAGAGGAGGTAAAGTCAATAGTCACGCAGAAGCGACATGAGGCGTCAGAAAACGAGCCTGCAACGACGCAGGCAACGCGCAGGTTTTTGGTGCTCACTGGTGGAGCATGCAGTCGTGCGCAGCCACGCGTCACTGTAGACGAAAGCAGTTCTATTCTGGGGAGTTTTTCAAATGTTTTAACTTGTTCTAAAGGCAACTGCTTTCACCCAAACCGAGCACGCGTGTTGTAGCGCTTATAAACTGCTTTAAACGCAAGCAGCAGAAGCGCCCGTCCCACATGGAGTCTAGGCTGTCCTTGAACGAGTCTGTATTGAGCTGGGCTTTTGTAGAAACTACACAAGAAAAGACAGCTTTAGTTTTCAAGCACTAATACATTAAACACGGGACAGAAGCTTTTAAGCCCATTCGTGATTTCTCAGTGCTATAACTCACTATGGCCAGACACAATAACCTTATGAACCCGGGGGCAAAGCTCAGATCTCGGGGTGATTTACTGTGACCTTAGTCCGGTCGGTCAGTGCCCCATGTATGCAAATCCCTTTGAATTAACGCTGAGTGTCTCTTTTAAACTCTGGAGCAATCAATAAGGTTGAAATTAATTAAATTTGGAAATTTATTGTAAAATGTAATACTTGAGATGACATGACATGCTGCAATTCAGCGAGTTCAGGGAGGATAGGCTCGTTGGCTGGGTGCATGTAGTTCTCCTTAAGGCCTGCCTGCAACTCTGCACACCACTGACTCAATAGACTGGGACGTGGGAGCAGATAGCTTCCAGATTCGCAAACGACTATTTATGTGGTAAGTTAGCAAAGGCACATACTGCAAAGTGCACATGTGGACATGGAGTTAGTGTAAGACAATGATCCTGAACTTTGGTGAAGTAGTTCAGCCTGGGCACCATTATTTATGCATCAAATGCTGACAAATCTTGTGTTATTAAAGGCTAGCAATCGCTGGTCTTGGCAAAATGCCACCTGACTTGTTATAGCCAGCACCATTTGTAGCCTATCAACCCTCCTAAATGATCTGTTAGAAAACATGGGGCACGTTAATGTGTGTATGATGTTTCTCTGGGTAATCTGGGGTGAATTCCTGAAAATATGCTCCCATTTGTCAGATCACAAAGTTACTTTAGAGGATGTGCAGTAAATATTGCAAACCTAACAGGCTGTATGGCAACAGAGAACTGGTGTGCATATTTATGTACCTTAAATCATATATTTATTACTCAGTATACTTTCAAAATTTGGCGTGGCAAAACAGAGAAGCAGAAGCAACTAACTGTTTATGTTGTAATATAACACTCGACTAAAATGAATGTTGAGGGTGGTTAAATAGCCTATAATTTCCTAAATTATCAAGTTTGCTGAGCAAACTTTGGTAAGTTTGGACAATTAAAAGCCTTATTATATACAGTTTATTACTAATTAATACACAGTGTAAGTTTTATTATGGTATGGGATAATTATAATATAATATAATACAGTACAATATAACTATATTATATTATATTATAATATATTATATATGCAGTTGTAAACGTAAGTAACAGTAAATATATAAACAATAATTACTGAAATATGCAAGACAACGAGGCTGGTGTAATCACTCTGTAAAATCGAGATCTGACGCTTTCTAGGGATATTTTAAGTGCTAATTATCTCAATAAAAATACAAATATAAAAACTAAAATAAAGCTGAATATTTTGTAACAGACGTGTTAGAATTATAGATTATGCACAACCACTTCACCGAATTTTGTTTTGGGCCAAATATAAAGCAGCGAGGTCCAAACTTTGAAGTAAGTCCAGAGGTGGGTTGTGTGCGTTAGTTTCGACTTTCCTGTTCCTTCCCATCACCGCCAGATTCCCCTGACATAACAGGCGTAATGGCACTAAGCGTACACAACCAGCTCCAAAATAGCAGCTAAATTACGCACCGAGAGTAAATGAGGACCTTTAGGACCCTGCCCCAGTCAGCCATCAATTAAGCTATCAACAATGTAGGTTACTTTTGAAAATTGCTTTGCACGACTTTTTAAGGCGTGTGCGACACGAGAAACTATTCTCAATAAGTAAGAAAATTAATAGGTCAGCTAAGATTAATCCACAGGCTGCTGTGTGCTGGGCTGTGTCCTACAGAAGCGATGCACTGACACATGAGTCAACTTCCATCAGCTTTTTTGATCTCAGTCTGCTAAGGATTATTTCCTGCCCCCTAAGACATGTGTTTGCGCAGGCAAAACAAGGATAAAAGCACGCAACAACACTCGTAAATGCATCAGCTGTCATATATAACCCAGCGATTCACTATTTCATCTTTTCGCTCAATTATTTGACACCTGTTCCAAAATTTATGGCCGCGAACCTACAGTCTGAGTCTAGACGTGTTGTAAAAGTTTGGACCACAAATGGATGAAATATTTACATTTGTAAGCCTGTCAATGACTTTCGATTTGAACAGAATGGAGCGTTGCGCTGAACCTGATGCGCTCCCTCAATCTGGATTTGTTTACACGTCTTCTGCTGCGGCTCCAACTGACATGGGAATGCGTGTAAGTGGATATGTAGCAGGCAGTTGACAAAATGGCTTTTGCATCGGCGACACAAACATCTCGCAAACTCAGATTTGTGACCAGCCTATACTTGACAGCCATGTTCTCGATGGCACAGTGCTTCGCCCTGCCAGTAACATTACAGCAAACTAGGCCTCGTTTGATTATAGACACGTTCCTCTGTGACATGTTGGACACCCACCTGATGTAAAAAGCACGATGGCCTTGAGGCAGCTGTACTCTGCCGAGTCTACGTGCAGGGTCTTAAGCTTCTCCACTTGCTCCTGGAAGATCCGGATGTGATCCATGAAGGCTACGACGCGGTCAGCGGACATCGGGGAGGCGTGGAGGCCCGCTGCGGCGAGCAGAGGGGCCACATGCAGAGGCATGGAGCACTGGGCCGCGTTAAGCACAAACAACTCGCTCCACGTCAGCCTGAGAAGCGACACCTGGTCGGTGATCTGCAGGTCGGGAAAGAAAGGGATGTTTCTCGCCCACTCCACGGCGCTGAAGAGCAAACGAGCAGCCAGTTCGCAGATGTTCTCGATGCCCATGATATTGTTGGGCTGCATGCACTGGCTTCCATACCGGGACGTCGGGTAAGGCTCGGCCCGCAGCAATAACGAGATGTATCCGGACAGATAGCAATGACCATTCAGAGGGTCCCCGTTCGTCAGCGCGTACTGGCCTGGGTTGGGCTGGGTTGGAGGCATTCGTCCTCGCTGAACCGCTGACAAAAAGAAAGAGAAAAAGAGGAAATGTGCATCCAGGACTGACAAACATTGTTCATGAGTAGTACAACCGTCAAGCAGGCTACAGCTGGTGTGTTTTTTCTCTCAGTATAACGGCGTGCACTGACATCTAAATTCAGCACGCTTTCCAAAAACATATTGACTCGTGTTTGCTGTTTGTAACACTATATTATACCAGAGCAAATGATTCTATCGATAATATGAACATCTCATCACGATAGATGTGCTTAGTGTCTGTAACCCAGCACTGTTTGGGTTTGTGTAGGGTTGCAGGCATGCAAAGGGAGAATAAAACCACTTTCAGACAGCGAACACACGCTGATTTTCTCCTATCCAAAAGTAGATTTACACACATTTACTGTTAGGACCATTTCAGGCATAGCTTCATATGGCAGAGAGTATCTTACGACTATAATTTTCCTATTGCATTTAGACTGCTTTTTGTTCATCTTAATAATTATTAACTTTGGCCAAACATAAGTACAAATATGACTAATAATTACTGTTAAATGCTGTCACATTTCTACATTTTACCCACAGCGAAAGGTCAGCTAGTTAATAAAGGAATCTGAGCTCGTGTTTAATATTAAAAAAATAAAATATTAATGCACCTCACTGCACGTCACACGTGGTCTTGTAGCGTGTAGTGCAAATAGTCGATTTTAATTGAGGGATGGTTGCATAATTTGGAATAAAACACTTGACATAGAGAGGAAAGTTCTACGGCCTGTAATGCACCAGGCAAAAATAATGAGCCATGAACTACTTCAGCGGCATTATTCGCTGTGTCTGAGCTGTCTAGTCAGCACGAGAGCTGGAGGGAGACGTGGATTTGTAGCGTGTTCCTGCTGCATTCACGCACACGTCTTACAAACCGTACTGTACATTTCTAAATTAGTAAGCTGCACACACTTATGGAAGCGAGTGTTCGCCTTGCAAACTGCACACACACACACACACACACACACACACACACACACACACACTCACACATAAAGGCAGACACACACACACACACACACACACACATATTCTGCTGTAAAACCTACACATAAAACGGGCCTGTTGGACCCAATGTGTCTGCTGGATAACAGCAGCGAGGAAAACTAAAGTCAAACGGTCAGAGAAACGAGCCGCTTTGTTCAGGCGACCTGCATCGACGAGCAGAGCTGCTGTGGCTGCACTGGCCTTTTACCCCCTCTCACGGGCAGAAAGACTAACCAGTCATGCAAACATCCCTCAAAAACATGGACAGAGGCTGCAGTATAAGCAGCCACACAGCCCGTGACCTTAATGCAACATGGCAGCCCTGTTCGTCTGCTACTAACACACGGAATTATGAGGGGCTTTAAAATTATATATTCACCTTCCCGCCGCATTCCCACTTTTAAGCACTTCTTCAACCGGCAGTATTGGCACTGATTTCGGTGGTGCTGGTCAATGGGACAGTTCCTATTGGCACGACATGAGTATGTTAAGTTCCTCCGTACACTCCTCTTGAAGAAACTTTTGCATCCCTCGCAGGTGAACTGGCCGTAGTGTTTGCCGCTGGATTTGTCTCCGCAAACCACACATTCAATATGCTGCTGACTCTGTCCGGAATTTTGACTCCCCTTGTCCCCGGCGGTCCCCGGTGTGGACGGGGGTCCCGGCTGGCTGGGGGTCTGCGGAGTGTGAGGCGCCGCAGACGCCGCCTGCTGCTGCTCTCTCGCCGGCTGCGCTGCTGGGTTGGGGCCGCTCGGAGGTCCTCCGGCCACGTCTTCCTGCGGATCTCGCCAGACGCTAACTACCATTGCCATATCTCGGCCCCGGAAAGTGCTATAAAGCGAAATGATCGCCGGTGTTTAAGAAGCGTAGTGGAGGAAAAAAAGGAGATCTCAAAAGACGGGGCAGTGCAAAGTCAAATCGGAGCACGCAATCTCATATGGGGTAAGAAGGGAGCCGAACGCGATCAATACATTCAAAATGCACAAGGGCGATTGAATAGGCACCCGATCAGGATATGCAAGTATCGGGAGGCCAGTTCCAAGGTATGTTGCAGTCAGCCATTCAGGAATCCCTAATCTTGTAGGAAAGCCCGAGTCCAGACGTAATAAATTGCAGTTTGATATAAAATAGCCACAAAGGAAAGGCAGGAGCGATTCACATGGACGCAGGAACGAGTAAAAAAACCTTTTGCTGGAAAGACACGCGATCCAAAGTGCTGCGGAGATAAATTCCTTTCTCTTTTCTTCCCCTTGCTCCTTTACGCTCCCGTCTTCGCCGTACAGGAGGGGAGGAAAAACTGAAGAGCTGGATTCTTACATCTATATTCTTAAATAAACCTCATCATCTCGCCCAGCAGCGAAAGAAAAAACCGCGTCGCCGAATGAAGAGCCCATGTATGGTTTCACTTCTCTCCAGCAGGAGGAACGGAGATACGAAGAGAAAAGATAAAAAAGAAGAGGAAAAACACCAACAACTAATAGAATATGCAAGAAGAAGGAGAGACCCAAAAATGAATGCGCTTAAACGGGAGGACCAGCAGAGCAATGTTTCCGAAACGGGGGATCTGCGCGAATGTCTGTATATAGTGAACTTTGACACTACTATTGAAACTGACACGTTTCTATGGAGATCGCTGCGCCTTATATGGTGCTCATGTCAAGGAGCCAAGAGAGGGGCTGCTGGAGACTGATAATCAAAGGCGACTGACTGGCCAGAGCCCTGCATAGAGGAGGAGGAGAGGAGGAGAGGGGGGATAGGGAGAGAGAGAAAATGGGAGGCTAAGGTTATAGCCAAGCCCTCTCTGTCTCTCCATTGGTTAAAGTCCCCCTCCGTTCATTCACTGCAAAAAATGTCCATCCCGATAAGTCACCGGTGTGGGTCTCGTGTGCAAATGCAAAAAAACTGTCTTTTTATTGAAAGAATAAACAGTCAGGAAAACGCAAGGGCAGTTTGCAAAATTCCACTTGTCTACAGTTGCGGTCTGCGTCGTTCGTAGGCTTTATGAACAATGTTTCGGGATGCGGCAGAGTAATCACAGAGAATCGCTGAGCACACAACAGTCGGTCGCGGTGATAGATTTACGGCTGTGTGTCGACTGGCGCTGGAAACAAGTAGAAGCGTCTCGGCACGGCGCGAGCTTCAGCCTCCTGTTTGGGTAAATTCGTGATTTCCACACTCAATGCTGAGCTGAGTGACGCCTGCCGATGGATATTTTTTGCAGTGTTGCCATCCACGGCTGGAGGGGCTGGGGGGCTCTGACAGGCACAATTTACATTGAGCTCGCCCCGCGCTGCTATTTACTTTGAAACCTGATTAGTATGGGCCGTCTATTGTCACCAAAAAGAGGAAGAAACCCTGGATAGAATAGCAGAAAAAAGCGGGGTAAAGGCAAGGGGGGACAAAGCTTTTACGCAGGGCAAATAAACCAAAAACTGCGTTCAGCGGCGAAAGAAATTCCCCAAAGTTTCCAAATGGTTTGTCTTGGACCGGTGTCTTTATTGTAAAAATGAACGGATGTCATTATTGCCTTTAAGCGGATTTCTGTTTTCACACGATGTTTTGTCTTTGGCATGCGCATTGCGGCACATCCCCGCCTGTAATCTGCACAGTCTCGCTGATTAAAACTTACAATTTAGTTTAAACGAGGTTATAAAGCGAGGGAAATGTCAACGGCGAGACCGAAGCACATAACACAGTGTGTTCTGCAACCGTGATGCCGCGCCAGCGGTCGAAAATCACTCAAATTAGACGAAGCAATAAGCAATATTCAATAATTACCGAGGTCTTATACTCTCCACTATCACGAGCCGGTGTCACATTATGTCTTAATAATGACAGTAATTCAAAATCATGTGAAGTTGCTGGGAATTTGCATGGGGATTCCGGCTTTTTTGTAGCAGGGTTTCTGCAGGGTTTCTACCGCTCCAACTCAGAAACGTCTGGATCGCGCTGCCATCTAGCGTACGTTGTACAATTACAGCCTAATATTAATGCATGCACAAAGTCGTCAAACAAACATTTCCTAAACTTAAAAAGAGCAGACGCGCCAATGTTGCGCATTGTTTTCTCTTATCTCTTATTGATTTCTGTGCAATGCTTTGATGTTAATCGTATATAACGCAGAAATAAAACGTTCAAAGAAGAAGAACTCTCATCATTGTATTACAACTAAAGTGAATTTGGTTTAATGTTATTTACATTGACTATAAAGTCAAATGATGTGCGTAATAATCTTTAAAAACACAGCGATAGACAATAATCACGCCAGAAAAAAAATAAGCATTGTTGTTGGTCAGATTTATTGTTTATTCTGAATAAACGTCGTAGTATACAGATCTTTCATCACACAGAGATAAAAGCCGATATAATGCAGCCTAAATATGCAAGTGCCCCCTTTGGAAACGCATAGGAGGGATGGGTTGTTTTTTAAGTATTCAACTAGAGAGCTCTCACTCGTCCCTGTCTCGGACACTCCAATGAAAGTCCCCGGCCATGTCTCCAGCTCTTTGAAAAAGTGAAACCAATAAGATTAAATCGGACAAAGATTTTTTTTCTGTAAGTGTATCATTAAGATTTAACTCCCCAGATTGGAAAGGGGCTCCGCAGGAAAAAAGGAGAGTGAGAGAGACAGCGAATGGGAGCAGGGTAGAAGCTCTAATAGAAAGCTGGGAAACGGCGAGGAAAAAGGAGAAAGTGGACAACAGGACATTAAAAGAAGAAGCGCCAGCCACGGCGGGTACCAGTAGAGGAGCAGCTTTCGAGCCACCGACAAGGCAAGTACACAGTTTATTTCTCACTTCTCCAGCGGTACACACGCGTGGCACTGAATGTGAGCAGAAATTCTGTCTGTGACACGACGTGACCATTAACTTCACAACTACGCACCGGACCCGGCCGGTGTCCAACACACAACTTTTTAACTGTCGCTTCTCCACATTATCACCGACTATCGCGCCCCACTCCTCCGTTTCCCAGCTGTCCTCGGTGATTTGTACGGCAGATAGCAGTAATGGTATTACCGTGCGGTTCCAGCACCGCTGGACACGGGAGCGGATTTTTCGCACATCCCGCGCGCCCACCTGCGAGGCTATTTGTTGTTTGAACACGCAGTGAAAAGATCGATAGCAGTCTGTTTGTCACAGCAATAGTGTCGCCGGATTCAAAGGCTGATCAAGGAGACCAGCCGTTGTCCATCTTTTACGCCGCTCCGTGCGCCAGTTCAGGCTCCACACCATCCGACGCAAACGCTACAGAGTCGTGCAAAATCTCAGGCGCTGGAAAGGACAACATTATGTGTCAGAGCGGGCTGAAGCGAGGAAATGTAAGATGACATGCAATGTAATTCATCAAAAGCAGCATTACTGATGCAAAGGGACCGTAATGAAAAGTGATATAAAATAAATTATGCGACAATGTAGGTCAGGCTAACTTCTTCCAGGACGAACCGCGTGTCTAGCAGCTTTGTAAAATAACCTTACATAATAGCATTTCACTTAATCCTCCCATGGATACATAGAGTTAATAGTATTCATTTCAAAAGTTTCCTCATTTGTACTGCTAAATGTGCACGTCTCTGTAAAGCACCAACCTACAGAAAACACGCAAAGAATTCCATTATTAAATTATTATTAAACACGTCTTCCAGATAATGAATGCACGCGCGTATTTTACACATCCTGTAATATGATGCTGCTCTGTGCAGCCGATAATTAATGATTTGGAAATATTAACGTTTAGTCTGACTTTCTGTTTTACCCAGAGCCATATAATACACGAATTGATCATCTAGGACAAAATCCCTTTGACTGAAAGATATGTCAAAGGACTCCATTTGATAAATATTTATAGCAACAGAAATTACATAAGAATTTTGCCAAATCTGTGATGATCAATAATTGATGTTCTTTTTACAGTTACAGTCAGCGTCACGAAATCCAGCTTTAACGCAGCTGAAACCAAAGAGCAGTGCGATCAGTGGGGAAAACACTGAGGTCACAAGTGCAAGCCCCCCCTCCAATAAAACAACACGCGGCGACAAGAACGCGCTGTGAGCGATTCAAATGACGCAAACGGATGCACAGGTTTAGAGTATGTTTCTTATTGATTGTGTGTAATCACATCACGACAACAACCACAGCACACAGGCAACAGCCGTGGCTTTGGCTCAGAGCGCGACTCGCTGGTCCAGGGGGCCTCTGCTCAAGACGCCATCTCTGTCCTCACTGGCGTTATGTCTGAGGACGCCGGGCTGCAGGGCCACGGCCATTAACGAGCCCTGCGACCCACCCTGCCATTAGAAAAATAATAATAAAGTGAAGCAAACGTCCAGAAGCATGATTTCTTACATCTCCACGTTGTGTGCTGCTCGCTTGTTTGAATAACAGACACAGGTTAGTAAAATGAAATTGAGCATGTCTGTAAATGAGATTCAATTTCAAACCTCCAGACAAACTTTACACTTGTTTGGACTGTGCTTGTGTGCGGAAGGGGGAAGTCTTATTCATTCATAATGAAGTTAGTAACTTCATTTGCGCGACTTAGTGACTAAACACTTTGCTGACAGTGTCTTTACTGTTATTTAGCGTGGCTGTGCGTCGTTTTGTCTTGCTTTGTACGTTTTCCTACGACATAAACTCACTGACATGAGCACAATGTGTTTCATATTTGCCATCAGGACCAAAACAATAGACGACTTCACTTTGACAGTACAGTTCATTTCTAGCTTTCGTCGATATATTGAGTATAATGTGTTTGTTCCAATGTGCCTCTGGGTCATGTGGTTGCCATGTAAGCAGTAAACCTGAAGTACCACATAGACGGATTGCGTTTTGTTTTATGCCGTCAGAATAAAATAACACTTTCGACCTGTTTGAAACAACAGGGACTTTAACCAGAAACACGGTTGCTCCAGTAAAGTGACTTTTCTCATCTGACTCGATAACTTAAAAAACGAAACACTTGGGGGAGGAAAAGAGGGAAGAAGCTCTGCGTTGAACACGGGACAAACACTAACACTTGATATTTTCGCAAGTCCTAATTTTAAAGAAATCAAACTCTTTCTTATGCTTGAATTGGAGGTTTTGTTGCTCTGAGTGCTTGTGTGTTGAGAAGGGAGGAGGTGTGTGTGTGTGTGTGTGGGTGGGGTGGGGTGGGGGTGGGGGTGCTGCTTCTTTTTGTCCAGATCTGATCCCCAAATTATTCTGGGGGCTCAGATTGGTGTGAAAGGGACGAGAAGGTCACTTGAAATCGCCTTTTATCCGCTGGCTTTTTTCTATGGATCAGCAACTTTCAATAGACATAATCTAATCGCTCTTAATGGAAAGGCCATTCGTGAGAAATAGTGGAAATATCGTTGAGCCTATAGGCTACAGCGATTCAAGAGCGGAGCATTTAACACACAACAAGAGTTGACAAATGAGGATGATTATTAATTATTACTGGAAAGTGTCTACACACAACAGGGACAGTTAATATGTATTAAACATCACCAGATGTAAACGACAGTCTGTGTAGATAGTGCAGATAAAACTTTGTTTATTATAATAACCCTGATCACGTCCATGTTAGCCCGTCATGAGGTTGTGTATGGTTTATGGAAGTATCTGTTTTTACCCTGAAATGACTTTAGTTCGCCTGTAAAACAACATTATCCTGCGAACCACTGCAGCTCGCATGTAGATATTATTGTTAGTTTCCTCATTATTTTTAATATGGCCTCGCGTCTCCAGAGATGTGAGATCCTTCCATTTCCTTCGCAATCACTGAAAGACTCTTTCCAGGATTTCTGCATCCCATACTATAATTGAGGAAAATAACTGCGACGACTTTCCCAATTAGGCTTGAGGTTAGAGTTAAGTTAGAGGGACTGTCAGTTTATGCCATGGGCAATGGCTTTATTGCTCACTAACCATCATTTCTTTAGAGCCTATGTGCTAATTACTTTGGATGGTCCCAGAGACGGAGATTATAAATCCATTAGCACTCACACCCTCGTGGTTCCACAGTGCAAACACTGTAATTTTGTAGTACACCAAAAACCAAAGTTAAAGTAGCAGAAGCTGGATGAAGAGCGGGGTGTGTGTACAGAAAGGAAGCCTCCCGTATATCAATCAGCTGCTGAACACACACAGTGTAGTCAACTAAGCAGAACCGAGAAGTAAGTATCAGGAGGAAATGTTTTTATCAGACTGGGCTGTCTCTGTCCATGCTGGTGAACAGGTTCACAAACGACCTGTTTACAGGTGGTTATATTATGGATCTATTATTAATCATTGATTTCACTCCCTACGTGCCATCACGAGAGAGACGCCGCTATAAGAAATAAGGTGAATTAAAATAACACGTAATACCTGTCTGTTTAAAGAAGCCAAGGGGCTACAAAAACCGGCACCAAGCGTGGGTGCGTGAACGCATCTCACCCTTAAAGTAATTTATTTCAGGGAAACCGGAGGGCAAAGGTGGAATTCTTGAGAAATTCAACAAGGATAAGGGAGCTTTAAGAATTCTGCACGCAGATTACCTTTCCTCCCATCCTCACATTATCCGACAACACACAGTAGAAATATAGCTCAGCGACAAAAGAGCGAGATTACCCTCCGACACAGAGGAGCGCAAAACAATTTTTAAGAAGTGTGCGATTATTAGGGAGGAGGGGGGGGGGGGCGAACAAAAAGAGAAAGACAGGGGAGGAGAGGAGGGGGCAACGCGGTGGAGGAGAGATTCCCTGTGTGCTTTCAAAGGAGGAGGGGGGGGGGGTGACATCGCTCACCGTCAGAAAGTGTCCTGTCACTGTCTGGGTGCTGTAGTGGATACTGGACCCTTCTGGAAAAATACTTCCCTCACCTTTTAATGGCACATCAAACAAAGATGAAACTGAGAGAACCTGAAAGAAGATACGATTCTTTCTGTGAACAAATGAGCTCTCTGGGCCACTTTTTGTCTCGCAATCATTTCCAGCTCTGGGTCAGAGTTTGCCTCCCTTCTGGTTCAATTTGTTGTCTTTTCAACTTTGGGTTTGCAGTTGAATGAGTGGCATCACATCAGCACTGCATTATTTTCCCCAAAACCAACACACAGCAGGGGCTTAATTAGAAATGTAGTGTAGCTGAACCATGAGCATGCTGGAGCTGAGAATGACAGAGCACACTGGTGCTGGCTCGTTTACATCAGTACAGAAAACTGAAAATTATTTCACCACACACTCTCAGAGGCAGGAAAAAAAACATTTAAGTTTAGCAACCTTGGAAATATTTGATGGCATAAATTACCACATAAAGGGATATGAAGCTCAAAGTTTAGTGATAATCTCGAGCCTCCTAAACAGCGGACACATTATTTATAATACCAGTATTGGGCATTTTTCCCAGTGCAGTTATATGTTTCTTAATATATAATATATTTTAAAAGACACTCCTTCTATCTCATATTCACACTCACAGACAAATCCCTCCTGAGATATTGTGCATTTCCATGTGTGTGTCTGGTGTTTGCGTGGGAGGGAACATGTGTGTAAAAAGACAGTCAAGTGAAGGTGTGGAGGTGTCCCGTGTTTGGTGTCCAGACCTGGCAGATTGTGACCTTATCAATGTGAAACTCTTAAGATAAATTATTCATAGCGCCTGTTTGATGTCTGCGGCCAAAGAATGACAAAGGTGTAAGATTTAAGTTGCATCTCAAAGCGCTGAATATCAGCTACTGTGCTACCTGTCTCTCTTTTTTTTTTTAGAGCAGAGAGTGTGGGAGGGAGGCTGCATTCTGAACACTGAAAATGAACTATTTGTTTCCTAACAGAGGGAACGGAAGAACGCTACTAGAAGCCAACCACAGGCGCATGCTAAGCGTAGCATTTGCAGATATATGGCATTAAAACTGCCATATATCTCAACTGTAATTCAATCTGCCGTTGTCAGTGCGCAAGGTGTGGCTTCTGTCGGCTATTGTCTTAATGTCATGTGATTCACGGGAGTCCAGTCATGATGACAGTCACTGACGTGGGCCAAGCACACTGTCACTGCCCGCTTTATCCTCGCTTTAACTGGAAACTTGAAGCAGGGAGTCTGTGGGAGTGATTCAGTGGCACTACTGTTGTCCTTTGTAACCAGGATTGTGTTTTTTGTCTCCTCGCAGGCACAGAGCAACAGAGCGGCCGGGAGTTTGGAAACACAGCCGGACAAGGATGAGGTGCAATTTATGGCAAGTGCCATTTGATTATAGGATAGTGACGATGATAGAAGGATCATTTGAGCTCTGAAGTTACCTTACAGGCTAGGTGCACTTAATCATACAGGATATACTCTAAATAGAACTTAAATTATTGGTCTGTCTCAAAATAGAGTTCAGGAGACTGCTCTTATCTACCTCATTTTTTCCTACATTACTGGAAGCGGTGTGTTTTTCAAGTACTCTAAACTGAATCATCGCCTCCTGGAATCCAAACCCCTTTGTAATGATTTGTTTTGGAAAAACACCACAGCAAGCTGATCTTGTCACAACATGACGTTTCGAATGCAGAGGTCAACACAACAGTCGTTCTTAATAAAACAAATAAGACTGTGATCGATTTCAACGATGATCTATGCAGGTGTGCTCCACAGAAGGCTGAAGGAGAGAGCACTCGACAAATGTGTATTTGTATGTTTACTTGTCTGTCTGTGTGTGTCAGCAGTGTCTGTTTCCCTCAGATGTTCCTTTTGACCTTTGACTCCAGCGCTGGAGTCGAGCCCTGACAAATGATACGGCCGAGTTTTGGACAGAACTGCAAACATTCCACAACAATCTTATGTCCTCCTCCTCGCCTCTCCTCATATCCGTCATTCCTAACCCCTTCACTCCCCTCAGCTTGTCTCTTCTGCAACTTAGATGGAGTCAGATAAAGGTTCTCATTGCACAGAAATGTATTTTTAGCATCTTTGCTGTGGTGCACATACCCCTCAAATCAGATATTGCATTATTGTTAAAATTTAATAGCACCAACATGTGCAATGTTTACAAAGGAAGAGAAAACAGAGGAGTATGATCTCAGAAGAGAAGCCGTGTTAAACATTTGGATATAACAACTCTGCACTTAGAGCGCACACTGTGTGTGTTTGCAAAGCTTGTCAGCAATGTCAAAGATGAGAAATGTTGCAGTGTGGTTTTTTACACACGCTGCTGGCTCCAGCATTTCCGGCAACATTTCTCACTCTGCCTCCCTCACACCATCCGCTCTGCTCCAATATCCCCACATTTTTCCATCTTTCCACTTCTTCCCCCACCCTCCCTCGCTACTCGCCCGCTCCCTGACCACTATTACTCCCTGTACCTTCTTCCTCTCTGCTGCCCCACCCGGCACCATCTCAACCTCTCCCTCCCTTCTCTCTTATTACACCCTCCCTTTCTCTTCCACCCACTATTTTCTCTGATTTTCTAACACGCTGTTCCACAGAATGCTACCACCTGTGTCTTTAGGGGGAAAAGGGAGCTATTGGAATCCCTCTTTGGAGAAACTGGTTAAGGTAACTGGCACTCTCCATTACAATAACACGGCAAATAGTGGGTCTGGTTGTTGTGTTTCTGTATTACTGTTTTTTCTGCACTGAATGACCCTGAGTTCCTAATTGTCATGACCCTCTATCAGAGCTCTGGCTACAAGTCACTGCTGTAAAAACACACAGAGTCACCATCAATGAACGTCAGCAGAGCCGCTACAGTGCCACAGAGGAGCCTGGATACCGACAACACCAGCTGATATGGTAACACTGAGTGGATCGTGCTGCTGAACTTGCTTTCATAATGATGTAATATTACTAAAAGGCAATGCAACACAGCAAAGTTCTTAATAAAAACACATGAATTTGATACGTGGGTATGTGCGTGTGTGTGTGTGTTTTTTTCCTCTTTTCACTCCCAGTTGAATTGCGATATCATTTGATGTCAGCTGTTATGTGATTCATTGGAGGGTACAGCTGCTTCACATGGATCTTGGCTCGGACAGGGCTGTTTCCTCACAGGACAGCTAATCACATGACTAAATCACACGGATGGATCTGAGGTCTAATTGGCTGTGCACAGGCGCATCACTGTGGCGAACGTGGGTGCATGTATATGGTTCTCCGCTTTGACTAACAAAATGGTGGGCTGCGCTTCAGTGTAGTTTTGCATTTTAAGGCAAGAGGGCAGTGAGCTTCCTGTATCTGTGGGGACACCTGATCCTAGGTCTGTTGCTATAATGATCCGCAATTTCAATTCATACCATTACTCGGCTCTGAAACAGAAGTGCAACAAGGTTGTGTCAAATAATGAAGTTGCAGCTGGAACGATAAGAAAAGGTTGGATTTTTTTTCTCCTCTCCTCCCTCCATCTGATTGCCCTGCATCACCCATTTATGTCCATGCCATAATGACCCGTTCGCTGCCCGTATTTCCAATGCAAACAAATGATAAAGCTCTCCCATCACTCCCACCATTAGCTATCAGCTCAGTGGGGTTAAAGCTGGCAGTGGATGATAGGCAACACAGAAAATATGTGTAGGCATATGTGTGTAATCACGGTCATGTCCATGGTACAGTTCAACTGATTGTGTTTATGTCCCCTTCCTCCTCCTGCTGCTGCTATGTCCACAGGCAGCTCAAGGATGTAAAGCAAGGGCTCAGAGCCACGTGATCCCCCATCACCACCCACTGTTACCCCGTGTTACCAGAGCACGGATGCCTGCCCCTGTCCCCCAGGGCCTCGGTACCGCTCTCTCCCACATTCGCTCAACCACCACGCACCCACCAACCCAGCCCTCCGACCCCCAATCCCTCCACCCCCCTTCTTCGCTCACTGATTCAGTGTGTAAAAGCGCCCCCTGAATGATGGATTACTGTGTCACCGCAGCCTGCGAAGGATTAATTTGTTTCATTGATTTCTCTTTAGGCAGAATGCCAGCGTCTGCCGCTTCCCACCTTTTCCCCAAGACTTGCAGCTGTAATAGATGGTAATGGCCTAAGACAAATCAACCAGTTTCTTGTAAAAATAGCTCCAAATAACCGTCCCCACCCTCCTGCCTGCACTCACACTCATGAGCACCTTGGGATGAGGGGAGGGGGGGGGCATCATGGGATATTCAATTCATGCTCATCCTCCATTGCTATCACTCTATCGGGCCATCGTTCCATACTACTGTCCTTCTTTATCCTGTGCTGAGCCAGAAGAGACCGTCCAGACATTCTAACAAAGCCATAAGTCTGCTGTACTTACAGCTCCCTCTCAGGCCTCACAATGGATGGGTAATGACACCGCTGTCTGGAGGGGGCCGTGGGAGTTGGGCCATTCTCTCCAGTAATGGAAGCAGTTACTGCCATTCCCTACACACCTGCAGGAACAGCTAACTGTTAACCACTGTGATATATGGCAAGGCCTTGCTGCACCAGGTTGAAGGTGGCCAGGTTGAAGGGTTTGTACTGACACCAGTGAATTAGGGCACGTGTGCACAACCTTTTTTCCTGTTTTTGCTCTTGTGGATTAGGCTGTCCTACTTTACCTTAACAGCTACGGAAAAAAAACACGGGAGGCATTTAGATACATTTTTGTACCAGTGAATCAGTGTTGGTCCAACTTTAAACGCCGCAGACTGACAATGCTGCGTTTCTGACATTCCCTGATTTAATGCAGACATAAGACGCTGCCACATCTTTACAACCCTGTCACTGCTATGAACGATGGGAAACCCAAACTGCCTGTAACATTAAGCACACCACTACAGGCTGACTGTCCTCGAATGCTTTCCAATCCCACAGTGATTTATGAGCAGAACCAGATCCATTAATCCATTGTTGATTTGCTGTGGCTGCCCTGCAGGGTTTTTGGGATCAGATATCATACAGTGCTGAAACTCACCCACATGTGCATCAAGGTAGACTGTAACACACTGGCCGTTGCCAAAAATGCTGCACCAAGCATCAGGAAATGAAATCACCGTTTTCACCGCCAGTCTTAAAATCCATGACAAATTTTTGAAATGATTCTACCGTTGGTCTCTTTCTCATAAGGTGACACACATATGATCCACTGAGAGAAAACACTCACATTCACATCAAAAACTCAAAAACAGAAGAATCTGTATGAGTGAGTGAATTTGAGCTTGTACACAATGTGATAATGACCCAGGCTGTAGGGAAATCTCATCAGCCCCCCCCAATCAATTTAACAGTGTTTACAAATCCACGGTCTGAGGTTTGTGCACTGGGAGAGAGCACTGGTCACCTGGTGTCTCACTAGATCCCCCTCCTAAGCTGGCCTCTCCAGGGTAAACCTCCACAAAGCCCCCTCATGTCTGACACCACCAAGCCCTTCAAATACTCCTCTCAGACAGAGGATTAGGTAATCTCACCATGATACTGTCTTTTTCTCTATTTCTATCATTTTTCCTCTCTCTTTGTCAACCTCTCTCCACCCCTCCATCCTCATACATTACATTCTGCTGTCCTCCGTCTCGGGCCTGCTCAAGTGCTTGTACTACTCAGGGCACCTCTATCCTCAGGGGTCCTTACGTTCTTAAGTGCTTCCAAAAAAGGTTAGTTGACAGGTAATTGTCCAGCTGTGGTCGGGCTTATCCTAATTGTGGGTGCTTCGGTGCTACACTTCCTTCGATGAAGAGACTTGCGTGAAATAAAGGAAGGTGATAGGAGATGGGATAGGACATGAAATGAATTGACCACTTCTAGGTGTATTTGATATTTGTATGTTTATTATTTGCACTCTGCATTTCGTCAGTTGAAGATGAGCTGTATTTGATCATTATAATAAGTCTAAAACTTAGAGACAGATATTACACAATATTATTCCCTTTAATAAATGTGTGTATATTTATTGTCCATTTTTCCAAAGTGTGTTTCCTGCTCCTCACTGAACACTAGTTTAATAAAAAAAAACACCCAATGTGTGTTCTGCCTGTATTGATCTCAAAATATCCATAGTGAAAAAGCAACGCTGACCTCACGGTGTTAAAATCCTAATGACCAAAGCTTCATCTATTCTGAAGCTATGCTTCTATTAGCCATCAGATTATATATCTATCCATATCGATAGGGAGCTTCAGAGGGGTTAGTGTTTGCATTGCCCCAGTCAAAGGTCATGACTGACCAATAAAATATATCCAGGGCACCATCAATAACTCCGACATGCAGACTAATACAGTATGGAATTGTGCATAGGGGGAGGAGGGCTTGCGGTGCTTGCATCGAGCAGAATGGATGAACAAGGGGCCAAAAGGTTACTGGACAGATTTTGGCCCCCTACCCCTGCACCCGTTCATATGTGCATTTAATAGCGACAGTGGCAATTATAAAGGTATACTTCAGACAGGTCAAATGGGAGAGGGCAAAGTGCAGAACCTTCAAAGTACTTGCTGGAGTCAAAGGTTAGAGTGGACATAGGATATCACAGAGTACTGCTGGGCAACGCGTAATGGAATCAGGGGAATAAAGAAGGAAATCTGAATAATATCTTTTCATAATTTAGTATTTTTATGGGCACAGGAAATTATGTGAGATACTTATTTTCAGGTCATGGCAATTAGAATTGGGTTTCACCATAGTAACTAATTGTGTGTTTTTAGATGTCATCTGTAAGACCATCAGTTTTTATGGCTATTAAATATGAAGGGCCGAAGGTCAGGGAAGGTCGAGGCATGCATTTAGCACCAGTGACCGTCGCTAAATGTAAGGTCAGAGTGGAATTACCCGAGTCAGAGCAATACAACATTTGGTCCTCCACATTTATACATCCCATTGCCAGTGATTTATGGAGGTAGATAGGGATACAGATGGGAAGAAAACACTATTCTGTCCCGTCAGACTCTGTAGATACACTACTCACTCATATCAATCACCATGTCACAGTGAATCGCCAGTGTATGCTTCCTGCTCAGATTAAAACTGCCGTTGTCTTGCTCTGTGTTCTCTCTTCAGCTCTGGGGACCACATTGGCAGCGTTGTTTTTATTCCAGAAGCTTTATGTTGGCATTTCAAACAGCTGCGGCACAAAAGTGGTGAACATGCTCAAACACGCTCAGCTGAATTCTATCACTTTCTTATGAGTAGATTCAATAGTGTGTCAACGGGCAACCGGTTGGTAGGATAATTGTCCACCAGCTCCACGGTTGGTGGTTCGAATCCCGGTTCTCCTGATTCATGACGACGTGTCAAGTGCTGTTTTCTACTGTGTTGATGGGCTTTGGTGCATTTCAGTTTCATCAGTATTCTAAGGCCTTCAAAAGAATTATACTTATTAACAAATCGTGGATGATTCAGATCAGTTTTCCCTTCCTATGTCCTCTGTAGGACAACATTCCTGAAGGCTGCTCTGTATGTAGAAGAAGTCAGGTTTCGGGGCACCGTGGCCTTGCAAGTTTTGCAGACCTTTTAAACATGGACATGCTCTCCATGTCCCTTTGGCTCCTTAAATGTGAAAACCAGCCTGTCACTGGTGCACCACAGCCTTTGCAAAGTACCCCCAAGTGGTTCAGAAAAGCCAGAGAAAAGTCTGAAAGAAAACATGCCTTTGAACTGCTGGCCAAAGCGGAAACACGGTCTAGTAAGCTGCTTTTAACCTGAACCATAAAGACCTATTTTCCCTTTCTCCAATAGTAATAAATGCACTTTCTACCTTTATTATTACGTTTTTCCATGGCAAGATCAAAGGTGATAATCCGTGACACCATAGGCACTAGTGTATATTGCCTGACACTTTCTGTTTAGTTCTCCATTAGTCTGTATTTCAGCTTGCATACAACTTCAATATGACAAAAAACCTCTTTAACGCCACAAAAGCTGCAGTAGCCAAAGCATAAAATATTTCTCCTCAGGATATCGTATCAATTTCGCTGCACCAACTGTAGAGGTCAGCTTTGAGGATCAGATTCTTACCACTTTAATACCAGCGATGACATTTCCCCACACACCAGCCATTACACCATCTGCCCTTCCCTCCGAATGAGAACAACAGTTCTAAAGGCCGTTTACATACAGGACCAGTTCTGTGTGATCTGTCACATTCATCTCTATTTCCCGTTCACCGCAGGGCATTTGAACCACACCAGAATCTATTACCACCATGCAGATTCAGTCACTGCTGACAATACAAATCATGATAAGATGGAGCAGTGCCTCCATAAACACCCTCGCTTATATATCACATCATATGAGCAGGCCTGGAGAGCAGATTCTGCTTGTCGTCCTCATGTGGTGTGATGTGATGTCTATCTGTATGGATGGACTAAAGATATTGATGTCGTTACACCTCTGTCCGTCTTTAACCGATGTCTGTTAGTGTGCCGTTCAAACAATAGATATAAATAGTCGTGCGTGCATGTGTGAGTTTATCTGCGGGAACATCCATCACTCTACAGTAGGAGTTCCAACTCAGCTGCTTGTGAGAAGAGATTTATGCTGTAATGCATCAAATCAACAGACCTTTACAGTAAAATATGATTTTATCAATAGGCCTGATCAATAGTGCATGCGAGACGCAGTGTAATTATTACAGAGGTCCCTATCAATAAAACTGTCGCACGTGACCTCCTGTCAAAGGCTACGGAGCCACGGATACTGTAGTTGAAGAAAGGTATTGTGTGGAGGCCCTGGAATGAGATGGTAGGCGAGGGAAGTTCTAACAGTCGCAGCAGATTACAGCACAACAATATATTTGAAACTACATTTATATGCTGTGGTTTAGTGACCAATTAATAGCAGTGCTTAAAACCAGCCATTGTCAGTGGATCGTGTTTCCTTGCACTTCGGCAGGTATGTGATTATAAATGACACAGACACAGACGACTGTCTTCACAGGAGTGAGGATCATTTGTCCTGAAGCAGAGTGGAAGAGAGACTGTCAAAAAGAGCTCTGTAGTACACTGTAGCGGGATCGTTCTGAATTAACACACACCGTCTCACACACACACACACACAGTACAGTGCACCAGAGAGAGAGCGTGAGGCAGGGACCAATGAGGCAGTTTATATCGGGATTTTGTTTCACAGCCATGGCCTCCTGGGAGAGAGGGGTCTGCCAATAACACTTAAGAGACAGAGCAGGAAAAGTAAGTGCTTTTATTACAGCTCATCACTCATGTAATTTCTGGCAGCATTTGTGATTACAGATCAAGTGATTGACTAACTACACATTCAGCAGCTGAGTTATGAACCGGGTGCCTACCATTCTAGCCCTAGCAGATTCTTGGTGTCAGCTGTAACTCATCCTCTCTCAGGGCACTAAATCAAAGAGCACACTGCAGCCGGAAGAGTTAAATAATAACTTGAGCTTTATTGTAAATCTGTCACAAATTAAACCTACATATATGTCGTCTTGGCCCTTACGTTGTACGGGGTGGGGTGAAGAGGCTGGATGGAGGGGATCAATAGAGGCCGCGATGGAGGTATTGATGGATGACAGGTGAAGTGGGTGTGTATGTGTGTGTTTGTTAGTGAAGGCGTGTGTGTGTATGTGGGTGTAAAGGCTGGGACTGAATCGCCCTCGGGTTAGCTAGTGAGCAAGGCTCAGGGTGTTTAATCGACAGGTCTCACCTTGAATCGATTGGCAGGAGTCTCACAGGGCAACGACGTGATACACACGAGAAACTCTAACACACACAAAAACAAACTGTGGAGACAATGGGGTGGAATGAGGGCGGACATATCCAGGCTATCAGTAGCGCATGCCTGAGTGTCAGCGCCGAGTTTGTTACTTGTAAGAGCTAATCTCACAATCAGTTCGAAAACACACTGACGTTTTCCTCATCACTCCCCTAGAGCAAGCGATTCGATAACCTTGGACCTTTGCTTCCTTCGGAGTCAAGTCGAGGTAATTTTGTCTCCATGTGTATTCTGTGCACGTCCACCTGAGACAATAAGATTTGTGATAAAAGCAGAACATAATTCAGCATTTACAGGGAGCAATTTCAAACCATGACACGTAAATGTAGAGTCACCACTTAAATCACAACATATTAAAATACAAAGTGGCTTTATAAGCAATATTAATAAGTAATATTTAAACTTCTATGTTTCTGAGTGATGTGTTTAACCCAGCAGTGCCGAGATGCCACACAACGGTAGATTATTGACAAAAGGTTCCTGTTCAATATATGTAATAAATAAGTGCAATAATGAATGAATAAAGAAAAACTGCCATGAATGAAGAAGTGTACACAAGAGGAAGGTGGTCAAAAATGTGACAAAAAAACAGTGCACATACAATTCAAGGCTAATCTAAACACTCTCTCTAAGAAACATGAAACCCAGAACAGAGCTTAGCAGGCTCTGTTTCCTGTAATCATCCTATTTACTTTGAGAAACCTCATCATATACTATTATCTCTGCAACAAATCAATTTACTCACACTGAAAAGAACCATAGTAGCATGCATATGTGACTCATGCTGCAGACAGGCACCCATGAAAACACTTCACCATGAAATGTCTTACAAGAGGCCAAGATCTGAGAGGGCGTTATGTCTTTAATAAACAACATACTGTAAGTATTAAAATGAATGCGGCTCGGTAGTATGTAGGGTAAAAAAAAACCTCATCCTTCTCAAGTTCTGCTGAAATGTGGTGATTCAAGGACCCTGCAACTCCTACATGCAGCTCTGACTGTAAAACCAAAGTAGAATGCTTTCAGATGAAGTCAAGGTTCACGAGCGTCGTTGACTGAGATGGCTTGCGAAGGGCGCACATTTGCCAAATCACAGTGTGGGGTAAAGTGGAGCCTTTTAATGCTGATCTGGAGTCTGTTTTTGAGAGCTCTTACAGAGTAAAAGAGGCGGACTGCCAGTCACAATGGAGCCAAACGTATTTAGCTTTGTATGGTGCATCCATAAAAACATCTGTCCATACCCAGTCAAATTTGGGACCTATTGGGTAAAAATGCTTCCAATGTCGTTGACTTTATGGATGAACTGTGTAGTAGAGAGGTTTCAACCTGTGGTCCTGAGACAAAGGAAGGGGTGGGAAGCTGAACTTGCTGCCCAGGGCTAAGACGGGGAGACCTGAGGCCGGTGTATAGTCTAGTTCTTGAATGGGGACTAGAAGTTACCCGCCGAGCTCCAAGGTCTGTGCACCTGGCAGGAGGTTTTGGTTTGAGCTTGGAACTCTGTAAAATGCTGCCACAACTTTCAGATTTCTGGAACAATTCAGTCAGATGTGTAGATCTCTCCTAAAGAGACAAAGCAAATGTTAAAAGAGGAATACAATCCTGTATGTATAGAGGTTAGCTATGGCAGACACACACAATGACTGCCAACCAGTTAATGTGCAGTTCTTAAGTCTCAGCCAAAGTGATTTGATTGATCATTCACACTATGTAGAGGTTGAGGGCCAGCATGTTTTATGTTGTTTTCCATTCTCTCTAGGCTGTATTACTATGGTACCCAGTGACAAAACAGAAAAGCCAGGCAGCAGCAAGCTGGACTATTTAGATCTGTTAGTGGTGATAACCATATCAACACTCACCTCCCGAATCTCAGCTAAAACTTTGCTATGGGCTTGTTGTGCTGTCACTAGCCGGGGGAAGAAGCTGGCAGTGGGCCTGCACTGCTGTCTCTCTGGCCTTGGTAAAAAATGCAAAGTGGTGAGGACCACATCTCTGTTTCCTCTGCTTCTGCATATTTCTTTCCTTAGCTCCCATGACCTTGCTGTTTTGCAACCCCCACTCTCATCCTCCTGGTCAGATGTGACTGACGAGTGGACACTTCCTCTGTTGCACATCCCTGTTGCAGACCTGGCTTTGGCAAACGCTGAATTGTGTAATGCCCCATCTCCTTCAGCTTTGATTGGTGTTTCATTGTGAGTGGGTTCTTCCTCTGCACCCTCACTTTCTTCATCTTGACCCTCAGACCCATCTGGTCTCTCTTGACCTTGAGGCAGCTTGTGATGAGCCTGCTTCATATCCTGCCAGGAGGATATGAAATATCTATTTAGGTGAGTCCTATAGTGACACATAAAGCTGAAGTTAGGGTAAAACGTCTCAAAGTATGTCATTTGCTACATTAAAGGGTATTAATGACGATTGAATGTAGAACATTATGAACTCGAGACGGAATACCCTAAAATGACAAGACCATTTTCTTTGCCAGTGAAGGCAACATTCATGCCCAGTGTAAGTCATCTTCTCACTTTCCCCTTGGCTCACACAGTAGAAAGACTGGTTCAGGATGTGCTTACTTGGCACAGAAGATTGAGATAAAGGAGGAAGCCAGCCTCTATCAAAAGAAGAGTAATGTAACCAAAGTCCAATTCTCAAACCTGAAATGCACCTTCTTTTAACTCCAAATATGTTGTAAGTTTTAGGTTAAGCCTACATTAAAAAGTCAGATAGAGGTAATGTGACAGTAAATCCATATAAACTAGTTTAGTTTCGTGTGCGTACTGCCTGTGCATAGATAGAGGCGAGAGAGCTGCCCTGGTAAGGTTACCTTCATCAGCGCACTGTATAATTCTAATTGGCTTTATTAGGGGGCTTAAGTCTAATGCCAGCTCTGTGTGCTGCTTTGGGCTCTGCGCGTGTGTCTGTGTGTGCACACCTCAGTTTGATGTTTACAGCTCAATATATCTCTCAAAGAAAGCTTTTTATGTATAAAGACATAGTAAAGTAGTTGTACTTATACAAAGCTGCAGCCCAGGAAAATACAGCATTTAAAGGCTCAAGTCCAATGAAGCAGAAGCACTCTAGCATCAGATGTAATGATACAGACTCAATGCAAGAGAGAAACTGCATGAAACTGCACTGCAACATTTGACCCCATTTAAAAACTTGATACCAATTAGAGAGTTCTGCTTGTAAATAATTTAGGAGATCTCTCTCTCTCTCTCTCTCCCTCTGAACACACAAATAATTTTACACATACTGTATATGCATAAATGAGTACATGCAATCTAACACATTAACCTATGAACAGATACACACATCTCCGAGCACACGCGCACACGTACAGATCCCACCATGCTCTGGAAACAGACTTCTTAATGAAGCTTCCAAGTGAAAGTGGAGCAGAAATACATACTGGCCCATTTCTGCCTTCAGTTCACCCTCCTCTATTCGATCTCTCTCCCCCCTCACCTTCTCCACATCATTTGTTTTATTCATGTTTCGTTGTCTTTCTCTTTTGTCTCAATGAGTTAAATCACAACCCCTAATTTATAGCTACAGGCAAAGGCAGTTCTACAAACAAACTGGCTGATGAGA
Organism: Microctenopoma steveboyesi; assembly: GCA_032359275.1. NCBI lineage: Eukaryota > Metazoa > Chordata > Actinopteri > Anabantiformes > Anabantidae > Microctenopoma > Microctenopoma steveboyesi. The sequence goes on from JAUMHF010000026.1 coordinate 8,863,394, forward strand.
GGAGATGACTGAAAACATACGCGTTGAGCGGTGTGTGTAAATCTAAAAATGTCTGTTACTGTCTTTTTATCTGTGGTTATTTACATAGGAAATGACAACATGCGTGAAAGAATGGCGAGGATGCAAAATGAGAAACGCTGTGCACTGGTGGAGAGGGGAAGTGAGAGATGTGAGGCTGGGGGAATAAATCCAGTGACACTGAGTGGGGAGCACTCAGGTGTGGTGAGAGGATTATACAAAACCCTGAGTATGAATGACAGTAAACACCTGAATGACAGAGAGACGGGGAGGGGCAGGAACTTGGTTTGTACATGTGTGCATGCCTCCAGGCTGACACTTTAGTGGTCCTTACTGATACTGATTTTTAAAGAGGTGACTGAATAGATCCACCACTTAATGTTTTGAGGGCTTTGCAGTTTAATCAAGTGCAACTTGTTCAACTGTATCACTCAATAGATACAATAATTTGCTACATTTATTATATAAAAAAAAAGACACTGTGTCTAGTGGGGAAGCATCCGAATCAGTCCACTGCATATGTTAGCGTTGCAGAAAAGTTATACAGTATGCAAGTACGTCAATAAAAGGGCTATAAGGCAAGAAAGTGGAGTATGTTATCTTACATGCGCTGCGTTTTCTTTCTCTGTATGCTCTGTCGAGAAAGGTTTGCTGATGAGGTCTCCGCAGCAAGTTTCCGGTTCTGGCTGAGCACATTCTCTGTTATCCTCTCTTCTCCCTGAGAAGAGAGACACATCTCAAGCACCTCCAGTAGACATTTCATTGTCATTTATGTCTTCTTTAATCCAATATTTTGCTCAGGCTTCTTTAATTCATGACTCTCAGAAGCGATTTCACTATTTAAACTTTGATAAAAGAGAGAGGAAGCGTCAATGTGCTGATTTCTACGGCTGTGCAACTGAGCAAGCAAGAGGAAGCGCAGTCAATACGATCCTGCTGATTTTTGTTAACTTGCATTGCTAAGTTGGATAAAAAGCTATTTTTTAGCAAGCTATTAGCAGGAGTGTCAATACATTTGCCCTCTTTTGTGGACTGCTCAAATATATTTTTAACCTTTGGCATAAGGTTAAATTCAGAAGAGAGCATTGCATGTCAATTCCTAGATCTGCTCTTAGTGAAATCCCTCACCTCTAGAGCTATACAGCGCTGACTCTACATGAAGCGTGACCCCGTTTCCCCCACGGCGACCCCCTCCCTCCTTTCACAGCCTTGGAAGATAGAGGAGCACAGGGGAAAGGCATGCCAAGGCAGTAGACACTTTTAAGCAAAGATTAAAGGTTTTTCTTTTTAATCAGTCATTTGGCAGCAATGTTAGCATTTCACCCTGGTGCGGGTAAGGATCAATTTTTAATGCTGCTGTGCAGAGAGCAGACAGGGTGATTGGCAAGAGAGAAGCTATTTACAAAGGATCTATTTACAAATTTTCCATAGAAATATGCAGAGGGCACAATTGACATCTCTTACAGAATTTTAAATAAGCTCTTTCTCTTTTTTAACGTTTTCATGAGGCGCGACCTCTGTGAGCCCCAGATGATCTCTGTGTATGTGTGTTCGCTCACATGCGTCTCACATGTAAGAAGAATAAGTAATCTAAACCTCTCCCTTGTGTTTCATTGTGTTACGTTTCTCCGTGTTACGCTGCCAGGGGCTGGGTAACTAGGTCAATCAACCCTGGTGTAAACACATCACAAGGATCCACCAAGACAATGCTAATGACAATGACTCTTTTTAATTTCAATCTCAACTTTTCTACACTACAATAAAGATTTATATACACATAGTTTATACATAGTTTAAATACATGCAGATATGCTCATCCAACTGCTTGAGGGAGTCCTTCTACATGCTTAGAGAAATATAGGAGTAGGTAGTTGGAGGCTAGCTCCTATACATTTTGGATGTACTTAACTGCTATATCTGCACCTCAGCAACAATAATAGACAAATTATATGTTACCAACTGCTACATTTGCCTCTACATTGAGTTTGTGGACAGTAAGACAAACGTAATAAAACCAGCATGTGCTGTTATGGTGTGTTTTGAATAGCAGTGTTTCTGCAAGGTGTACGAGACAAACTGGACACACACAAAGAGGGCAGACAGCTGAAATACTTAGACCCACACAAGTTCATGTCTGTACAGATCTGACACTGCTGCCCTCTACATATCCATCCACGAATCAATCCATATGTCCGTCCATCCATTATTCAACCGTCCCTTCATTTGTTATCCCACCATCCATTCATTCATGCAGTCAACCAGCCTTCCAGCCGGCCAACCCACACACCATTGATCCGATGATTGACCCTGTACTGGCTGGATCAATCCGTTCTTAAATGGCTTCTTTGTAAGTGCTTAGGCACAATGGCCAGACGTTATTTGTGCAGTTCATTTCCAAGGCAGTGCAGGGGCCTAACCTGATTCAACTCTTCTTTGTCTTTCAATTACATAATCACACCAAATATAAAAAAGAGGGCACGGAAGAAGAAATTGAGCAACAAGCAACCTATATATCGCACAAAAAGGGCAGCAGTCCATGCTAACCTACCTGCAATGACCTAGTACTTTTAGAAACCTTATCTGTTATCAGTTACAGAGGCAGGTGGATGGACAAGTACATATTCCAACACCTATTGATCAACAAACTGTAAACGCAGTAGCTGAACACCATGAAACTAAAAACTATTCGATGCAAGTACTTTGTTACTGTATAGTACAGTAACAAAGTAAAGTAATTCCTGTGATTGTAGTAGTAAAGGTATTACTTAAACATGCAGAGGCTAGAGGAGCACTAGCATTCAGTAGACCTATGTTCAGTGTATCAGTGTGTATTGTGGCTTGGTGTACACATAAAGAAACCCTGTTGGGTTAGAGCTGTGGCTGGGTCTTGGCATTAAATGACTGGGACTCTGACAAGTCTCGGAGTTCTGTCACTGCAGTTCACAGGTCTTGTTAGCCAAGGTGTCGGCAGGGGTGGAAATGACTGTGTGCGAGTTTGTGCGAGTGTGTGTGTGTGTGTGTGTGTGAGGTGAACATTAGACAGCACTCCTACCTCCACCCCCTTACCTGACACCAGCAATAAAACTAAACAGGCCAAGGTGCTATGCTGTGTGTGTGTGTGTGTGTGCACGTGTGTGTGGAAGTGTGTACTGAAAAAAAGGGACATGTGTGGCTGCAGGGTTGTTGCTGCTGTCACCAATTTGCCGGGGCTTCCAGACGGGAGAAGGAGCAAGGTGACGGAGCTGTGGCTTGATAAACACAGAAGCCCTGCTTCGATTTCCCATCCAGTCCACTTTGGAAACACATGGCTCTTCCTGGGCGCTCTTGGCCCATAGAAGTAGGGGGAGGAGGGAAATAGGAAGGAGAGCCACAAGAGAGACATAGTGATGGGTGTGCAACAGAATAACAGTCAGGAAGAAGGCCGAAAGAGGGAGTGATGGAGGGGAGTTAGAGTATGTAGTAGAGAGCGGAAGAGGATAGAAAAAGCTAACAGGCCTAGTGGGAATAATGTGTATTTACTTCTAACCAGATTCTTAACATGCTTCCAAAAATAGACGACACACAGAGAAAAAGAAAAAATAAGAAAAATAATAAGACTGGGATGCAAAGAATTTTTAGTGAACTTGAATACAGTAACTTACACTCAGAAATAAGATTCTTTAAAGGGTGAAAAGACAACAGAAACGAACAGATTCAATAACACCTTCGATCCCGTTTCCCCCTGTCTTCCAGTCTTCTCCTTCCCTTCATCTCTTTCCACTTTGCCTGGAAACAACTTGCAGTGTTCCACCTTTCAACTGACATCAAAAGTTAAAGACCAGCTCCGAATGGAGAAGCAGAGGAGTGTCAGTGAAGCAGGTGGGGCACCGAGCTCCCCTCTGCCCCCCAGAGAGTTAAGGAGATCACATTTTAACCCCCCACCCTCATCCCGCCAAACCCCACCCTGCCGCTTCTCTCCTCCATGCTTTAACACCAACATAAGAGGACAAGTGTGGGCTCTAAGCACCAGTGATCAAACACGAGCGGCTGCTGGGTGTGCTAGGCTCAGGACGGTTGGCCTAATAGGATTGGAAGCCCCCAGGTGAGCCAAAGGACACCTCCAATAAGCATGATTAGTCAAAGGCTGAGCAGCATTTCTAGCTACAGCACTGAGTGATGTACAGTACTAAAAGGATCACATGAGTTGTGGAGAATGCAGGCAAGCCAGGGAATGCGGTGCCACGGTTGACGGTGCATGTCAAAGTTTTGTGTGAAATTGATGGAGTTTAAAGTTGCATGCAGTTTTAACGTGTCAGAATCATCCTGAGGTTTTGACTGTTAGCTAATCACCGCAAAGCGCGTGATGTGTGGAGCTGTGGAATAAGAGTGTCCTCCTGGTGAAGTATATGTTTATACATGTATGAACTACTTGACTATGCATACATGGTCATGTTTAGATGCGGTGCCCTACATACTCTCACAATCCACAATTACAATTACACGCACAGTAAACTGCACACATGCATAACGCGCTCAGATACACACCCACAGAAAGGCTTTTATAAACTCATCAAATTAAAAAAAAAAACAATTACCAGAGACTGAGCTCATCACTGACTAAGCAAAAGTCATCCAGCGTGTAAAACACACAATATAATTAGCACACACATCAAGCTGCTGGGTCCTACTGCGCATTAATGATGCTTCCCTCTGAAGTGAATTATGGTTTGATGAGTGAGAAAGTGAGGAAGGAGGGGCTTAGAGGAGGAGCACGACTTCATTTGGAAAAGGCAAGACAATGTTGAGGGTGAAAGGAAGAGGGAAAGTTGTTAACGCGAATTTGACTGTTAATGATCCACTTTCAAAGCCTCCAAAACATTCAACCAGTGAGATATAAACATTTAGTGCTGAATGACAGTTTACTCACTTGTGGTGAGGGCTGTTATATGCCAGGTACCACAGGCAACATCACACACCTGCATAAAATAAAAAAACATTTGAGACATGCTAAATTATAAAAGCACATGTCAGCTGAGACATTTCACCAACAATTCCCATGGACCTGGATTCATATTATAAATCTGAATGGTAATATAATTATATATAATACAACTATCGAGATATGTCTAGTCAGGTATCATTTTCAATAATAAACCACCAGTTCCTCAGTTAAAGACAGAGCGTTTTTGTCTCACAGAAGAGGCAGAGGGGTAGGATTTCCAATATGTGATGGGTTTATTTGTTAGACCTTTGTTTACATGTCCTTCTGGAAAGCTAAAACTAATACTTTGAAAATCCTAAGGATCAGCTAATTGATTCTTCAGAAGCTTGAAAACATAATCTGAACAGTCATCCTCAAACACACCTTTCTGCCTGGCAGTGGAACAGGCTGGGGGGTCCAGACCCTTCTGAGGCCTGAATGATCACTGACCCGGGATACACGTGGGATCTGACCCCAGAGAAGCAGTTCTCCACCTGCTGCAGATATGAATAAATGTGGGAATGTTGAGACAGGCACATCAGAAATAAGCCCCTTTCAGACATGAATTTCCATTTATTTTACAGTCGTCTCTGAATGTGCTGGCTTAATTTGTGAACGAGGGTCCCAGTGACTGTTCAGTAAGAGTTGCTGGACTGCTGGATGTAGCTGCATCAGATTAAACAGGGTAGAAGTCTGAATTAGGTGTAGTCACAGTAACGGGTAGGTGCACATAAGATCACAGTCTAAAGTGTGGATGTATCTCTTACATATAGCGAATATCAAAATGCACATGTTGAGTGAAGCTGTGAGAAACCATCATGTAAGTTACCGATGTCTGACAGAGAGAAAGCTGTTGCTTTAACCGACTGATGTTCTGTATCCGATGTCTGAAAAGGGCTTTACAAACAGTGGCACTGTGCCACATATTATTTCAGCTATGAAAATTGAATTGACCCATGTGAGAATGTGTCGGCATTTTCTTTTTAGGCACGACAACGTGTGGATCTGGGTCTCAGATCATATTTATGCATATTTTGTGGTCATGCTGGAAAAACAGAGCTAAATGCCAGAAGCGATTCTCTCTATTTAGTGGGTGAGGGGCCAAGAGGAAACCAGAGCTCACCCGACCACAGATTAGTCTTCTCCTCAACCTTACAACTCTGATTTCCTCCACGCTCAAAGCGACACGCGGAACCTAATTAGAAATGGAACTGAGAGTTACAGCACACTGTGTCAGTTTGGTAAAGTTTTGAAGAGGGCGGTGATGTACAACAATGTGCTGTAAATCTCTCTCACACACACACACACACTCACCTTTCTTCATGTTGTGTGGAGCAGGGGGAGCGCGCTCTCAATTGGCACTTATCAAAGACGCGCACCCAGTATGTACTCACATGCACCAAACACTGAAGGATCCACTCACTCATGCTACCTCAGACTGCCTATTTAAACCTGCCACTAATAAATTTATATTTACTGCCTGTATTGAGGACTTTTAAATTATGGCATACAATAAACTTGGCACACACCTCTCAAAAGCTCTTTCAGAGGATGTTAAAGCAATATAGTAAGCAATTTTCCAAAGTGGATTACAAATTTCACATCCAGGTTTTATTGCACATTACGATAACTTAACCACATCTAAACGTTCCGCATAAATGGGAAATATGTGCTGCTTAATATGCTATTTTTCATTTTTTAAGAAGCGCTTTGCAACCCTGCCAAGTGAGGGAGCATGCTGGTTTGTGTGGTGGGGGAGTCAATAATCTTTATGAGGTGGATTTTAATTACAAGGAGATAACTGAGTATCCTCCTCACGGCAAGCCTCCATCAATCTCTATTCTGCATCAAGCTGTACATAGCCTTGGCACACACACACACACACACACACACACACACACACACACACGCACACACGCACACACGCACGCACACACACACAGACACAGATACCCTTTCAGACATGATTGATCAATCAATCAGTAATGTATTATTTTCATCTCGGAGAAGCAAACCTTGTAAGAGGCATCAGGCAGCTGCTGCTAGACGGTGTTTTACCACACACACCAACACTTCTACTTGCTGACATGCATGTATATACATACACAGGCTAACACACACACACGCACAAACACACTGGTATAGAGATTCTGGCAGGGTAATCCAGCAAAAAAGGTTAAGGCTGATGTTTTCCCAAAGAACGACAGTCTGTGAAAGGTCAGATCAATCATGTGCTAAGCATGCTTCGTAGGCAATCCATAAAGAGCTTGTTTTAAATAATAACATTTTATAGATCACCTAAAGACATAACTGTACCACCGGCGGGTAGGGACCTGCTCTCCAAGCAGTCTCCAATGCGCCGCGAATTCAAATTGAACAAAAACTTAATATGTTGACTGCGGTTCATTTAATGAACCTGTGGCATTTCCAGCAGAGCTGCACACAGTGCCAGGAGAAATCTCTGTTCAACAATAGGCAATTCGTCTAACAGAATATTGCAGTGCAGCAGTAGGCTGTAAATGTGCCCTGGCCTTAAAAAAAAAGTACAATGGCTTTTCTCTTCAAGTGGCTGATGTTACATTTGTAGTGTAACCACTTTAATTCCCTCTGTCTGGCAGAAGACAAGCAACAATTGAAGGAGAACTAGTTGCCTGATGCTGTAATAGCGTATTAGAACTAGTTTTGTGGCAGTTCAATGACTCTCTATTGAGAAGAGAGTGGAAGAATCAAATTAGTGGAAATCATACGAGTTAGAGAATGAACGAGACAAACGTTTTTTTAATTTAGTCAGCAAAGACGTCTCTGGCTTTGGCTCTTTAGGAATTACATGAAAGACAGCGGGGCTAGTGGAAAAGCAGTAAAGAGATGGTGTGCTTCCTTATCTCTCAGTTTTATTAATAACAAAGTAGCTACAGGGATAGAGAGATCTTAGCAGGGTAGTTTAGGGGATATCTGGTTGAACAACAAATCAATTCATTATGTACATCATCTAACACATAACATTGAAACTGGGTGCAGTGTTGCACAATTCTGAGCTAATGAGGTTGAGTTTGTGCTCCGAGTGATGTCATTTGAGGACACCGAATCCTTGTTGTGTTAATTAAAACTCAACGAAATGATGTAGATGAAAAAATTAGCATTGCTCAAAGCCACAGTGAGTGATACTGCTGGGAAAATAAGGATTTGAAGCTAATAAGTTGTTTTATATATTATGTAGAGTGAATACAACTTTTAAGGATTGTTAAAAATATCACAATGAGAGATCTCTGCAGTGACAATTAGCTGTTTGGAGGCTTGGGTTAAGCTGCCTTGTTTAATTGTACTTAATGCTTTTAGGCCAAAATAATAGTGTTTAGGGAAATAAGAAAGCTTGCAGGTTGAGAATCGGGTTGGATTCTTGACTCACCTGTGACAGCTGCGCTGTAGCTGTCCCCTGCCTGAATCTGTGTGACTGGCTGAGAATAGCTGAGAAGACAAGGAGTGGAAATGTGAATCCGGTCTTCTCCAAGTCCAAGCTGTCCCTGCAAGCAAAATAATGATACAGTGTCAGTCACAGGATTAAATAAAACTTTAATCCCAACGACCTTATTGCTCATGGATAGAATAGTTAAATAAAGACACGTGCCGCCTCAGTTAGTATTTCATTGTTAGAAAGAACACCATACCTTTCATTTCATCCTAATTCATGCTGCCCTGTTATTCGTGAATAGGAACATTGTTTACATGTTTACATTCAGAAGGATTTGTCAAAGGGGACTTGCATTTCACCTCGAGAGTATCATGATTTAAACACATCTCTGTAAAGCCCCGTTATTACATCTGCTGCGTATGGCTGCGTATGCTCAAATGGCTGTCACTGAGGAGGAAATACTGTTAAGTAAGGCTCGCTGCATATTTCTTACCACACACAAAAAGTCTACCGTGCTTCACGTTTCATTTACCACTACGCACAACTGTCTAGCAATGCAATCCCTCACCGCTGAGTGAGCCTGTGCGAAAATGCAATCGAAAAACGAAGGCTTAATAACGCCAGCATCTTTTGCAGTACAATAGAATGCACTGTCCTCAATTTACATCTCTTTCTCTGTCTTACACATTGTGAGGGTGTCTAAATTGACTTCTCTCAGCTGTCCCGCTACTCTCTTTTCTGCTCACTCCTGCAGAGATAAAGGGCTTTCTGCACTGTGCCCATGTGCACGTTGGCATGCCCTAGCATATGTCTAAGAGTGAGCGCAATATGTGTGGGTTTACATTTGACTGTGTGTGCGCCATGCAGTAATCTGGGTCTTTAATTGCTTATTCGAATGTGCGCTACTGTGAGGATTTGTAGATGCGTGGCAGCATATGTTCCTGCTGTGAGTGCGTGTGTCTGTGTATTAATGGGTGTCAGTGTATGCGCTCCCATCGCGGTGTGGGCATGTTTGTGTGAAAGTTTACTTGCATTTTTGGTACAGTACGAGTGCAAATGTGTGTGGACAGATGAGTTTTTGTGCACACTTTTGTATGTCTGCATGTGTTTACACTTGTATGTGTGGATTTTTGTGTGTGTCTGAGTGAATGAATGCTGTCAGGTGCTGCTCCATGCTGTGCCAGCTGCATCTGGAGCCATCTGTGTAGGGCTCAGTGGGAGAGGAGCGGATGACTTTAATGTACTTGAACCCCAGACAGACCTTTCCCAGACAGTTGTCAGTATGAAACCAAGACAACTGGGCTCAATCAAGCTGAACCGGCTGATCTGGGTGGTGAACAGGAGACAGACGCTTTGGTTACACTGTAACCCCCGGTCAGACTCACTGGGGAACCTCTGGCAGTCAGACACACAAAAACAGGGAAATCTGTTTGTTTCCATGATAAAGTTTTTATTTCCTCTGCATGCCACAGTTCTTCTCACTGTTTTCTGCATTTTTACCCAAGTTCACCTTTTCCCCCAAATGCCCGTGGACCTATACCTTGTGTTTATGAATTACATTTTTGACTGTAAGAGTAAAAATGCCTGGAAATTGTTTTAGTTGTCTTGTGACTTTGGTCAGTCAAAAATAATATTTCTGAAATGATTTTTATTTAGAATATATATAAATAAATACATGTTGTACTTCTGTGGCACTTGCTTGTGTTCTAGCAGTCATTTCCTAATCATATACTAACTACACAACGTCTTTGACTAGAAGATTATGAGGAGAAAGCCTGAACATTAGATAATGTACTAAATAAAAAACTTACTTAGATAAAAAAAAAGGGGACGTAACATTCAAGACAATAAGTATACTCAAAACTTCACCAGCAGAAACTAAAATAAACACAGTATATCGATGCACAGTCCTCTAACACAAAGACAACACAGAGGCCTAGTTATGTTCTTGCAGCAACAATATGATTAGTGAAGCACAAAATCAATTAATGCAACAGTAGAATCAATAGGTGTCTCTCAGCGTATCTGTCCTGCAGTTAATTAATAAACAAAAAGGACATTAAGCAGCAGTGCATCAGACTGTGGCAGCCACTGTCATCAGTCACTTTCTGTGTTCTGATAGCATCAGCAGCAAGGGAAACATAAATATAAATGTGAACGGTTCTTCAGCTATGTACACATACAGTACATTAGAGAGCGTCCACAGACATACAAATGCAGTGCACATGTACACAAAGACATTTTTTTAATTTCGCCTCTCTTTTGTTTCGCGTTCTCTTCCTTCACACAGAGGAAGACTTCTACTCTACTGCTGCAGCACAGACCACATTAACATCAATTTGGAACGGGCCCAGAATTTGATGAGGCCTGAACTGTGCTGGAACCCGGCCCAGGGTTTCTTCCACCATCAGGCCCAGTCTTTTATTATTTACCATGCTGATGAGTTATCCTCATCATTATATTACAGGCAGTATTGCAATCGAAAGCCTCAATGGCCACAATGATCTCAAGCCATACCACAGGCATCCATAAACACATTGTAGTATTCACAGTTAGTGTGCCAAAGAGGGGAATTGTTTGTGTTTCACTTTCATGTAGTCTCTATTCTCTATTCTAAGATGGTGTTGAATTGTTGCATGACAGTAATTTGTGGTTTCGAGCAAATAGGTTTGGGTCAGATCTTTTTTTCTTGCTGGTCATTGTGTTGACACACTCCACTTTCCTGGAGCTAACCTCAATTACTTCCTAAACCCCAGTTATTTTTACAGGGCGTTGTATTATGTCCTTTTGTAGTTCGTTAAAATTAGCTGCTTTGTATGAAAGATCAGCTTCTTTTTTTCGCCGTCTTTCATCATAACTTAGGCTGTTTAAAGTTCACATTTGATGTTTGTTGGACATTAGGAAACGAGACATGACTCTAGACAACAGATGTGTTTAAGGCATCGCCACCAGTGACATCCTGGTTAATTCAGCATCGGGACTGTTTAGGCTTTACATAAAAACAAACTTAAATGTAAATGTGAAAAAACACTTGATATTCCACTGCTAGTTCTTCTATTTGCTATCCCTGTTGTGCTGTTACCATATTGATTCTGGCAGTGACACTCGCTCTCTGACATCATTCAAATTCCTTCTCACCTCAATCATGTGATACAGAGCAGGCTGTTCGTCATTTAGTCTCAATAGGAGGAAAACAACTAGATTTCTATCTGTAATACTATTACTGGCTGTAATAGGGTTCGAGCAGCCTGGGTTTACCTCCGTAAGGCAAACAGAGAACTTTATTAGGTTTAAGACCTTTGCTTTTCTATTTTTTTCTGCTGCTACTGATGCATAAAGGCCTTTGGGCCCAAGAGAGGGGAAGGTATCAGCTTAGTTAACAAAAAAAAATTCAAAATGACCCCATCATCTTGCTTCTTCTCCTGCTACAAACAAAGTGTTATCTTTCAGGAGGTGGAACCTTTCAGATTTTTTTACGTGTTGACGGGAGTAGTTTCAGTGTGGCACTGTGCGGCTGATTACAGGAGGAGTCTTAATCAGGTAGCGCAGTCTGCTTGGGGCCCCTGGGGCAGAGAGAGTGCTACATCCTGTCAGACTGCACAGAGAAACAATCAATCATCTGAATGGTTTTGAGTCAGAGGAGAGAGAGAGAGAGAGAGAGAGAGGGCAGGAAGATAAGAGAGATGGAGGGAAAGCAGTAGAAAATGTTGGGAATAGAGAAGTAGGAATGAAAAAAGAAAAGTGAGGGAGAATGAGGAAGAAGAAGAGAAAGTGGAGAAAGAAAGAACAAGATAAGGGGAGGGAGGAAATGTGATATGTCCTTGCAGAGACAAACTTAAGAGTTATATAGACGTGACAACGCCTATGAAAATCCAATGAGTCTAGTTAAGCTAGAAGTCACCCTCCAAAGTAGGAGTGCGGTGTGGAAGCCAAGGCCACGTCGGAGCTCATAACAACTGATGCCTAACATTTTCATTGCTTCTCCTGTCTCTCTAACCTTCACCTACATGTTTGTTTCACTGTCCCCCCTGTCAAATTGTAAAAATGGTCACACTTTGGCAGAGGTTTTAAACGACCTCACAGACCAATCCCAAAGACAGAGGGAAAGGAATCAGAGAGAGAGGGGAACAGAGGGATTGAGGTGGGCCTAGGTTTTACACTCACTGGGCTCTGTCTGAAGGCTGCGTAATGATGCGGCTCTTTAAAGAACGTCTTAAATGAAAGGCCAGAACAATCCTCAGTGACAGGTGGGATTTTTCATTTAGGAGAGTAAGGGAGACAGGACAAGGCTATCAAACACACACACACTGCCTCACGTGCACATACAGTACCTTTGACTGTGAACATGCACATAAATAAACTACAATAGATCCCACAAAGAGGATTTCCTGCTCTGTCCATGTGGAGCAGGGGAGTTTAAATGGACAAACAGCAGATCCCATAAAGGTGATTTATAGAATTTAAAAAGAAGAAGAAGAAGAACCATGAAGGATATTAAGTGCTTGAAGGGAGGGCTTGGACACAGATCCCCCAATACCTTTTAATCACTACTCTGGACAAATAGAAATGTTGAAAAAATGGAAGAGGTTTGTGTGTGCATGTGTGGTTAGGAAGGACAGGGGGAGAGAGCCCTTGTGTGACATGAAACAGCCTGGAGTCCAGTGCTGTTCTAAGTCTGTCTCTCCTGACATGGCCAAAAGTGGAAAAATGTTTGGCTCACCTCTTGCCCCATCCCCCAGGAGAAGACATTCCCATCATCTGAAAAAAAGAACAAAAAGAGAAAAAAAGTCAACCAACAGTCCACAAACAATTCAAGAGAGGAAACAAATAGAAGCCTGGGGCTAAAATAGAAAATAAAAAGAAAAAAACAAAAGCACAGCAGAGAAGGGAAATGCGCAGCTGACAAAAGTGGCTCAAGTATCATACATCAAGCACTTGTTACCTCTCCCGGTGCTTGTGATTGCACATGACTGCAAACAAGTCAGTGATAAAAATCTGAAGAAAGATGAGACCGATCGGGCTGGCTTTAAAGATCATCAATCACGGCCCTGTAAGCTCAGATATTATTAGTTCAAGTAAAGCTGCACTCTTCCATTTTATGGACATCATAAAAGACTTTGGAGGGTGGAGGTGGAGTGGAGGAGATCCCCCGGTGTTTTAACTAGGACTGGGATGGATGTGTTTGGAAAAGCAGACCGGATGGATGGACAGCTCTAATGCAGTAACGCTAACTGAATCACTCACATCGCGCCGGGCTCCCCAGGGGAAGGAATGTGGGATGAGGAGCGTCAGACCCCACTTACAATATGTTAGATGAAAAGTGTGCGGTGAAGTGATTCGTCCATGTCGGTGTGGTGCGATATGCAAGTTTGTGTATGACCTCTCGCGTGATTATAGTTATGTGCGCGCACACACATATCAACGCAACAAGCAGGCAGAGCACATTCCCTGGTACGTCCGGTGTGAGGTCTGCAAGTGAGATCTCATAGTGAGAAGTACCTGTCCATATTAACATAGAAGAACCTGAGTATGACGTGTTGGTATATCCTCCTCCTCCTACATAACACCTGTTGACTAGTTTTTGTTTAATGACGTGTATCATCTTGTTTGATAAGCTGCTATCATGAACCATTACATTTTATTATAACAACTATAAGAACAATACTGTAATATACGGAGCAACTGAAACACACGCAGTATTTCTGGTGGTCACACTGATTTAATAACTTAATTAAAACTTTCTGTTAAAATATATGTCAGCCCGTTCCACTACGTCCTGGGCAATCTCTTTGTTTTCTATTCACTTATACCTCGCAACTTTTTTTTTTCCCACTTTCTCCCTGTGCCTGCCAGTGAGGGACATAAAGGCTGGTGTGAAGTCCATCACTGCCTGGTGAATAGCTGCCCTTTGTGCCTCAGAACTTAATTCACAGGCTGAAAGGACCCCGGCCCCACTATAGCATATCTATGTGCTGCCTGATTTAAATGAGTTTGCGTTTTGCACTTTCTGTTGTGTTAAACATACCGTCATTTTTTAGGGATTTTGAGATTTAAAAAATCTAAGAGCTGAACGTCTTGAAACCAGCAGGCCAGGCTGGTAGTTTTGTTTTTTACACCAAGTCTTGAATATAAACAATTCCGATGCCAACACTGATCTAACTTACGTCTGCACCGTTGTCAAGGAAACCAGTTTTTTTTTCATGTTTGAGTTGACCTTGTTCAATATATAGACAGCCTCGGCCCTCCATAGCTCACCATCTCACATACCTAAAGCAATTTAGTGTGGCGTTATAGCCAACTCATTGCAACAAAGTCATCTGGACGTTATCCAGTAATAAAAAAATATATATTTTACTAATTCAAAGAACAGAACTTTTTCTTTTTCCTACCATTTTCGCATCAGTGGAAATGTATTGTTGCAGAGGGCACCAACAACATACCAACCTCTCCCCCTGTCTTTCCCTCTTCTCTCTCAGAGACCAGGCTTGTTAGGCATGACACTGGCACCCTCGTGAATAAAAGGAGTGCACGGCTTAGGGCTGCCCTGGAATGTCAACGGGTTCACATTTCACATGCAGATGTGTGACCCCGGAGCCCTTTAGTGGGAAGGTGCGCTTTAACCTCGCAGAGAAGCAGAAGGAGGGGAGGAGGGGGGTAAGGGGCACCTTAAGGGGAATCTGGGATGGGGGAAGGGGTAAAATAAGAATGTCTGAGTTTGCACAGCTCGTATCTGTTCTACCAATGCTATATGCCTCGCTCTCTATCTTCCTTCTCTTTCCCAAAACACTGCTCTGGAATGCTAAGCTCTGCTGATATACCTTATAGAATATTATAATTGTCGATATTCTGAAAACTTGTCAGAGCTGTCTCCTTTATGTGTGATCTGTAATGCGCCCCCTCTCTTCCCCCTTCTTTGGAACACATAAAAGCATTAACTTTTAAAGTGCATACTTAAGATTTCTCCCCAAATAATTGAAAAAGCACTATGGGAGGGGTTATGTAAGGCAAAAGTACTGTGAGCTCCGCAAAAGAAACCAAAGCTACTGTCATCTGCTCTCTGTAGGCCCAGCCAGGCACAGTTTCAACTCAAGGGCTTCACACTTCTATAACTCGTTCTCCTTCCCTCGCTACTCTCCCTAGCCTAGCTCTCTCTATACCCGTTTGCCTCTCCCTCTCTCCTTTGCTCTCGATAGTGACAACTTCAAAGTCAACAAGATCTTCTGCAAAAGCCTGAAAACTTCAAGCACGTTTTGTTTGTTTTGACCCCGAAGCCCTTTGCTACAACCCTCCACCTCCAACTTGCAAGTCCTGCAAAATACATGAGGATGAGAGACCAAATCCAGAGCTGCCTTTTCCCCTGCCTGCCTGCAAACCTTGCTCTGCCCGTGTGCTCCTGTTGTGTAGCTTTAGTAGAAAGCAGATCTGGCATATACTTCTGCGTTTACTACAGCAACCTCCCAAAACTGGTGATGGAGTTTTTTGAGTTGCAGAGGACTGCGAACTTTCAGACACATTTGATATACTTCTCTAGGAAAATAAAAATCACACACACAGCACTTATGCTTGCACATCGACTCATCTAGCTTGCCCTCTGTAGGTGTCTGGGTTGAAGATTGGAGATTGAAGATTGTGTACAATATCTATCAGCATCTATCATCTATCAGCAGGTTGCTGCCTGCAGCCAGGCCCAGATCTGTCATAACAGGGAAACAGAGACATATTTAAATACAGCACATTACAAACTATAATGATAAAAGTTACTTATGACAATAAAGCAAAACCAAAAAGAGACTGCTCAGGTTTGTGGTCTTATCTTGTCAGGATGCAACATAACATAATGTGATTGACCTCAACATGTATCAAGGTGTTAAACATGTCCTGCTATTTACAGACATCACTTCTGCAACTGCCTATGCTTATTACATATCACATATCCCTTGTACCAATAGAAGCTCTGCGGTTTAGCGCAGCGAACATAAACACAGAAGTAGCCTTAAAAATTGTATTATGTTGTCATAAAAACACAATCATCATCATCTGTTCTCTATATTCATGTGAGTGTTTGCATATGTATGCAGTGTACACTGTGTGTGAGTGTGTGTGTTTTCTGTCTTTATTAGTGCTGCCTTCTAATAGTTGAGACATCTACAGGTATAGCTTCAACAGCAAGGCCAGGGGAGCAAGGGAGCAATCCATAGGCCTGCGTAGCCATGGCAACTAAACAAGGAATAGGCTAGATGTCAGGCGAGCATGGCTAAATGACCCATTACAGAAAGCAGGAAGGGGAGAGAGGGAATAGTGGTCAGGGCACAAGAGGCTAATGGGGAGATAAGATGGCCAACATATAGATTACACACACGCGCACGCACCTATAAACACACACTCACAAAATGAAGGGAAAGAGATCGTCACGGTGCCAGTGCAAATACATACAGCACGCAATAATGTAAATACAATTAATTGGGCACAAGCATGCAGATAGAAATGCAATGTGCATAAACATGACCATATGCAAATGTGCACCTTTTGCCAACCTCCTGTGCACGCACGTACATACAGATGAAAACACGCCAAGATACGCGCGCATACGCACAAGCTTACAAAGGGCACAAAGAGAAGACAAAATGGTTTTAATAAAGACGCCCTCTTGGAGAGGTTGCTCGTGAATGTGAGGGAGATGTATTTATAGGAATCCTCCAGCGAGATCCTCTCTGCTCAGCCTCACATACGTGCGAGAAAGAGAGAAAGAGAGAGAGAGAGAGAGAGAGAGAGAGGTTGTGTTAGTGCCTCTTTTTTCATCCTAATCTTTGATGCATGGCCTACTCCTTGAGTCTATACTAATGAATAAAAGACCCGAGAATGAATCAGTGTAAGTATCTAAACCACTGCAGGTGTGAAAAGGTAAAAGGGGTATTGGCCTGTAGGTTCGTTCCTGCTGTGTGCAGACATGCATGCCCAGACACACACGTTTACGTAGCCAAAGTGTGTTGTGTGTAAGTGAACAATTAACACTGTGAACAACATTAGTGTGTGCACACATACTGACTAGCAACTGCTCCACACAGTCAGGCAGGCAGGCAGGCAGGCTCCTCCTGACTTTAATGCTGCACATTCATTTGCATGCACCATAATTAGCGTCAGGCACACAGAGGCTGGTCCTGGGGGAGCTCTGTGATAACCGCTTCCCCTTCTATTAGGGCTCTCATTCCAAGAGTGTCAGACACTGCACATCTTCATTGTGGGGCCTGCAGCATATTGGCTCAGTGGAACCTCTGCTGCTGTGGCAAGACGGTGGAGATGAGGGGCTGGAGGAAAGGTGGAGGATGTTAGATTCAGTGGAGGCTGGGTAGAGGAAGGAGGAGAGAAAATGGGGACTGAAAGATGTAAAGGGAAAAAGGAACGAGGTGATAAGTTTAGAAGACAAAGGGAAAGAGGCAAAGACAAAGAGAGGTAGCACATGGCAAACTCAGTTGCACATTGTGCAGCAGACAGAGAGAGAGACAGGCTGGACAGAGGTAATGAATGCAGTTATTAAATTGTTTCAGCTGCAAAGAGGTCTATTCTTATGCCATTATAAAGGGAACAATTTATCCCCACTGATCGGCCCTGTCTCCTTTCTCCTCGCTCACTTTGATCTGCCAGCATATTGCCTTGATGTGTCCTATTCAATAGCGAATCTGGGGCAATTTTAATGCTTTTGTACCTCGCCACCGCTCCACTTCTCCCTCCCTGTTTAAAAATAGCTGTTAATTATAAGTGCAGTTTAAATGTCTCTAGTGACCCAGAAATGCAGGTTGGAGTGAGAAGAAGGGATTGAGCATCTCCAAGTTTAAAAAGAGCAAGACACTTTTCCTTCCATATTTATCATGCTATTCTCAACCCCCCCCCCCCCACCGATTCTTTGTCTTCTTCATTCACTTCCCATCCAATTCTACTTCTCCATTCCTTTAGAGTTCCTCCACAGTTCTTTTGCTCCATCTCTCTCTCTCTCTTTCCTTTCTCTCTATGGTGTTTCTGCAGCTCAGTGGGTTTGAACGGGGCTATAGGATAGGGGATTCTGTTCTGTCTGACGCGAGAGAACTGCAGAAAGACATCGGAGACTACGGCTGCGAAACCACTTCAGTCTGCAAACTGTATGTGCGTCACAGCGAGTCTTTATATCTCTCTCCTCAACTCCCTCTTCTTATGCAGCCACAGGAGTGGGATGTTGAAAGAAAAGCCATGTGAAGGTGCGCTAGGTAGCGTAGTATGAGGCACAGGCGCAGGGTGTACCTGTGGGGGAAGAGAAGGGGCTGTGCAGGGACCTGAGGTGTGCACCTGGGTGGTGCAGTGTTATAAATAAAGCATTAGCCTCTTGAAGGGAACAGTGATGTGAGGGGCTGTCTCTGTAGCTCTCTTTTCCCAACTAACTCTAACTAACAGTTCTCCTGCAGGCATGTACATGTACTCGTTTCATCACTGAGGAGGTACAAGTAACTACAATAAAAGTTAAACTGAGATTCCTCTTGTGTCACAGTCTGGGCAGCTTCTTACAGTCAGGAGAGGTGAGGGTTAAATTCTCTCTCTCAGGTAAGACTGGTTTATCTCTTTGTGGCTATAAAGCTGTGCAAAAATAAAGGCAATGAACTTTCACCAAAGTGTTTCGACACGTTAAATTTCACCACAACTCTAATGCTAAAATCTCCATGTAACCGCTGTTGTTTGGTAAGAATATACATGTAGCACACTTAACCCCTTTGACACATGCGACACTGTTGTTGTGCATCAAATTGTCAAGTGACAAAACTAACTTAACAACATATTGTTGTGTTAACAGATATTTTTGTAAGCAAATAATAACATGGTTCTAATTATCAGCCATTGTACAAACAATGACATGAATCTGATTAGCAACACATGATTTAAGCAAATTAACTCATCCTCCCTCATGATCTTATCTCATGTTTCTCTTATTCTCCTCTCATTCTCAGGGTGGATGCACCTGAACCTGTCACTAAACATTTGAAATGCTACACCGCAGTCTCTGAGGATAGTGGTAATGATTTTCTCTTCTTTGTATCATCTGTCAGGTCAGGACCACTTGAAGAGCAAAGTTGCCTTTCCACTCCTGACATTTTTATTGTACTAAGAAACGACTTCAGTATTAGTTTGTTTATGAATGCAGTTATACTAAAATGTCTATTGCATAACCCGTTATAAGCTCAGCACAGTGGAAGCTGTGCTAGTTGCTCTAACTGAACATTAATATGACCTCTGTGTCCTTCCACTCTGTCCAGTCAATGATATACAATATGTTTCCATAAGTATGCATGGTCTGGCCTGACAATAGAAATATGTACAGGAGATGACGGAACAGTGCTGAAACAAGCACCCGATACAGGTCCACTCACTCAAGGCAGGCGAGGAGCTGACAGATAAATGAGAACAATGTATTGGTTTGTCCACAAGCATGGCGGCACTGACAGAACTCATAAAACAAAGTGTTAATGCTGTCCTTGGTAAGGAAGGCGTGATAGTAAATAAAATGTTATCTAGTAGCAGTGTGAGGAGCATCTTTAAACACCAGCGCTGCCTTAGAAAAGTGTTATTAACAGGGCTGAAACTGTGGCATGAGCTGCAGGATTCTCTCGTGCTAAAACACAAAGCATTTTTAAAAAATGTCATAAACAGGAGCTGCTGATTTTATTTTTGCTGTCATATGCAGACAAACTACAGTTTTTATGCGTTAATAAATGTGTCAACACAAGTATGGTACTAATAAATCAAGGACTAGTCATCGTGATGCAAGAGTTTTTGGTAATAGTCTAGTTGTTAATGTGTAAATCCTTCTATAAACGTCCAAGGAGTTCAAATTACAACATTAACATGTCTCTTTAAATACAAGGGCAAGGGTGAAAGTCGAAATATGTTGAAGTACATGATACACTCACTGCTGCATGTGAAAGTTAACAGGTGTGCCTGAATACAGTCCGCAGTGATCTGAATCCAATTTGACTGGATTCCTTTTGTTTAACTGTTTTCACAAATGTATTTTAATATAGTTGAAATAAAACTAGATCACATTTTTAACACAAACGATATGTCTGCACAATCACTGGGTTTTTAACCTGTGTAAAAAAAAACAAACACAAAAAAAGAAACATTGGAAAAAGAGGGAAAAAATGAGATGAGCAACGATGACAGTGTAGAGATGGGAGCAGGAGATGAGAGTTAAAGACCTTGATAAGACCAGGGACACCGAGTGCCTGAGGAGAAGATGTGAATGTGTTGTACGGTGCAGTGTAGTACCGCTGGCGACATGAGAAGATGAGGAGCCTCCACTTCTTGGCTGGTGTTAAACATTAGTGTTGTTGTTAGCCAGGGGCATCGAGGGCAGTTATGTGTGCGCTTGCAGAACGAGGTATGAAGACATCCCAGTCGAGGCCTTGCATGGTGACAGAGACTGATATCAATCTGACGAGATAAGAAACGTATGCAAATGAACCTGGCCACAGTTAACACTAATCAGCTTAGCGCCCCAATGGATATCAGCTATCTGTGGCATCGCATGCACGTATGCTGGCACACATATGCACACAGACTTTCAGAAGTTAAAGCCCTCAGTGAGAGGATTTACCAAGCCATGTGTAAATATAGAAATACACACAAATAGGCCGACTCACCCAACATACAAGTTAGACTGCCTCTAACAACCTGTAAACAATAGATACACACGTAAGGATTCATAATAAAAGAAACTCAATAAGCCAACTGGCACATGACATATTTGATGGATTCCTGGTAGATAAAGAGGAACATTTACTACTATTTTTGTCACAGGCATTTATTGTAAAGAAACATTTTTATGTTTTAACTTCACTCAAAATGACTTTTCTGTGAAAGAACAGTCTAGTGCAGTGTGTCACTGGGCCCTTTTAGGTGGTATGTGGTATGTCACCACACAGGGTAAAAAGGCCGTGCTCCCGCTCAATGCATCTCTCTGTAGCTATTGTTATCAGCAGGAATCCAGAACATCCGACATACGAGCAAAAATTTTGACAACCGGTAAAAAGGGCTGGTCCTTGAAAACTGCAGCTGCCCTTCATACGCTCTGTCCATCGGCCTTCACAGATGCATGGAGTGGGAAATCCTGATTCTGCTTACTTTCATTCTAAATATTTCTCATTTGCCATTTAAGGTGTTTGATGTAGAAATGTACTTATTACTTAGTATGTTATTCCCTATGACAAGTACAGCATCCTGTAATTCTGAACCTTTGAATTTTTCATATGTCTTCACACATTTACTCTCTTTTATTCCCTCTCTCATTCCATTTCTGCCTATATCTCCCTGCTTCCTGGATCTCTCTTTGACATTTACCACTAAGCTACCTATTTCATTCGACCTATTCTTAAGCAAAGCTGGGCCAAGACATCTTTATGGAAATCACCGCTCTGGGTGTGTTGATTTGCAAAGGGCATATGAGCTGTTCAGGCTAGCCTTACCCTCTCTGGCGTTATACAGAGAGAGAGATAGAAATAGAGAGGAAAACACTGACTTCCACAAAGACAGACAGTGACGTAGAGGAAGTGAAATAGAGAGCACCTTGCTATAACTATATTGGTTGGCTCCAGTGTGTTGGCGCCCATCTTATCTGGCTAGAGTCCCACACAGCATTCATCTAATGAAAACCTGGCCGACTGGCTGTCTCATCAAGGCCCACTGCCAAAGGTTCCTCTCCCCTGCATCAAAGTCACTGTGCTTTAATGTAGCTTTTATCTATGGCCAAGTAAAAGCAAATAACTTCACAGAAAATTTGAAAGAAAGCATACAATGAAATCAAAAGTCGAGATGAAGCGGAGAGGACTAGTACTTCTTTAGGTGGACATATTGTGGTAACAATCGAGTTAAATTAAACACAAACATGCCGACGTTAATACAAGTGCTATTTCTCACACACATGTCTAAAGACACGCAGAGGAATGCAACCACAGAAATATGCATACACAACCATGGAAATGCAGGCATACCCATAAAGGCATTAACTACTACACATAGTACACATGGTACAAGTACACTACATAGCCATCATGCTTTGAAAAATTCCCAAGTGTCACATTACACTAGACTGCTAAAACCGTGTTGGCTGGTGATAGCTAAGAGACCACAGCCAGACTACAGTAGCAGCCAGTCCCCCAGTGGATGACTGGGCTCTGAATATGAGCTCAGTCACCGTAACAAGCCCCACTTAGTCACTGGCTCTATCACAGGCTCACTCTCCATAGGCCCTCTATGCAAACAGGCCACTTAAAAACACCATTACCAGGAGATTGCTTGAGCCTTAGTGAGCAGTTCTGAAGTGGTGCGTGCAAGAGGACAAACAGAAGTTATAAGAGAGGGATGGGAAAAAATGGAAAAGGGTACAAAAGGGGAGTTTCCTATGGCAGTGTAAGATATACAAGTTTTGGGTTCGGTGAATGGCTGACAGCTGACACAACAACTAATAAAAGTTATTCCAGGGCTGTACAAATGTGAAAAGACAACTGCTGAGTAAAAAGTGCCTGTGTGCCATGCAATTCAATACGCTGAAGTGTTGCGTAGTTTAGAACCTGTTTTTTGTGAGATATAAACTATATTTATTTATTTCAGACCTTTGCGTATTTGAGAACATCATTGTTGGTTCACGACACAGATGATTCACAGGCTCCTCCATCCTGTGCCATTTTCACCCCATTTCTCCTCATTTATCTGTCCATGTCCCACTCTCCACAACTACCTCCCCCATCCATTTGTCTCTCGTCCCTCTCTCACTCTCTTCCTATTTCCCCCTTTCCATCTCTCTCTTGTCCTGTCTCTCATCACTTGTTCATAACTTCACAGCAGTCATTAGGGAGAGTAACAGTTTCCATCAAAGAGACTAAGAATGGATATTTTTGGGTAGGGTCTTTCTGTGAGCAGAATTTCCACTAAGAAACAAACTGTGTCCAAATGTTAAGGCCATGTTAGAGAGACGAGGGCACAGTCACAAGTCTTTCACTCTCCTCTTTCGTTCTCATATGCCTCGTCGCTTTTTCTTGCTCGAGGGCTAGTTGCACCATCCCTGCTTTTTAACTATAGCCCCACCCTCCCCTCCCACCCCACCTTCAGTGGCCCTTGCTGTCCTCTGGATCTGTGTCAAACAAGGGAGCAGGTTGGGAGTGGGCATATGAGCATGCCAAAGTGTTCTGGGAAGGGCTCCAAAGAACATATTTGTTGAGTGGGGAAGAAAATGGAAATGGCCTGGTGTCTGAAGAGCATGGTTGAGAAAGTTGGGTGAAGCAAGAGACAGAGACGCATGGTGAGGCGGGAAGTCGAGTATTTAGGTGAAACTGAGGTGGATCGAAAATGTTTGTCGAAGATGGTTTCTCTCGTGTAGAGACTGACTCGTCACACCACCGAGAAGTGGATTCTGAACCTAATGAAAACTGACCAGAAAGAAAGATATTGTTATTGCACAATGTTGCTAAGCAGGAGACAAATGGAAGGAAGAATTCCTTCTATATTTGAGCCTGTCCTTGTCTCACAGCATCCCACACGATATGCGATAATATGCGATACAGTGTTTGTGTGTGCGCGCTCCTTAATAAGTCTGCTCCAGGAAGCGCTTTAGCTTTCCACTCAAACTAACCCTGAAGGTTTTGTGCCTAACCCTAACCCAGTTGTCTTTGACTGAAGCAACCAGTGCAACATAGAGTGAAGCCAAAAGATACTGATATTGAGACGCCAAGAGGGAAGTGTGATTATGTGATGCTGTGGGATAAGGATGTGTTGAAAAGTTGCTCAAAACTGACATTATGGCTTTAAATTGGTTTGGTCCGAAGGTTACCACCAGCCAATCAGAACACTATCTAACGAATATTGCAATTTATTTTACGTTGCTCCTTTAAATTGAGTAATGGCTGCCACAACAGGCATGAGTTAAATAGTGAAAGACAAAATATAGAAATCCATGAACAAGAGTCTCATCCTGAAGGCAGCGGGGAAGAAGAACCTAAAATGTTTGAATTCACGACTGTATGTGATGTCACAACGGGCACCAGTTAAAAAGCACTCACTTGTGAGACTGGAATTTCGAAGCTTTAAATAATTTAGAAAGATAGTA
This sequence comes from Microctenopoma steveboyesi, assembly GCA_032359275.1. Lineage (NCBI taxonomy): Eukaryota > Metazoa > Chordata > Actinopteri > Anabantiformes > Anabantidae > Microctenopoma > Microctenopoma steveboyesi. The sequence goes on from JAUMHF010000026.1 coordinate 8,887,901, forward strand.
TCTGTGCATGTGGAGAAAAAGCATGTACACTAAGCACAGCAGCCGCCTGTTGCCTCCTGTGTGTTTGTGTGATTTCCATGTTATATGACTGGCCTGTGACATGCCGTACTTCTGTGACAGGGGTTTTGATGGGTCAGTGTGATTTCACACACCTCCTGCAAAATGAGTGACCTTGGAACAAAACACACCATCTGTGTCAGCATGGCTCTTGAACTATTTTTGTTATTATGGATAATTGTTTTTTTAAACAAATATTGTTAGTTAATGTGTGTTTACGTTCATAACTAAGTTTTATCAGCTATGATGGATCGTGAGATGTAATTTAACAAATTATCTAATGACAAATCAGTTGCTATAACCTAACTGACAAATGTCACCATGTGAAAAGCAGGTTTTGGCTCCATTTTTTTACACACAACTATAGCTACAGTCTGTACAGCGTCTGTGTTCAGACACCTAACAGGGTCAGAAAAGCTACATCAAACAGACTGCCGAGCCCTTGTGGGATCAGGCTTACTTTAGCTGTCTTTTGACTTCTTTTTGTCACATACAAACACTCGCTCTCTCAGATCCGCAACTGATGCAAAAAATAACACAGACAAAGACAGAACTCAAACATACTCATAAACCCCTGAGTGTATTAGAGAGTGGCATATGTATACATAGATCTCCTCCATAGAACACACACACACACACACACACACACAAAACCACAAAATTATGTACATACCATGTGCATTAGCTGGCATGTAGAGGTCATGCATAGCACATAAACTGGAAGCGGCACCTTCATATAAATTCTTCCCTTTTGACAACTGAGCATTGTCATAAGCTCCAGTAGTCAGCTGTCTACTGCATTCTCCAAGGGGCAGGCGTGACATTATGTTAATTTTGGAGGCCTCCTAGGTGTGTGAGCGACTTTGTGACTTGCATTAGTGTTCTAGGGCCTAGATGCAGGCGTGTATCAAAGATAATGCTAAATGCCAATATGTGCCCAAAGAATAGCAGGGAAAATGGAAAATGCATATTGTCTGAAATGAAAAAGTTAAGTCAGAATTTCATTTCCCTTTATACCTCTTTGGAAATATGAGCGCAACTTTATACATCAGCTACAAATAGATGTGTAAAGTGGCTCAATCCTTGCTGAATGTCTATCCGGGCATGTGGATTAAAACAAAACAGACAACTTCGTGCCGCAGTGGTGTCAGCGCTGGGCCTGATACCACCGTAAGCCCGGCATTTCCTGCCCTATTCAAGCCATAATTAAAAGGGTGTTGGGTGGCATCAGAGCCTAAATCCTCCAGACCTTCATGTGGCTTTTGTTCAGCCAGGAAACAAGAAGGTACAGAAGGAGATAACAGCCACGACTCCCTGACAGAGAGCAAAGCAAACAGAGACATGCACGTAGCTCATAAATGATAGAAGACCTTCAAATAAAAGAACATTCTGTCACGCAGCTGGCTCTGAGAACATGTCAATGAACACGGCTTAGAGCACACACCAGTACAAACCAGCACACACAAATGCTCAAGAGTCAGCGAGGGGTTACCGACACGCCTCTGGCCCACTCACTCCCTAAAGGTCTAATTCTTACCCTTTGCTTATAACACAATGATGTGCACAGACGGCCTTACAGTGCCTTACAGGGAGCAGAGCAGGGGAGGGCAACAATTAGTCTGTTAGTAAACAGGTCCGTCAGTTATGACACCAGGTCCCCGCCTCTGTGCTTACACTGTCCCACCCAGCTCAGGAGGGGGTGCTTTGTAAGAGAAGGTGGATATTGTCAGACCACTTGAGCCCCACTTCAGAGTGGAGAGAGAGAGTTACCATGAGTACCTCACATCCCATTGCAGGAGAAAAGAAATGTTAAAGATGCACATTCCACATAAACATATATATTATATGATATTTTTGACTAAAAGAGCGGAGAATAAATGTAAAAAGGTACTCCCTATAAAAGAGTCAAATGGAACAACCTCTTGGTTACATTAATGAGGGGCTGAGGGATGTGTGCTTCCTGACAGCTCTTTATAGCCCTGGTGAAAAACCAGTGGCAGCTAGAGAGAAGAAGAGATTAAGGTAGAGCGGGAACAAAGGCCATCTCCGTCAGTGGACTACTAGGTTTTCTTATCCTCGTCGTTGTGCGGCTGACAGCCCAGAATTGGACATGTGTGGGTGAGTGTGCTCAGTCATGTGTTTGTGGATGTGCATATATGTGCAGGCCTGTCTGTATCTGTGTGTCTGTGTATACGGTGCTGAAGTGAAAGCACAGGGCGGCGAGGGCAGGGGGTTCAGGGAAACGTAAGGTAATCCTTTAAGTGGGAGACTTTAACTCTATCAGAAAGTAAACAGCCAAGCAGTTGAGGGAGTATTGTTGTTGGGTAGTGTTACAGATCTGCAGGACTGCCCCGGGACACAGTGCGTGAGTGACTTAGGGCAGTTATGCGTACGTGTGTAGAAGGGAGGGGTAAAGTATGTGTGTGTGTGTGTGTGTACCTCTTAAACCATGTCTCAGGCTGGCTGCAGCCTTGAACAGCTCTGTGGCAGGGAAAAAGTGAGCAGATGCCTCTTCACTGGGGTGCATCGGGCCACCAAATCGGAAATATCACTGATCATGTCCCAATTCAATTACAGGCCACCAACTGATGCATAACAGATTCTGTTTATGTGTGTGTGTGTGATTGGGTGTGTCCTCGAGTCTGTGTGTGTGTGTGTGTGTGTCTGAAAACTGTGCGTTATGTGTGTGCGGGCATGCGTAGCTGGTCTGTTAGCGTTCCGGGGTTAAGGGGGAAGGAGGATGACCCCGCACAGCTGACGGTCAGTCATGCAGGACAGAACAACACAATAACACTCTTGTTAACCAGGACATGGCATACCTCCCACCTGTTACCACCAGAACCACACACAGGCAGACATGCCGGCACATGGACACACACACACACACACACACACACCTTGGGAAAGAGTTTCAAATCCCATACTGGGTGCTTCTCTGCAATGGCTCATTTGAGGCCTCTCCTTCCTTCATTTAGCAGCATGTTCATTTATCTCTGGGTCTGTCGGGGAGGTTCTCATCACTTAGCCCACTTCCTGTGTCTCTGTCTGTCTGCCTAAACAAAGTAAACAGGCTTCTCAAACGAACATGTTTAGTCTGGACTTGGACCGGATAGAAAGGGGAGGACAGGACTTGGACAGTGGAAATGCTGGCACACTAACACACCGGTGCGTGTTGAAGGATAAACAGACACAAAAATGCACATGAAACAATTTTATTGAAATCTCAATCAAACTAATCCAAGAAAAAAACATTGGAGATCTTTTTTTTATCTGCCTGAATGCATCAAATCTCAATGTTGTCTATGTGTTCCTGTGTGTACGCACACAATTGCACAGAAGCCATAGTAAGGACATACTTTATTACAGTATTGCACATTTTAGTTATTCTAAGCTTAGAGAAAATCTCAATAATCTGTGTGATTTAAAAAACCTATAAAGGTATTGATGTAGGTCTCTCAATCAGTCTCCCAAAACTTTAACCACAAATGTATTTTATGGGGCTAAGTTATTTGCCAGCAATATTATGTGTTGTTTAATTTAATGAGCAAATCTGCAAGATTGTGAATGAGAGATGGAGTGTATTTACCCACAATTATTATACACAGTACGGACTATTTCCCATAGTTTCCCTTGTAAGATTATTTGAAAACCATCACACAAATAAATCTCATTAAATAAAAAACTGTGCAAGTGAGCAAGCGACTAACAGAAAAAGAAAAGACACGGGGGAGGGGAGTATGTTTGTGTGTGGTTGGCCAAGGCAAAGGGGCGCAAAACGAGGAGCAAGAGAAAAACAAAATCACAATGCCAGCCTAACTTCCAAAAGTGTGAAAAACTCTATAAACCAATCAGCTCCAATAACAGGCAGGGCTGAATAGATGAGAAACAGAGGAGGCAGCGCCACAGCCACAGAATGAACTTGTCTCCCCCATTCACTTTTAAATTTCCTCCTCCACAGTTCCCTGTACACTGTTAATTACTGGCCAGGCATTCCCCTGCCACCTTTTTACACATAACAAGAGCCCCATCCAGACCCACCGCTGGAATATGCCTGCAGCCTAAAGATCAAGACCAATTATGTCCCTAAGCTGGACCCATTTCTGTTTAGCCCAAGGGAGGCACAGAGCGTGTTAAACACAGAGAGAGGAGGGAAGCAGAGGTGGTGGTGTGTGTTATTTTTCCCACAACATAAATGTGTCTGTTTATTTCTGGGTTGCGTGCTGGGTTTATTGCTAACTATAAAACCACAAAATCTAACAAAAGAGGTAAACTGACATTTGAGAAAAATCTAAAAGTCATCATGATGTTTACATAATTAAAACAGATACTGTAAACAAAGACTTACACACAGCACCGAAAACGTAGTGTTTCGTATGAGGTGTTTAACAAAAAAAGCCTCTCCACCTCCGAAGAGGTATGCTGTGCGTGTAAGCCAGGACTCGTGTTTGGTATTTATCCAGCATATCTTGTAGTGGTGCTGTACTGATGATGGATAATCAATGAACAATGCAGGAATGAAAAATGGAGGCATGGGGAGAAAGAGAAAAGGTAGAAACCTGTAGAGAGGAGGAAGTCGAAAGTGAAAAGGGAAATGGGGGGTTATATCGAACAAAAAAACACATGAAAATGTTGATTTTCTCCCTGAAGATCACACACACACACATATAGAGATGCAGATCTACTGGTAGAAATACCAACATAAAATATACGAATGGATGCACACATGCGCACACACACACACACACACACACACACTTTCAAATTACCGCTCCGAGAAGCCATTAGTTTCCTATATAAGCAGACCTGCTGATGAAAGCTCATAACGGCAGCTATGTAAATAAAACAAATGAAAAGTCAGTGCTCAGAGGTGAGGGGGAGAAGGAAAGAAGGGGACCCTCAGGGATTTATTGTTTGTGAAAGGCTGCTCCATTTACTCTCACCACTGGAGAAGTGAGTGGTGCCATCACAGAGGCATTACCTAGCATCTTCTAATGGCAGAAAAACAGCACACCCAGGATCAGCCTCACAGCTCAGTGAATCAAAAAAGTGAGGCAAGGAAAAAAGCCAGGTGGAAACAACACAAGCAGAGAGGCTGTGACCCTTTCTCATGCTATGCACAAGGCGGATACACAGAGACACAGTGTTTCAGCTATTACATGACGTATCAGGAGGATTTTCCACACGAGGATAAAGAGGTGAAAAGTTGCAGCTTGGCCATGTTCTCCTCATGGTGCGCGGCAGTAGAAACATCTTAGGGTAATAAACAGGCTCAGGGTTAGTGACATGGAGGAGACGATGTCCTGCTTAAATCAGTGATCCTGAAGGACGAGGTAACCCTTGTTTGTCGCTGTAATTTAATTTTTCTCACTAATATTTGATAAGCTCATATCTAATGCAAAGAGCCACTTTAATATAAATCTGTACTAGTTCTTGGCATTTGGAGTAAATATTGGTCAGATGCACTATATCTTCACTCTCCTGTTGAGAAATTGATAACTGAAAGGCTCGCTAGAAATTTTAATAAACATTTTCTGCTTAGTAAAGACTGAAACAAATAAATTGTAATGTTTATGCTGATTTGACCTAATACAAAACGTCATATTTCTGTTTTACAGAAACCCCAGCGACAGACGTCATTCACAGTATACGCTGAGTTAAGGCAGAAAGTCAAATATGATGTGAATATGATGGAGTGCCCAACATGTAACAGTGTACAATTTCTCTAAACTGCATTTGTGCCATAGAAGGATGTGAGCAGCATGAAACATACACATCCAGTGGACAGCACATCCCAAAGCTATGACTTCCATCACATGTGTGTATGACATGTAATAAAGAACTCGGTTGATTGTTTTTCTGTTAGTATGTTTATAGTGTCTAGTGTTACTGCGTCAGACTAAGTCATCAGTCATATCTAAGTGGGTGCTGAGAGACCCAACCCTCAGTGTCATGACTTCATGTTAGTGTAGGGGCCAAAGCAGGACTGAAAAAAATCCCTTTATCACTAAATCAAGTCAACAGGAACAAAAAGGTTAACACGGACTGAAAAAAACATTCATCTGTGTTTTCAAAAAAACACACACAAAGACCTAATGTGTAATTGAATCAAGCTAAATAAAAAGTATCTCTAAGATAAGTGAATAGGTAACAGGATCTACAAAGCAAATAGAAAAGCAAAGTCAATAATCTCTTGACTATATCTGATGCCAGGACTGCAGTAGGTCCGACAGGTGAATAGAACAGATTCAGCATTTGCTGGAAGCAGCAGACAGTGAGATAAATGGGTTTCTGTACTTCCTGTGACACGACCATGCTTCCCATGGTGTGGCATTTAGCATAAACAGATGAGCTAATCTGAGCTGTGGGTAACGCACCTGCCTCATTCCACTAAATAAATAAGCCCTGTACCCCAATCCTCCTGCTCTTTTGCCGCCCCCTCTACACTTCCATCCCTCTATCCCCTGCTGTGCCAGTGCTCTCCATTTATTTCTCCTCCTCTCCATCAGTCGGGTAGATGGAAAACGGGAACGAGGGAGAGTAAAAGTGGAAAAAATAGAAAAGGGCTCATATCATCGGTGGGCCAAAGGTGAGTCGCCTGGGGAGGCAGCGGGAATGAAATTCTCCCAGTCCCATTTTACCAGCCATTCAAAGCACATTACTCTGGAGAAGGGGAAACTTATAAAGCCCCTGCACTTGAACACATTTCTGTGAGTTTACGGGAGACAGAGAGGGGCTGCTGTACCCATGCCTCAGTAATAGATTCCCAATTTAAGCTCACTTCTCTCTCCTCCCTTTTTTCTTTCCATCTATTTTGCTTCATCTCCCTCTCGCCTCTCCTTCAATGTATCCCTACACTGTCTCTTTATCCATTACTCTGCAGGCCTGCTGTCCTCCCATATAGCTGGGAGAGAGAGCTCTGCAGACTGACTGCTTGCAAGAGGAATATCAGGAAAACGGCTTGTTTGTGTCTGCCACTGTAGACACTGCAAACTGTTTCACTGAGGAGGTCCGATGGAGTTGATGATATAACTGTCATCTCCATAACTTGATTACGGCCTGTGAGCTACACTGTAACTGTAGCCAGCTGCTGGTAGAATCGCAGCTGGAGCACACACACACACACACACTGCTGCAAAATGAAGCAGTTCATTAGAGCAGCGGCATAAAAGAAATTGGGATCAACTTCTACGCTCGCAAAGACAGATTAACAATGCGGAAGGTTGTTTCTAGAAAGATGTATGGTGGTTATTTTTTTTAATATTTACGAATCACACCATTACTTCAACTGTGCCATTTTGTAGGTTACTGAATTTGCTTGTGACAAAAGGTCTGCGTTATTCTTTAAACACAATCTTTCAAGCTATGATATTAGACCTAAATGGGACAATACCATCACTACAATAATTAAAAAAATACTATTAAAGTGGCAGGGCCACCTGCCTTAATGGTTGCTATCTGTAAACCATAATGGCGATCACCTTGGGGCAATAGTAGACACTGATTATTGTAATGCCTTTGCATATTCGCGGTGCTAACCAGGGCAACGTGAAACATAAGTAGCCGATGTTTTGTCTAGTGAGCTATATTGGGTCAGGGCAAAGCATGCAAGTGTGTATGTTCAGCTATATTTTTTATTGACACAGATATGTTTGAGTAAAAGTGAACTAATTATCGTTATGGATCTATTACATGAAGCTGCTCACAGGCTATGATTAACCTATACACCTCTCCTAGTTTAACAACTGAGCGGTCACTGGGTATTATATCAACTGCTTTTAATTAGGTTAATGTTATTCTTTTGTGGATTCCAATTGGCTGCTTGGGGATAAAGGTATACCATAAATGCTTCTTTGATGGCTATACATTTTCTCTTGTGCTAATTTATTATAATTGACTTACAGATGTCATGACACCTTAACTGTGCACTGACAATAAGTAGAAACACAGGTCTGTCTAATTCAGGTGGGCAGCATGTGTATAATAGAATATATGATCACTGCATAGAAAATGTAACTCTATAAATATCTTAATTTCTTGTCAGAAGCTGTTTAAGACAGAGAAGAACAGACATCAGTGAATGTCTTCGGAAGCCAGTCGTTTAGACTGGACGGCAGGCTGCCCATCAGTGACAGGCCCCAAGCCAATGTACAAGTGGAGGGCCCGATAGGAGCTGGCAGGTGAGACCTGGCCTGGAGTCAGATCATACGAGTCCAGCTGGGGCTAACACATCAGCAGACAGCAGCACCGTGCAGGTGGCCTGACACAGACTTAGATGGGACCTGCCACTGACGGACTCTGACTGAATTTGGCTTGATTCAAATCTGATTTTATTTGCATTGGGTATTTCAAGAGGGGCTGCTGTCAAATGGGCCATGAAACAAAGTCCCTAAATCATTATGTGTCTTTAATGTTAATTCCATTCTGGACTTCAATCACACTATTCAAGACAGCAATCAGCCTGAACTGGAACAGTTTGTTGAGATGAAGGACTGAAACTTTGTCTCACTTCTATCTTAAGGTCTTTGCAGAACATCAGCTAGGGGTCTTTTCATAATCCCCACAATCAGCCAATCTTCTGTTGATTCCCTCATCTCTTCTCCATTTCCCAAAGTAGAGGGTACAAAAATGGCCTAGACCCTTTTTTTTCTTGAGACGATAAGGGTGTATTTTAATCAACATCATGTGCAAATGAAATGTCACGCCCTTTAATGTGAGAGCACTGTGGGAAATGTCGATAGAAATGTCAAGTGGTTGCAAGGATGTGGAACCAGAGGGGCTGATGTCATCTACGGTACAGTAGACTGAGGGGCCACTGGGCATTCCCAACCTTAACATGGAGGATTGGTTTGAGCATGATAGAAGTCAGTCATTGGCTCCATTTACAAAACAGTGTGAAATCTGTGTCCATCAACATTAAAGTTAGGACGGACGACAAGTTATGTTTGAGTCACACTCAATGGTCATGTTGATGCTCTACGCTGAGACACAAATGCACAAGGCTTGAACTAAATTCTTATCTTACACTTGAACCCCCCCAGGTTAGTTTCTGGTTTTCATTCAATGGACAAATAAACAGAAAGAAAGAATACTTTTTATGTCATAACATTGTTAAAAACTAGATCTTAATCACTATGCAGTGACTAAAACTGATTGTGATGCAGGCATGTTGTAAATATTCATCATATTCAAATATTCTCAAAATAACTGAGGAAAAACCTCCATATTGTATGTTTCCTTTCAAAAAGCAACCAGCTTTCAAAATAATGGATTTCATTACCTGATCAGACCAGATTTAGTTAAGAGGCCTTTCTTTCCTGGTCCTCTGCAATCACAACCAAAGCGTTAAAATTTGCTGGTTTTAAAGTAGAGAGGGATTATTTTCTCTTGCAGATATAATGGTCCACCTGTCAGAGGGAGTTAGAGATGACGCCCTATCACTGACAGGTACACTATCACCCCGCCTAAAATTTAATATTTCTCAGTGGAAAATTAAACTATAGGAAAAATAAGGATATGGAGTGTGCACCTAGCAGGAGAGACATGGGCTGCTCATATCTTGCTGACGACATAATTCTTCTGCCAGAAGGAGAGCGAGACAGAGATGGTGTCTGGGCAGGTACCTATGCAGACAGATTGTGCTCTGTATACAGTAAGTACGGTGCACTATAGTGGAAGGAACCTGGGCTCAGGCTCAAATTAACTGTGTGGCAGACTGGACTGTCAACTGCAATTACCTGCTTCGCACTTCCTGGACCATCCCGGTAATTTATTCCAACCCCCCACCCCCACCCCCTCCCTCCATGCCATCCTCTCCCTCTCTGCTCTCTCTATAGTCTCATTTCAAATGCCACCAGAGACTGTAAACAGGCCTTGGCCACCTCCCTGTCAACCTGGAAGGCCTAGTAAAGGGAGCCTTGCCGTGCATTTAGGGGTTATTTTCAGTGAGGAGATGGGCCCTGACCCCCTGCTCTCTGCCTCGGTCCCCTGGCCCTGTCAACCACATTAAGAGACAGTCATCTCAGCATAGTTACGAAGAACAAAGTGATTTAGTTGAACATTCATTGGATGCAGGCTGATTGGTTTTTCTTTTATGTTTCAGATTGCAAATTGTGGAGGTGCCGGAGATTTTGTACAGTAGTATAAATCGGGATGGTTTTTCTAGGACTGTGTATCAGAGTGATCTATGTGGGGCTGGAACAAACAGGACATCACAGATTACACACATAAACAAGTATATGATTCCAACTTTAGTGTTCACTACAGCAGCTAATGTCAACGCACCACTGCATGCAGTAATGTGCATTCTGTGTACATCTGTTAAGCAGAACTAAGCCAAATCCACCACAGTGACACGGCCACAGTCATGAGCCTATGACGCCGATGTCCCTGGGTGTTAAAACTGCAATTCACACATTAGGTGTATTTGTTCCATATCTTCTTACACTATGCGCTGCTCTATTGAAACATTATACAAGTTCTGAGCGGCATAGCAGCGCTGACATTACTTATTTTCTGTGCGTATTATGGCCTGTCATTTTAGGTTTATTGCAAAACCATGTGACCATCTTACTGTGGTGCCATACTGTATACTGTATGCCACCACTCTTTCTTGATTTATAATGCTCGCTTTTTGTATCCCATATTTTATGGATCTTGTCTTCCGGAGGTAATATTGTAAAGGATTCATTCCTTTCCTTCTCTTCTTCCACAATCTGAAAATATAATTTAGGACAAGCAGGTCCTTCCCTCACAGGACACTCTTTAGGGGATAGAAGAAAGTGAGGAGGAAAAGTGGATCCATGGATTGAAAGAGGAAAAAAATGTGGTATGTGGTGTTGAACAGACAGACACAGAAAAAGGGAAAGAGGGAGAGAGAGACAGAGAGGAACAGATACAGGGGCATATTGCCAGTTCGACTCTATTTCCAGCCCACTGTCAAAATGAATTTCACATCTTAATATGGAGAAAGTGCTTACTCTCTGAAATACCAAAAAAAAGTGTTGGTGGTAGCAGCAGTAAAGGAAAGGGAGGAGATGGGTTCAAGAAAGGGGATGGAGAGGGTGATAACAATGAGAGGAGCATAATGCTGACAGTAAAATAAAAAGAAGTGAGAACTCAATTAAAGGCAGGGAGTTGACAGGGAGGAGGCTGGCCCTTAGATGCATAGCAGGAGGGACTGATAGTAGGGGACTCTCTGCCCTAATGAGCTTAGCCCCAGGGCCTAACTTACTGGTAGACTGGCTAAAACCGAATGACCCCGTCGCTGCTCAGATTACTGTAACTCTACTGCCAGTGTGCGTGTGAGCAAAGACCTTGATGAACCGATAATCGGAGATGAATTAAGAACAGTTTTACTGTTGTCATTTGTGAATTCATATCTCGCTTGCTTATGTCCATACAGTGACGCACATGTTTGACTGGCTTGTGCAGTGCACATTCTTAAGTGTCTCTCAGGGATATAAAAACCATTCAAGGCTGTGTTTCCAGCAACATTAACGACTGTGCTGCTGCCTGTACTAAACCATGACATCAACATCAAATTACAGTGAACATGGAAAACATTTCTTACAAAAGCCAGGTTGCAGGGGAATAATCACACTATTTGCACACTGTGTTCTCAGCTCATTTTATCTCCAGTTTGCTAAAACAAATACCAAATCATTTCACATAGTACCTTTTTGTATTTAGATTATTATTAACCCCCCTTGGCTAGAAGGACTCCAATTATTATTTCCATGCCTGGATGGGAACCACATTTATTAATTTCTTTCCCATAATTTGTCCTCACTAACTATGAGTGGCTCTCATACTTTTCCACTGACGTCGCTCAAATGGAACACGAAGCACTTGATTTTACAAGCAGGGGAAAAGTCTCTCCTCATGATCCTGTATGTATTTTCTGTTCTCTTTATCACCACTTTAACAGCGGGAGTAAAACGAGAGACAAGCAGAAAAAAAAAAACTTCCAAGACTGCCAAGTGGCAAAGTTGAGCTAAAGCTGGAGCGTGGAATCACATGAACTAAAGCCCCTCGAGGGAGAGAGTGACAGTGAAAGAGAAAGAGAAAGGAGAGAAAAGGAGATAGTGTGATGGGCTGCTGCTGTTCAGTGTTGGGGATGATAAAACAGTGGGGGGTGAATAAGGGCCTTGAGCTATGATAAACACATGCACACACATACACACACACACACACACACACACAACACTGTGTCTCACCACTGAGGCACCTGCCTCTCCATGGACAGGGTTGATTGCACAGCCCTGACTCATCCTTGGCTGCATGTCAAACCCCAGGGATCCTCCGATTGGCGTGGAGATACTAATGGAGTGGAGCATGAGAGCTGCTGGGAATGGCAAATCTCCGGCTGTGGGGTTGCAGCGGAAGTCTATGTGGGATCAGGCTCTTGCCCGTCAGCCCTAAGTTTTGATCTACAGTGAGGCATAGCTTTTGATGTCTTAATCATCTCCCTCAATCGATCTCAAGGAGGTTGGGAAATGCAGAGCAAAGGGGAGGAGAAGGGAGAGGTAAGAGGGTATGGAGGGAGGCATTGGGGTAAGCCCACGGATGTGAGCTCCGTTTGGGTAGAGCATCCAAGAAGCAGCAGGTTGTCTCTGGATGACTAAGTTGTCTCTGTAGACCCCAAACCTGAGGTAAAGTCTGGTCATGTTGTAAACATATTCATACCGGCTGCCTTGATTTCTGTTCAGGGCTGCCTATGTTCTAACCTACTTTTGATTTTCCGAACTTTACAGATGAATTGTAAACTCATTTCCATGGCGTACCTGGGAAAACCTGAAGTAGAGACGGTACTGTCTGAGATACCAAAGCTGATAGAGCGTTACAAAGTCAAACTTCACAGGAAGTCTGACTCAAAGAGTCTCAGAGATGATCATAAGAGAAGCAACAGAGAGCCAGAGTTCAGCACAATCCAATTAAATCAGCAACCACTGTCTTGAGTGAGGAGCAGAGGCCAGAAAGAGAGAAAAAGGTTCAGTGATGGAACAAACGAGACATGGAGAGAGAAAGAGAGAGAGCGTCATGATTAAACAGTCAGATAAAAGAGGAGTGAGTCAGAGATGTATTCATTCATCAAAAGTTACAGACCCCCACCCACGGCGTCTCCTCAGGGCTAAGTGATCCACGGAGAAGCCTGATGAACTGATGAGCTGAGGGAGGAGTGTGAGAGAAGAGCGAGAGAGAAGAAGTGAAAAACCCCTCCTCACCATCTAAAGAGAATATCCCAGCATGCCGTGTCATCTCCATGCTGCTCAGTTAGAAAGGCACAAGCAATTAATAAGTCAACAAAACCAAGGATTTTCCAATACCATGTCATAGTGCCATACTCCAAAGTGAGAGAACAAAACTAGCTTACGCCTTCAGTTAGGGAAGCAAAAAAGAAAAACCTGCAGCGTTCAGTCTTAATGTCAAAACACAGAGGGGGAAATGATCTAATAAGATGTTTGAAGTTTAAACTGAGGTTTCTCATATAACAAAATACTTAATTAAAATGTAACTGCCATAGTGGGGATGGCACCCAGCAGGGAGTAATAAGCACCTGCAGGTTAAATTAAACAAGTGACAAGTCTACAGGGGCTTCAAGTTGAATAGTATGATCACTGATCTGCTATTACAATAGCCGTACTGTCTCTCCCATTGTTGCTGTTTTTGTATATAGCTTCGCCCTGTGACCCTGGTTTGACATAGAGATTTTGTACCAGCAGAGTTTATCTTTGATTAAAAAGTTCAAAATGGACACATTTATAGCAGCGGAACTGCAAATAGACATAGCAGTACTGAAACCTCACAGTGCAGGTTTAGCTGTGGCCTTGACCTGTTTATAGATCCATGTAGGTTGTAGTGTCTGACCGGCTGACTGACGATAAGAAACCTTTCAAAGAGGTTTGGACTTTGACGCGAATTATGGCACACTGCATTTCACATAAACCCAGGGTTCTCCGGCTTCCTCCCACAATCCAAAGAGTAAAGGTGTTAGAATAATTGATGGATGGATGTAATGACCAACTATGGTGCATCTAATGTAAAAATCAAGTTTGCATGGTGCAACACATGGAACAATATCAAAGTCGACAATTACACTAAAATCTTTACTGTTTACAAGTATTACTTAACACCACTCCTTTGTCCCCCCCACACACACACACACGTCTTTTTTTAGCTCTAAGTCTAGAAACATCCTCAACAACTCAACTCAACCCTTGAACATGTGAAATGTGAAGCGCAGAGATTCCGAGATGCTGTCATTAAAATGCGTATAACGAGGAAACACTGGCAGGTAAGCCGTGTACATGTGTAGCAGACGGAATGAGCACTGGGTTCAAACATGAATCTACTTTCCTAATCCTGTATTCTGATTGGACAGCTGTCTGATTTAAATGAGACTTTGTACAGGAAATGTAGTGAATTTGAGTAACTCTGCTATTCGCCATAGAGCGGTAGAAGATCAGCTCCTGGACCACAGCTATAAGCTGTTAGTGCAGCTCTAGGAAACAGGCATGAAGAATTTGTCGGGGCTGAGTAAAATAATATGAAACTTAAAACTTCAAAGAGGCGGTTTGCACAAAGAATCCAGAGCTGGAGCTCCACCCAGGCTAGGCCCTCATTTAGCCCTGAAGAACAGATAGATAAACACCACCGATACGGACCTCAACTGCCACCCTTGAGACACCTAATTCGAGCCCTGAAATGAGGTGTTCAAACACAACAGCATAACATATCTCCTTAAAAACTGACCAACAAATGTTAAAGCTTTCCTTTTCTTAAATTATAGTATACATTAATTCAACCCCTTAGCCACTGAATTTAATCCATCAATTACCCAGAGAGCTGTTGCGAATTCTTCTCAGCGCCTGCAAATTGTGGCTTCTCTCTCTCTCTCACACACACACACACACACACACACACACACGCGCGCACACACACACAGTCTCATGGCAGATTTGCCGCTTGCTATATTTATCTGGTACCGATGCATATTTATTTCTAATTCTTACATGGCTGCAGGCTGTGCCGTGATTCGCCATCCTCAACCAGCATTAGTGGCCCTATAATAGGGCTTAGAATTACACGTGGAACCCTGTTGGAGTCTCATGGCTGGATTTAAGGTGGGATTTATCATGTTCAGAATTATTCACTGCTCAAGCGCCTTTCCAGGCTCTATGAAGAAAAGCGACTTGGTTGCGAGACCCAAAAAGGCCAATATGGAAAATGAGGAGGATGGGAATGTGATAATAGAAGGAGATAGAAAGAGGGGAGGAGTAGAGGTACCGCATAGGCAAAAGTGTAGCAGGGCGGAGGGAAGAAGGAAAAAAAGGATTTTAGGAAAACTTAATTTTAGCTGAGCAGACAAAATATCTCAATGATGAATGAGCTACGAAGTTCCCTCAAAGAAATGTGGTTTAGGACAGCGTTAATACCACCATTTCATTCGCTGGTAAAATTATATTTCATGCTCATTTAAATGTCTGAATTGAATGTCTAATGATGTGCTTTCCCGGAGCATTCACATTGACAAATCACAACATAACTGTAACAATAATGAATAAAGGTTGCCATGGTTAACCTGTGCACCTCAGCTAATATTTTAAGCATCTTCTCAGAGTGTAGTAATGCATCTAAACAATGCACTGAGACGCATACACAAGTCCTGCAGGCTGAAGTCTGTCTGTCTATGCTTCTGACACACATCGGACGTAAGAGTGCTTGGTTCATCTCTCAGGAGAAAAAGGGCAGAGGATGAAACACACACTTCAGGGGTTAAAATAACATGCCTGAGGGCATGTGCAATGCAGACTACAAAACAGTTAAACCAATAGTGCCAGAAACTGTTAAAAACTTGGACAAAGTTGGATAGAGAGAGACGACTAACATATATATATTTTATATACCACTGATCCTGTTCATCGGGTGGGTGGGTGGGGGGGGGGGGGGGGCACTGGTCTACTGCAGTTTTAAACCTACATGTAAGAAAACTTGATACTATGATTACTTCCCTTGTTTATAAAATTATGTCATATACAAACCACCTAAAATAATGGCTGGCCAAAAAAATCACTCTAAAATACTAATAAGGAGCTTAAGATTGCAAATAAATAAATCAAATATGTTGCTGTATGCAATAGAAATGGCTCGATTTTAAAACTAGTCATGAGAGAGCACAGGATTGGTCACGTAGAGGTCTCATAAGCACTTATGAAAACATGTACACATTACATAAAGTTGCATAAAAGGTGTTTTGGTTTTCATGCAAAGTAACTGTATAGAGAAAAGTGGGAAGCTGTTGAGGCTAAGTCGGACTCATAAAAAAAGGTATTTTTGGTGTTCAGAGAATAGTTACTGACATGAACACATTATTCTTGATGAAAACAACTTACCGTACTTGGCATCAAAACATATATTTCTCACAATCACATGACATGAAGTAGTGAATTAGGTCAAGCTACTGAACACTTCTGTGCGTGTGATCCATTGGGTGAACTTATTCTCTCAGTAGAAAGCAACTTTGGGATTTTTTTCTTTGTCTTGTTTTTCTATAAATTGAATAATTGATGACATATGCCTAATAATATCTTTTTTTACTGCTCATTGTTTCACATGGGATTTTCCTTAAGACTAATTAGTTCCTCTAATTTTTAATCAGCAAAGCTATGTTTTGCTCTTTTTGGCAGCACACTGATAAAGCCTTTATCTGACACACACCTGCTGTAAGGCTCGGTAAAACGATGGTACAACATAATGCTATGGAGTAAATAAAGCACGATGTCATACAAGCCAAACAAATAAATTAAAGCAACTCAAATTTTTTACTTAAAAATGGGAATAAACAACCATATACTAGATGCAATTCACACAACGGTTCTCACCTCCAGCCGCAATAATGAAACATGGGATTGCAGAGGAGAACAAAAAACAACAGTGACTCTGAGGAAACAACAACAAAGAGTAGAGAGCAGCTTGACCTTTGCCACTGTTGGCAGCAAACCAATCACTAGCACCCATATCTGAACATGTGCCCCAGGCCAAACTCACTCCTCACATAGAGCAGGAGAGGAGAGGAGAGGAGGAAAGGGATTTGGTTCAGCCACATGACGGTAGTGAGAATCAGCCTCCTCTCTCCCCACCACTCACAGCTCTGCTACCTCGCCCAGCCAGAGGGCTTTTCCTAACACCTCCACACTCATTCTCTGCTACCCATTCCTTTCTTTCTTCATCGTTTTGGAAAGAAAAAAAAACTTGTTTCTTTTGCTTTCCTTTGAAGCCAGATCTGCAGACTACCCTGTGTGGTTTGAGTAGTTTAGGTTTTTTAGTCATTGCTCTATTACAGTATGTACTGCAGGTATGGTGAAATATCTCTTTACGTATGTGTGCCTTTAGTTAATCTAAATCAGCCACATTCCCTGGGCTATGACTTGGCTACGAAGTAGTAAGAGGGTAGTTGGTGGTCTGGATCGTGTTACTGGGCCACCTGTCTCTCTGCAGTAGGAAAGTCCAAAGGACATATCTGAATAATAAGACCACGGCAAGCATATGGCAACATGACCCTAATCTTATCCCTATTAAAATCAATTCCATCACCACTGTGTCTGTTGATTCTTTCAAATAGACAGTTATAAACACATGCACAGACATTTATGTGCATGTATGCACATGGGCTGGTAGAAATATAAATACTGTAAGTGGATAAAAACGCATTCCCACTGCACACAATCCAGACTATGCTTTGCTCTTTTCCACCACGTACTAGGTGCACGTCTACCAGAATGGCCATAACCCTTGACAGGGGTCAGAGTAAGGTTACCATGGAGTATGAAACATGGCCACAGCTCAAAGCTTCAGCTACAACATGTCAGGTTTTCCTGTGTGCGCTGTGCGTGTATGATCTTATAAGTGTTTATCTCAGTGTCTGCAGTAAATAATTAGTCATTATCAGCACCTCGGTGACATGGTGTTGGCTTTAAAAGGGGAAAAGGGATTCTCTTTGGGTTTGCGGGGAAAAGGTTGACAAGTGGTCACAGGCTGACATTGTCTAACTAAGAGCCTCGGCAAAGACAGAATTTTATCTGCACACTTGTACAGTTTGTTGCAGGATTCAGCAATTGTCTATGGTCTTTAATCATTTATAGTGCATGAGATGGATCATGCATCTCTCTGTGTCTCTCTCTTACCTCAGTAGAGGAAGTAATCAGTTTAGCTGTGACATTCTGTTTTTCTGTGGTTTTGCTGGATTCCTTGTCAATATTTAATTAATTTTCTCAATGCAGAGGGTAAAGATTAAAGCAATGTATATTGGATTATCAAAAGCACAGAAGCGGGCAGACAGAGAGGTTGACTCACTGCAAAAATCCAACCAATTACAGTGGATTACTAGACTTGTTTGGTTCACATGATGATGCTACATCCCCGTCTATTATCACATACATTACAGTCTGATGACTGTAAAAACACTGCCACTGGCATTGCCACATCTGGAAAATGTTTAATAGACTATGAGCAATGCTAATCCAACTAAATCCAGCAAAATGTAGAGCAAAACAATAAATTCATAAATAAATGACAGGGTGAGTGGAGAGTACAAAAATATGCACTAACATAAATAAAAACCGGAGAATTATCAAATAAAATTTCACCCCAGCAGAACGTGCCAAGAGAAGTTTAATGACCATCTGACTCTTCCGCATTCTTACAGATTCAAACTTTTTACAACTCACTCGAACTTTACAGATTCTTATTGATTCTGGGCATTTGAGTTACTTGACATCTTACTCACGCCTACTCATTCCAACAAGTGTTCCTTCACCTCGCATACACCTCCCACGTGATGCCCCTCCCCATGCGGTCTTGCTATATTTTTCCCCACACAAGTGCGTGCACACACACACGCGCACACACACACACACACACACACGGATGCCAAATGCAAAGTCCTGATCTAACGCAATGTCACAAAGTACCCCAAGGTGAACCTGGGGTACTAAGTGGACAGAACGTTAACAGTAGGAACAGGGTTGTCTAAGCAATGGAGGGGTGAAGGGGGGTTGTAGACCCAATTAATCAGACACTTTGACTCTACATCCATCCCTGCCAATTTACCAAATCTGCCAGACAAACTATTAATGTGCAGACTGCCAACATGAAAACTTCTTTAACCCCCATTAAATTCAACCAAGGTCATAGCAAGTGTATGCTTATGCTGGCATGGGATCAAACTAGCCCTATTAAATGTGATTTGAAGCAGGGGGGGGGGCTGAGGCGACAAGAGTGTGGCTGGTATGGCAGGGATCTTGTGTAAACAGCCTGCATAAGGGCATTATTTTCTAAATCCCACTTACTGAGGGCTTAAAGGTAACACTGAACAGCATTATAGCAAAGCAGTATTGCTGTTTTTATGGGAGGGGTTCAAAAGTTCACAGTGAGGTCCTTCCAGCCAAAACCATGTTGCACAGTGACAGCAGTCAGTAAACATGTCAGGAGTCCAATAACCTTCCTGTACTAGTAATTACAGTAGGAGGGATGGTGGGTAAATCTGTGTGTAGGCGTGCATGTTGCTGAGTGGATTTGTGTCCATATTTAATTTTTGTGTGTGTGTGTGTGTGTGTGTGTGTGTGTGTGTGTGTGTGCATACTTTCAAAGCAAGAAAAAATACTTCTGGTTGAGGTAGACCTTGGCTGGCTAGAATACTTTGGATCACTATGTGTTTCCTTGTCTCTAAGGTCAGGGTTTGTTCACATGTTCCGAACAAGGACACACACACACACACACAGATTCAGAGGCAGGGACATAGAACACAAGCGTAACTACAGGGGAATTAATAGATGCCGACAAATAGATTAGGCAGCACTGACAATCACACTCACGTCTACACAAATGCTCAGACATGCACACACACAGCATGCAACACGCACACCGCTTTGATTGAAGATGATTAAGTAGCACACACTAATCTTTAGTATTAATACAGTCTCATTTCGGTGTGACAAAATATCAGGGCAGCAGACATGCAGCATGCTTCATCACTGCGGACTGCTTATGAGCCTGTCGAGGCTGCCACAAAGGCTAAACCACCGTTTAGATAGAACGACAGAAGCCTTTCAGATGAGAGGTGAAATGTGTTGAAGACCCTCAAGCAAGTCCAGCTGTCATCCAATATGCACACAGTGGAAATCCCACGACCTTAAGAGATTTTTGTGACTTGTTGGCAATGAGGGGAAATGGGAAATGATAAAAACACATTATAAACAGCCTTTCTTTATGCGCTAAAAACATGGATTCGCAACACCTGTTATTACAAAAAACATTTGTATAAAATGCTGTGTTTTAGCTCTCCCGTGATCAGTACAAAAAGAGCCTTCTCCCCGCTTCCTCTACCAAATGTAAGCTCTTGCTATTTCTCCAGAATCGGCACAGAAGCGGCTAAGCCAGAGAATCAAAATGTTCTCACCTTCCTCTGTTTATCTCAGTAGGTTTCTCCTATATTTTTGTCATAGTTTACTCGGAATATCAGACTTTTAACATATACAGTCAAGACACTTCTGAACCCTGTCATTGTTGAGCTTACATTCACAGAGCTACAGAATTCACTTCACAAGGTCAAACGATGGAGAGAGTAAACGAAAGGATGTGAGGCTGAATGGAAGAAAAAATCAGGAACAAATTGAGTCTCTAAAGACAAATTTTAATTGCAAACTTTTCAAAAAGTGAAAAAGTAAGCACAAACATGTTCGGTAATTTGTATGGAATCCATGGAGGGCAAGTCATTTTCCTGCTCATAGTTAAGAACCCTGACTGTCTGCCAGTATGAGCCAACTGTTAGAAAGTAGGGGTTCAGTAACCCGGCACTGCTCTGTGTAGACAAACAACACTAATGGCTTCCCTGAGAAATCAACAGCTCACAACAGCAGCATCGTCTGTGACTGCACGCAAACCCGTCAGACGACTGAAGAACAAAAGGCAGCACGGGAAGTATGCATTGCAAAGGAGCTGCATTTTAGGACCGAATTACAGAGACTGTGAAGTAGAATCATGTTTATCACTTTCTGTCATTTGTTCACTGTGGTAGTGCTCTGCACGTCTATAGCTCGTTTGAACAAAAAGACCAGTCCTGGAGGATGTATGAATCCAGAAATGCAGATGGCATTGCGGCACAAATCAGGCTGACTTGTATGTTAGATTATTTGGTCTGAATCCAACTGGGATCATAGCTTGTTCTCTGTGTGTGGGCTTTCTTTCTGGGCCAGAGTCCATAGCTGTGGATGAACAATGTAGCTCCGGTCACAAGGCTACCCCTACACACAGCAACCACACACACACAGTTAGATCATCCTAACCTAGAAACAGAGCAAGATGTCTGAAAAAGAAAAACAACAAGAAGCACACCATTAATGGAACTGTGGCCATGAAATATTTTTTTTGGAATGGTTCAGGTTGTACATAACGTTAGAAATGACAGTTTAATACATGTCTGCCAGTGACTATTTAAATTGGTGCAGATGGTTGTTGAGTTAACAGAACATATAGTGTAAGGCAGTAAAAAAACAGCACACTGGTTTTTGGTCTGTTTCTGTGCTTAGACGAGAGGATTACAACCATTACCCCGACCAATTCAGCTACCGTTAACCAGATTAAGAGCGCTGTTTTCACTAGTGATACTACAGCACAGAATGCGTCCACACACAGCGCGCTCTGTTACTCTCCAAGTCCTTCAATCTGTCTAGTCTCAATCAAACAAACACCGTAGCCTGTACTCTTACCATCAAATGCAAGGACCACAAGCTGCATCGCATGAAAATATGTTTATATGATGTTATATAGAAAGGCCTCCTTCAGTAACTTTAAATCTGCAATCATAAAGATATTGTTAAAGGTTAAAGTTAAATATCAAAAGTAGTAGGTTTGTTTGAAATAATGATCATTTGGTTGATTGTATAATCACAGTAATTGGAGTATAGCTGCAATAAATAGAATTACTACCTTTGACAACCAATGAAATTGCACTTTACATGCATGTCTGTCCAGACTTAGTCTCTAATCACTGCATCCGTGAGTCCAAGTGGACATTTGCTCCAACTTTGATGAAATTCACAACAGATATTGATATACTAAATGAGGTGGATGTTTGATATTTGTCCATCATCACCAGGCCAGAGTTTGTTGCCAATTTTTTCAAGCTGTTCTGGGGATAGACAACAGCCCAAAAGATGTTTAATGTTTAATGTATCAGGTAAGCAGAAATAACACGACCAGTTTACAGCCAGTTAGAATAAACATAGATTCGATTTTTCTACCATCTGTATCAAGTGGTTTAAACAGTATGGTAGAGGTTTTTATACATACTAGTACTTTTGTTGTACTGCCAAAGTGTCAAGAGTCATTTTTGGTGCTTGTTGACATATGTTTCATCATGAAGGCATAGTTAGTCACATGCAAACACATTTACCGCTATGACACATGGCTCTTTGTTTGAAGAGAGAGGGGAACCTGTATTTGTTTCCAACAAATGCTCTGTTGAACATGCCATCGCCTCCCATATTCATCAGTCTTCTGAAAACTTACAAAAAGTGTTCAGAACGTTGACACTAACGCACATATTCGCACACACAGAGGTAGTGAATACTTAAAATCAATTTCACTTGCCCCGTGTCACGCCTGTCCAAATGATGGCCCGCCTCCTTTTGTGTGTTTATTTTTCTTGCCTCTCTTGAATGTGGCGTGGTAGCAGGTGAAGTAAGGTAAATAGATTAGACGGAAAGAGACAGGGCGAGAGGGAGGCTGAGAGAGCTGTCAGTACTGAAAAATCTCAGCATCAGAATTTGATATGGTCTCTCATATACAGTTTTACCCTGTCATAACCGCAGTGTATCAAGTTCACTTTAGTTTTGGTGCTGTGTGAAAATAAAGACTTGTCTTGTGTCTGGCTATGCCTCTAAGCGTGCACGCGTGTTGGCTCATGTGTCCATCGACATACCTCTTGCCCCGCATTACTGCATGATTTATGGCATTCCAGCATTTGACACAATCAATGAAGTACGTTGTTAATGGTTGTTGTGCGCAGCAAACAAAAATGTCCTACATTCTAATACGCATCTTTTCTAGTACCGGAATGAGTCTATACCAGAATACCGGCAAATATGGGAAGATTAGGGAGCAGAGCCAGTGGGGGAAGAACCTTAAGGGAAAAAACTAAAGAGAAAAGAGAAAGTGTGGGCTTGATGGGAGAGTTAGTCACCCGGCACGGGGAACATTCTGGTTCAAGGCTGTCAATCAAACGTGCCCCCCCTCAAGCACACAAAAACACACACTCCTGTTCTTCTCCATCCAAGTCCAGATGCACCTGGAGGAATCCAAGCAACGCCAAAAAGCACAGAATCCCAAATGCATGTATGTATGTGTGTGTGCGAAAGAGAGAGAGAAAAAGAAAGAACCCAGATGTTTCCTTGCCCTTGCCTCTCTCTCTCCCTACTTGCCTGGTGGGGTGTCTGAGGGCCGGGGACGTGTGCACTCTGTTGTGACTAGTACCAGATGTGCTCCATTGACCCAAATCACCTAGGCAGTAGACATGCCACATAGGCCCGAATCTTCAAGACCCACCGCACAATCACACACACCTGTTTCCATTCATGAGCCATGCTGAGAGAGGTGCATCCTGGGAAACGCTGTCAGTTTTTTTCATCTGTTGTTTATGTCTTTCTCACTGGCTTTCATTGTCTAGATTTCTTTTCTTTTTTTGTGTGTGTGTTGTCATGCTCATCACTGAGATCTGGAGCTCTAGGGGATAAAAAGTGCAAAAGAGAGATTTCAAGGTTTTGAAAAAAACAGGTTCAATGATATAGCGAATAGATATTAATTTAATTTCCAATTTTAAAACCCAAAGAGCTGGTACTTGGTAACCAGATATGCTCGGAGAAGGCATGTTTGATTTGGAACCTTGTTTCATGTTACTGATTCTGAATTAGCTTAAGTAAATACACCTGCATGACCTCAGAGTACTCCAAAGGTCAAAGTCATTCAAACATTTAAAGAATGGTAATTAAATTACCCTTGGTGCTGAATAACTTTAATTTGGTAGCTACACAAATTGCTTCCAGCTTTTGTCTTCTACAAAGCTCCCACTTCAGCTGTGCTTTAATATTTTATCAGGCAGGACTTGTGGCAACAGCACTCATTTTCTTAATCTTAAGTAATCATAGCTAATTCTGACCATTTAAGTGTGCCCTCGGTTCTGTTGTTTTTGTTGTAGGTGAATCACATAGGCAGATGTGCAGAGAAAATGAACTTTACGACAGGCTAAAACTAATATGAGCTCTTCTACGCCAAATGAACTTCCTCGTCCTGCTGGCCTGATTTATGAAGTGAAATAAAAATGGGTCCCTGCGTGGTATTACAGGGCTTTTCAGAGGGGACAAAGTGGGACTTAGGGCCCATATTTAAGCTGACTCATGGGAAGGTTTTGGCCCAGGTGGGGCCCCTTAATATGGTTCGACTGAGGTCCATGTGAAGTGCAGCCACAATGCTCTACAATAACTCTTCATTTTGATCCTGGCCCGATGCCAGCATATCTACTACCTGAGTCTCTTTGAAGAGCGACACATTGGCCTGGGTATTTAACCATGCTGTTTGAGGTCTTGGCGCTGGGAGCAGAGAGAAAAGGAGAGAGATAGAGAGACAGATAGAAAGTTAGATGTAAAGAGGAGGGCAGAGAGTGAAAAAGACTGCAGTGGCAGAGGCAATAGAGGCTTGAACTCTGATGAAATAATCCAGTTTGTGAGCTCACAGCACAGACAGACAGAGAGACGAGCAGCAGCTAAAGAACAGCAGCCCCCTGGCGACCTGAAGCTGTTTCATAACCGACCCCATCCTCCCAACACTTTTGATTACAAAGTAAACCTCTGTAGCAGCTTATTTTTCATCCTTGTCAATAACGCCGTATTGTATACAGCAACATTTTGTACTGTCACATGCCTGTGGCAAAGCTAGTTCTTCAAGACATTTGCAGTCACATCAATTAATAACTTCAAAATGCAAGAAGAAAAAAAAATTCAAAATGTAAAAGAAAAAAAAAGATGCTCATGTGATGCTGCATATAGAAAACTAACATAAAAAACTATCAAGCTCAATAGAAAATTGACTGTTCTTGCAAAGAATCTCGTCCTTTATTTAAAAAGAATTAAATAACTTTATCAAGTCTCACGTCGGCAGCTTTAGTGTGTTTATGCCAGCCAGCTTGCTAAAGAAGAGCAGTGATAGGGCTCTGCTGGATGGAGCTCTTGGCTTTGATATAGTTTCTGGGCTGGAACTTTGGCAGCATGTTAAATATTAATAGCGATTAACCCAGTTCAAGCTCTGCAGCAGAGAGTACAGACAGAGTTCAAAGAGCCTTCTGCTCTGTGCGGGCACTCTCTACTCTCCAGCAGTTTAGCCCTGCTATCAGGAGGCTGCTGCTGCTGCTGCTGCTGCTGCTGCTGCACTGCACCACAGACCACACTGGCCTTTCTCACTTCAGTTCAAATATGGAGCGAGACGTGTGATAGAATACATACAACATGCCTGAACAGTGTGTACACTGAGGTTCTCAAAGGCATTAAAGACATAATTAGCCAATAATATAAAGGCAGTCTGGCTAAACTCTCTCTCCCTCGCTCTCTATTTTCTGTCTCTTTCAAGCTACTACCCCCCCTCCTTCTCTCTTGTTCTCACTTGCTGAACTCCTGATAAACTCAGCCTTTCAGAGCTACAACATTCCTCAGCCTGGCACATTCACCCCCACTAAATAGGCCTGGACACCTCAGAGATCAAACACAATCTCCATTGTGCTGCAATTACCCAGACCTCTGTCTCAGTTCCCCTGCCCTTCACCCCCACCTAAACGATTTCTTTTTCTCTCTGTGTCTAACGCTCTCCACCCACCCCTACATCTCTCGTCCATATTCCTCTTGCCCTCTGGAGATGATGGTTCTGACGCACTGGGCCTCAACAAAAGCAGGCTTTGTTTACAGAGAGTCTTCAGAGAGGAGTCCAGGGCAACTGAGTGCTGTCAGAGGGGAAGTGTTGGCTGGATGCTTCGCAGAGAGCTGAGAACCAAGCATGTGTACATTTATTAACACATGATCCTGTGACCTTTTCTGCTCAATTGCATCAATTTAGAACATGTTAACTCTTTGCTGGCTAGGTCAAAGTCACACTTGTGAGAATGTTTTTTTTTTTTTTATGTAATGTATTCATGGAAATGTGCGGTCAACATGTTGAGGTTTACAGGGCTCCATTATTACTTATTTGTATTCAAAATGCAGTTTCTAGATGTGGGTTTCAATTTGGAGTTGAAGACAGAGGATAGTTTTTTTTGTGACTGACATTACCACAGTAAACTGGCTCAGAACGCTGCTCTCATCCTTTTTGCTTAACAAGCTCATAAATCTCCACTGTTTAGAACAAAGTGTCCTTCAGGGCCTTGGGCACTTCGACCATCCGTTACACAAACATTCTGTTTGTTGGTTTGCACAAAAGTAAAAGCACATGCTACAGGAACTAAACGTACAGAGATCCACACACATGCCTGCTGAATACTGTAAGGCTGAATAATGCTTCCACAGTTTCAGCCCAGTGTGGTGACATCATTCCCAGTGGTACTTTAATTCAGTCCATTAACTAGTAGATTTTGTTAAGTTCAAACTTCAAATAAACATCAGGAGAATTAAAAAAAATAAACTGCAAACTCTGCTGTGAGTAATTCCAGGGCAAAAGAGGGGTAAAATTCTTGGTGTCTTGCTTTTTCCACTTGATGACCCTGAAGCGGTGAGAGCTGCGGTGGGAATGCAAGGTCACGCTGTCTGCGTTCTGTCCCCCTATGATGCATCTGCCAGCAAGTGCGGCCCCACTGTTAGCCATTATGTACCTATTAGCCCTGATTATCTTCTGATAGCCGAGCAACAGTTGGTTTCACTCACCCTGACAGCCACAGCACTTTGTTTAACCTTCCCACTGCCAGGGCAGCCGCCCCTCAGCCCTGTCCAGCACGAATAATGAAATAATGGGAAGGAATCAAGCGAAGGACTGGAAAGGGAATTAGCAGAACAAAGACAAGATGTAAGCGTTTAAGAATACCACCACGACCGAGATGCTACACTATCTCACAATGAACAAATAAATGAATAAATAATGGCAAAACCACAAGCAGGATAATGAACCCCTCTTATCTCCCTCTACACATTCCTTTATGTATGTTGCCTGAGTGACACAATGTGGACACTTACAGTACAGTCTGCTTTCTCTCGCTTACATCCCCCATGAGTCTTTACAGATCTGCCTGCCAGACATATTCAATTTGCAGCTCTTCCTGGTCCCCAGTCTGCAGACGTGAGGAGTTATCTGAGACAGAATGAGAAGTGAGAGCAGAGACAGAGACCGCGGCTGGGATAACGTGAAGCCACATGGAGCTCAGTTTCTCTGTCCCTACCTTGTGTTAATCTCTCTGAGGAGACAGAGGTGGCCATGTTGGGTCAAAGTATCTACATCAAAAGCCGCAGGTCTGGACAGCTGACCTTGGTCTGGGAGATGGGAGGTGACAGGAGAGGTGGGAGTTGGGAGCGTGTATGTTGGGTTACAGAGGGCAAGGGAAATGGGAAATGGTGTGTGTTTCAGTTGCGGAGAGATAGAAAAAGAATGTTTGTCAGGGTGTATGTTTCTGCCTGTTGTGCTTTATCTATTTGTAAATGCACACAATGACACACCAGACCCCCAAGGTGCATAATATAATGCTGAGGAGTTATGCTGTGTCCAGGTCGGTGTGTGTGTGCCCTTGCAGAGCAATGACCTGTGATAAGCCAGTGGAGAGGGCTGGACCCCTGCTCAGTGACAACCAGAGAGGGCAGGCAGAGGGCAGAGGGGGCTGATTCACCACCTCTTAATAGGGCCTGAGGTGAAAGAGCTCAAGAAGAAATGGAGGGTGTAGACACTGAGGGGTGTAGCAAGGTATTCTCTGAATGTGTATAGAAAAGGCCAACCAGTGTATTACAGAGAGCAGCTAGAGAATAAAAAAAAGGTTTTAATTAGACAAAAAATATTGTGTAAAAAAAGCTGCCATGAATGTGTCAGTGGTCACCTCAAAAAATGTTCCTTGTTCCTGCATTAGATTTGTACCGCGGCACCTGTTAACCTTTACGCACCACTTTTCCTACCCCCTTTTGCCTTGTATCTCCACTCACCCATCAGAGGCAGTCAGGGTCAGGGGAATAAGCATCTATTTTGAGGTAGACTGCTGGGTGATTACAAGTTTCTATTAATACTGAACCATCCGGATAATAGAAATCTCTAAATGACCAACCAGCTGCTAGAGCTGAGTATCTTTGTTAATCCCTCTCTCACTTTTCCACTTACTTCCTCCCTCGCCTCTCCTCAGGTTAAATGCCACTGAGTATGTGTGTTTGTCTGACTTGTGTGGACCTTCAGCGGTGACACACACTGGGGTCATGAACTCTGAGCGTGCTCAGCCCAACCCACCAAGATCATAACACAATTTATTTACAAGTTTTAGACTGTGATGTACTCGCTGTGTGCGTGTGTGTACAAACATGTACGTGTACGCACTATACAGTGTCTATAGCCTTTAATCCTTCTCGATTAGTCAGCAGGGCAGTTTGTGTGCAAGGTCCCTGCCCATTGTATTGATCCCACTGAACATGAGAAGGACTTCCACACAAGGACCCGTCTTCTGAGAGGACACATGTATGAGGGGAATGAATGGTCAATGGAAGCAGGGAAAAGATTGGCAGAGGATACTCTTGGACAAAGCAAGGCAACAACACAAACCGACTGTGTTGCAGGGGTACGGGGAAAATAGGAACACAGAACCTACAGCAGCCGGAGCCAACGCAGTTTCATTGTGTGTAAATGAATCAAACATTTGTGCAGGTCAGAGTGCTTCCACCTCACTAGCGACCCGGCTGATCTTTTGAATCAAATGAAATTGAGCATAGCCCACGTGAAGCATCAGCATTAATGTGATAATCTATGATCGCTAGGTGGCACAGGTGACAAGTGCCCTGACATGGCCTGTGAACTCATCTAGAATCACATTCACCTTATCACACAGTGTCAGGTGCATTAAGGAGAATAAGATAGAAAGAGGAAAAAAGCACATACACATCATTTCTTCAAACAGCTTTTCCCCGTTCTTTCCCGGCACAGACAATACTTCCTTACATGCTTTGTTTGAACAAAATTCATTATCGTGAACAAATTTTCCTGGGTCTTTCATTAACTGGGGTTATGTCTCTTAACCCCCATTACAAGATCAAGTCAATTATTCTATTAGTCTTCACAATTACAGCAAACAACGGGATTGGCCTGTCTTGTCTCTCAAACGTTCTGTAGAGTGAACTTTGGCAGTCTGGTGTGATGAGCTGTTACAGTTCTATTGTTCCTTCTTAGGTTCTTATCTTGCCACTTTAATTATGTTTTAAAAATGAATATGTAAAGGTCTTGGATGCAGAACATGTGGAAGCTACCAACACAGACAGATAACCAGATAAAGACATGATTTTAAGCTGTAGGCTTCACCTCAAAGGGCTCATACAGTGTAAATTGCCACATTATATTACATTACATTATATATATTAGGGTAAAACTAAATTATGCTCCGAAAATAAATATTTGCTATCTGAATAAAAAACAAAATGTTTGTGGGTGAGCCGTCACACGCAAACAAGACAGAAAAGAAGAAAACGAGTGGATGGTAAAAGAGCCAGAAAAAGAGGTACAGGAACTTCTTTTGATATAGTTTATTTTAATTAATCAGATTAAGTAAGAAACCCTCAGTGACAGCCCACCTTATGTTTCAAGTGGCAGCATCTTATGGGTCCCTGCATTCCGTTAAGCACTTTAGGCTGATCACTGCCCCAGGAGGCCGATAAGCAGATTAGGCCTGATTAAAGTCATATCAGTGGAACTTGAGCAGGGGACATACCAGGACAGACACACTAATTGTTGCACCCCTCTCCACTCCCTCTCACTTGCCTCTCCCCCCATAAATTCAGCTCCCTGCTTGTTTATGACTCACCCTGGCACCCATCCAGATGCCATCAGCCTAAGTTCATGTCTTACTTCGCCAATATACATTAATATACATACACCCACACAGTGGAACATGTGTGCATAGTGCACATAACTTTGACCTCCTAGACTAGTACTACTTAACATCTGTTGCTTCTGAATTATCAAAATGTCAAATGTAGAAATTAAATTGCCAGCTAAAGTTCCATTTTCATAGGAGAGCACCACACCTCTGGGACTTGTTACGCCTACTTCCTATATGTACGTTATTGCGCATGACAGCTTTTTTTTGAACGCAGATGTAATACTTTTTAGCACTGAGATCAATAAGGGAGCGAGAACGTATGGAGGGGTGGTAAAAGGGCGGGTGAGAGAGGAGGAGCAGCTGCCAGAACGAGGGCAATAAACAAATTAGTAAATGCTGATTTGTAGATTTGTGCTTTTTTTTCCCTCATTTAGAGTAAAAGGGTGACCGGCTGAATGAGTGGTCCCAGCAGGATTCGGTTCTCCGGATGGAGGACAGTAAATCACCATCCTCTGACTGGCTCTTTGCCCGACAGGTTGACTAGCTACTTGACTAAGTACATGGAAACTGAAGTCTCATTGGCATGTAATACAACCACAGAACCAGTACGACAAAACAAATTAGATTTTCTGACTTGAAAGACATCATAAGGTTTAATGGATATTATTTAATCATGTCACGTAAAATGTAATGATCAGGATGGATCAGCAGCTTAACTTCCTTAGCTAGCAGACTATGTCCTATCATAAAACAGGACCTGTCCAGTTGTCATGTCTTTCACTGGGGGTGGAGAGATCTCATTGTGCAAGGCCATGAGAGCTCTTGGATGATGCTGTTCCCATATCTAAACCACATGCTCCCTGTGCTGTGACAGTCCTCTATACAACAGAGCAATAAAACCCTGGGGGTGAATTCTTAAGTACTGCTGGACCATCTGTGGAGGTGGGCTCAGAGCTGTAGACTGACAGAGTTTGGCCACTGGGGTTGGCAATGACAGCGATATTAGCACAATTCTGCCTCCCTGTGTATCACTCAGCTCTGTGTGGGCTAGAAATAGGTTAAGACTAGACCAAGACCGAGCCAGATCAGGCTAGAGTAGGCCAGATCTGACAGAAACCACCATAATTTCCTAGAAGTATAAATAACCCCTTTCTGTGTTTGTGTAACCTCCACAGGCCGCCTCTGACAGGCTAGTCAGACACATTATACACACTGAAACATATATTCCAAATGCATCTGAGCAAGCATCTGTGCATGCACACACAGACACACACGGCACTGTCTCCGGCCCATTTCTCATCTAGTGTGTTAGCCCTGCAGCCTGTTATCCTGACCCCAGGAGAGAATGGGTCAGGTTTGGGGCCAGCGAAGGTGTTTCTGATGAACTAGGTGCTTGGCTTGTACAGACACTGTGACTGATGTTCACATGTTGGCCTCGAGAAATGCGGTTGGGGAAATGAGGGGGTGGTCATAGCGCAAAGAAAAAGCTGTCTACATTTTCTCACCCACTGCTCAGAGTTAAAATGTTTCTTTGTCCTTCTTGTAGCTTGAAGACCGGTAATTATTAACATCTGTCAGTATCTGATCTCTCTATTCAAACCTAGATTGTAGGACTCAGTAAAAACAAGACAACTGTGAAACAGGAAATTCATCATGTTTTGCACTAACGTTAACTCACTGAAAATATTATTTCAACTAAGGACATCACTTAAGTGGCTGGAACTCGGTGCCTCCTGAGCTAATCATGGATTTAACAGCACCTGTGTCCCACCCTTGATCTGGTTACCTAAGAAGCAGTTTAGTGCTCGATGTGTTAAGTTATAGTTCCTCCTGCTTTCCATGCTACGGCGTTGCTGCTGTTTATGGCTTAGCTCGAGCCCAGTAAAAGTGATGGCTGCCTGTGGATTGTTTGACAACTGTTTAAAAGAGTCCATGGAGCTCATTAGAATGATACATAGCCAGCCTGGTGGGTAAGAAACATAGGATAACACAGATACAAGAGAGTGAAAGGAGAAAGAGAGAGATAGGCACATATGCATCAGTAGGGACAGTCAATGTACGTATGTGGTACCCACTGCCATCTGCTAAGTGCAAAGTGGGAAGCTATGTACATATTTCTGACATTAAAAGCTTAAAGTGATATGAGTTAAGATAGCACTATGTGCCAATGTATGACCAATACATTCATTCATTTCAAGAATTAATTAGGGATCAGAGGCTACATGCCCTGTAGCCTTCACACACTCACACACACACACTTCACAATCTACACCCTCTGGCTGCCCCCCCTTCTGCCAGTGACCTACAATTGACCGTTTCAACCTTAGTCTTAAGGTCAGGTGGGGTCCCACACTCCAGGGTCAGAGAATGGTCACTGTGCATCCCTCCGAACAAGTTGTGTCTCAATACCAAACAGCTTATTACCATGATTTATGTAATTAGCAGGTGGATTAAAATAACCTTCGGTGGCAGGGATGCTAGGCTGTGGTTCGCCATCAAAGGTTATTTTCAAAATTCAGAGAACGCAAATACACTCCTAGTATGCGGCACAGAATAAATTCTTATTGTCCAGTGGGGTTCAGGCATTCCCGTCTCCCCTGTGGCTTCGACCATGAAGTCATTTAGCTTTTTATACTGGGGAAAATAAAGTTTCTTTCACTCTCTCCATTCCCATACCTCCCAGTCACACAGATTTTCCCACTTCCCACACCTCGTTTGGTCTTTAGAAGAGTGCAAAAAAGCTAGCTGATTCATTGTGGAGCCTCTAACATTCATTGGTAATGAATTAATTTAATGATGGGAGACTCAAGCAAAACACAACTCCTAAATCACAAAGCTACTCAAGACATTGTAAAGGGCTATTACAATTTTGTCAAAAGCGACATTTAGCTCCCATGAGCCAAACTGAAAAGATAATATTTTAAAATAATACATAATGCCAGTAAATACCTAAAAAAGCAAACAACAGAGTTAGAAGTAAGAAAAAAATCCGCCCTTGTGAAGCAACTGCATTTGAAAAAAAAAATAAACATATTAAAATTAGAAAAGCATAAACATATTTTAACTCAGTATGTTTATATAGCACCAAAATAACAGTAATCTTTACACTGTAAAAGCGAAAAGAAAAGTAACAACAAGCAGTACACAAAACACAGCAAATGTATAGGTCAGAGGCAGGGAACACCGTCAAAAGGTAGAGAGAGAGGTAGAAACACAACTAGAAAAATAAATGACACTTAGTTAATGACAAACAATGGTGGTTCATAAATGGTTGGGAAGACGAGAGAAGAGTAGCTCAGTGCATCAGGGCAGGTCCACCAACAGCAGCACGTTATCATTTTACGTGGGATGTATTGTTAGCAGTTACATGCTGCATGTCATTTCCTATGGCAACAGCAGCAAGCATGGGGACATTTAGTGTTGTTATGTTGTAATGACGTTGGATAATAAATATAACCTCTATAGTAGCTGCACCGATGCATATGTCCACACACCCACACACAAAGAGCACACATAAATACATTGTTTTGTGTAGTGGCTGTCCCACTAGCATCCTCTAATTCGCAGGCCACAGTCATTCCAGATAGCATCTTCATACCTGCTGAGGACAGTCCACACTTATTACCTGGGATATAATCATTTCCCATCTCTCATTGCCTCTCCCTCTGGCTACACACAGGAGCACCTGTCAATCACACTGGTCACTAATGTGCTCCATATGAGACCCAACAAGTGGGGAATTCTGGAAATCCTATAGTCTGCTCTTGTATTTACCCTTGTGATAGGTAGACTAATTTCCTTATTGACATGAGTAATGTGGTGATCGGAGGGAGGAGACAGAGATTCTCAGATTCTTTTTTCAACAGCGTGAATGCTGATTTTAAATAATGCTGATGGAGATATGGATAAGGAAACATCGTGTTATAGATCTGTGTGGTCCAGTCAAGACTTCCGGTTTTAAAATAATTAAACGTGATCCTTTGTGCCCTTAATCCTGGGGGGTAAAGGAACATAAGCAGGTGAAATGAACCACATAATTGAAAAATCCAGAGTGCAATCCAAAACTAAGTGGCCTTCTGAAACCATACTATGGTGGCTACAACAAATTTAATACATAACTGCTGGGCACTCCAGGTGGGTTTGGAAGGTGTGCTGCACTGCTGTCCTGTCAAAGGGGCCCAATGTTTCCAGGGGTCGCAGAGCGTCCACTGAAAGTGGAGGTGACACCGAGTGTGTTGTCAAGCGTAAATCCCGATGCAGAAGGCCCTCGCGAGATGGGTGTCCATATATCAAAGGTCTCACTGACTCGGGCTGCCATTTGATCTCCGCTCAGGAAATTCAAAATTCCAGGCAGATGAGGGGTGAAACTGAGAGGCCCTTAAGCTCAGCTTGTGCTAGTGATTAGGGGCAGCTGTTTCGATTCACATTTCGAAGGACTTGAACTCTGCAACCTGCCACATTTTTACATGGCTGACTGGGGGTCGGACAGTGCAGAGGAGAGAGCATTGGCTGTGGTAGTGATTTTGTTAAGACTGTCAGAAGATATCACTTCACACTGAATAGAGACCAAACTCCACTGATATTGCATTTATTTAATTGTTTCCCCCAGTAATTATACACGTTTATACTAACATGTGGAGTTATTCCAAGGTGGCTACGACGTCATACGTTGTATCACCACAAGTCATTATGGAATAACAGAGGTAATAACACTACTGGTAGATCGGACTAAGTGGAATGACGTGAGGGATGCAATAGCTGAAGGATGCACAGGACACATGTAAAAAAAGTGAAGAAATAAAAGGTGGGACACTGATTTAAAGAGAGAGGGTAAGGTGTGAAAGAATGAAAAAAAAAAACAGGCACAGAATGGTGCAGGCACATAAACGATTAGTCCCAAACATGAGCTGACAGCTGGATGCCTGACCTTGGCTGGATGTGAGCACAACAACCTCCAGCATTCATTTACATCCTACCCATGCCAAGTCATTTAGACACAATTCTTATTCCAGTGAAAAAGGGGAAGAGGAAAGAACCTCTTGTCACCTCTTTCTAAAAGACCTTCACCAGTCAGCCAAGTTTTAAGGTGTGGCTTAAAATGAGTTGCTTTGACATTAAAGATAACCTTCACACTGCTCAGGCTCCTTTTGGGCACACTGATACATTAACATTTGAGGTTATATTAAGAGTCCATAATGGGATGTTAGAGGTACTAGCGAGGAGAGACTAGGCCTTGTATGGATTATTGTTGCCATGCAAATTGGAAGTACGCCTATCCTATTAGACCATGGTCTCAAACTGGCGAAGGTCATAGAACTGTCAGCAATGTAGGTCAAGGAGGAGCATATAATGTGTCAGTTGGTGGATGACTGTGCTGATTGACAGAGGTCGACATCCCTGAAGACTTTTGTTTATGCCCTTTTTTATTTTGAGGAATTTAGTGCACACGAGTTAAGATGTTTATATTACCGGAGCAATATAACACCAAATAGATGTCAATAAAAATGTCTGTCAACATTTTCTCTCAGTGACCTTTCACTCCTCTCTAACCTATTGCACTCTCCATTTACACCTACCTGTAGATAACTCTAAACTAATGATTTTCTTATCAGGGAGCAACAAGAGGGGCCAGCGACCCCTTGACCTGCCCTAGATACCTAGCAAGTGATTGAGTTTGAGTACACCTCCTCTGAACTAAGGTTGAACGTGAGTGACGAGGCAAAACTACATTATTATCCGACTCATGATGTTAGACCATCTGAAATCCCATTCATCTCACGATACAACAGAGTAACAAACTGTGGCATTCATAATTTGAAAATAAAAACCAATGAATATCTGGATCAGTCGTCCATGCCCTGTGAACCCTGGTTTGCCAAGACAAAGAATGTCTCTATGCCAGGCTTTTCTGCTACCCTTATGTGCTGTGGGACATGCCCTGGGTTTAGAGAGAGTCAGTGTAGCACTGCAGCGTTAATTAGTCAGCCTTTGCCAAAAAGCAAGACAGATAACTGACTGAGACTGACTTGCAGGGGTACTGTCGATGACAATCCTCAGTGTGGAGGGTTGCATTTACCAGCGAATGCATCAGGTAAGGGGAATTTCCAGTACCAGGAAATGAGAAGTCGAGTGTTTCAGGTACCACACCATACTCTCTTACAGCCCTAAGGTTGAGTTAGACTCACATCTGAGTGAGAAAAGTAGAGCAGAGTGGTGTCTGTGTGTGTGTGTGTGTGTGTGTTGGTCAGTCAGCTTGTTCCTGCACCTGTCTGTACACACTGAAGTGTACATGTGTGGGATGTGGTTGTATTCACAGGAGCATAGAGGAAGGCGAGAACTGTTTAAAGCTCAACACTGACATGACGAGTATGTCAGAGTGATACTACAGACACACTGCAGTGTGCAGTGTTCTCTTCAGTGAGCAGCAGACCTACTTCTACAACTGCAAGAGATCTTGTGTAATAAACCCTGGGTTATTTCCACATGTTTTTACATCAAAGATAAGCTGAACACATTTCATGGCAGGTGAGGAAAAAGTGACCATCACTATTGTGGGTACCCCATGTTAATTTATTTACACCATCAGTCAGTACACTGCATATTTCTACATGTTCTAGTCTTATGAAAACGCAACGACATGTAATTGCACTACACTGTGTAACAATGCATGTAATGCTGCCATAGTGTCAATTATCTCTGTAAGCGTGGACATTTTCTGAGCTTGGTTAACCCCAAATGTTAGCAGCTAATACGGAGCAGCACATCTACCATGTGGCCTAATACACTAACCCAGTCCAGTCTTGTGGCTCTGAAATTCCTCCAACTTTATTGTGTTAGGGCTAATTATTTTTAATGTGCTATGTTGTAAACTATTGCTTTAGGAAGACTCCGTTTTAATCACCTATGGGCTTGTTTATATAAACCGGTAAATTGGTTAACGACAGTGAGTCTGCTGCTTTCTTATTCATCTTGTCTGGGCTGGGGAGTGTTTGTGCAGTTGCAGATGGGCAGTAAATCAAACTCACTGTAGCATGGCCAAGACTCTGGCTTTTGTTTCCAATTGAGACTATGTTTTTGTTTGACCCTGAATGAATGAACCGCACTCCCCTTCAAAGGAGGTTGCCACTGAAGTTGATTTTACAATCACAAAATGCACATCACTTGATACCCTGGCAATGCTACAGTTCCACGCGAACCAGCGACATATGTTTGGCCTCTTTTCTTTTTTTTATTCGCAAGGAAGTTTGTGTGCAAACCTTAACACCTCTATACGTGTGCGCGTACGTTTCGAGCGCAGAAAAGAAAAACGATAAGAGATTCTAAATATGTACCTTTTGTCTCATTCTGGCAGTGTCGCTGCTTCTCCATTGATATCAATGTAGCAGTAACAAAAAGAGCCATTGATATAATCTTCGACCATGACAGGCATTAAAGGGCCTAATTCTGCCCGCTTCTGTATTAAGCAACTAAAGCAACTCTAAAGCTGATTTCAATTGCCAGCTCCACAGTGGGGGGGCAGCAAGGAAGCAGACAGACAAGGGAGGAAGGAAAGAAGCAAGAAGAATTTAGCTGGCAGGCAGAGTCGAGCACCCACCCTCCGTAAACTCAGATTAGGGGGTGGATCAAAGCCTGGATTTAATCTGGGCCACTGGGCAAGGGCGGGGATTATGGCACCGTGGCACAGAGGTTTGCCCTCACCACACACACACACACATTTGTGTGCATGAAAATGATCACATTGAACCTATTCATGTGCCAACCGTAATGCATGTGCGTATATAAACACATACATATACAGATACAGTGCTGCGTATGCTGCTCTTAGTCAAAAACCAGGGAGGTGGTTTAAAGTTTAAACCTCAATCCACTTCTCAAGAATTGCCACAGGCAAAAGGAAAACACTAGGCAACTGTGACATCGAAGGAAGGAAGGAAAGCATTAGAAGCAAAAAGAAGAAGAAAGAGGAAGCATTAAAGGCAAAGGGAGGCTTAGGAATGACTGTTAAGGGTTAACAAAAAGCTCCATAACCCTCACTGTCCACCCACAACTCCATATGACCCGAAAAACACTAAAATTGCCTCACTTGTTCCCTTTCTACACAATCTTCTAAACACATTCTCGCTGTCAGGAGGCCTTGCTTCTAAATGTTTAATCCACTGTAAACCTCGATGACACTAAGAACGTTCAATCTTGTGGTCGATGATACACTGGAATTATTATCTAGCCACACATAGCCACAGCAAAACATTCAAACACATTTGTAATTTGTAGAATCTCTCAGCATGGCTCTTATTGCTTATGGGCCGGGGTCAATAATTAACAAGAGTTTACCTCCGAGACTGAGATGTGCACTTGTTCGTTTAACAGCAACTATGGAGAAATGTTGTTTTTCAGACATTTTGTGTCTCACTAAGACCTCCCCTTGTTAGAGGTGAACTTCACAAGTTGTTTTGATCGCTGAGTCAGTTTGTAATGTGCCTTTAGGGTGTATCTGAAGTCAGCCATCCTCCAAATCTACCCACGTACCCCTAAGGCAAAGCTCTGAATGTCTTTAAAGGAGTAATGGGGAGACGTGCCAGTGTAATGTACTGTGCTGACTTTTCTTTAGTGTTCCTAGGCTTCTCCCCACTCCTGCCTCTTCTCTGTGCTTCTCTTTCACACACACACACACACACACACGACTTAAACAGTACATACACATACACAGTGATTGACTATCACACATAAAAGCAGACCCTTGCTTTGCTGGTTTTACTTGATTAAAGTCGGAGCACTGGGGTCTTGGCTATGCTCAGTCTGGGACAAAGAGTAATATTTGTGGGGTCCATTCTCCCTCAAAGACCCTCTTGTCAGAGGAAGCCGAGAGAGAGCACTGGGGGAGCATAGACCAGCTAAAGGCCAGGCCATTTATCATACTCCACCAAATGAAAGAACCCAAATGTCTCTTTCTTCCTCCCATCTCTTTTTCTCTTCCCATCTCCGCCTTTTGGCTTTCTCTCTTTTTTTCCACTCTCCTTCCCCTCATCTTCTTTCCTCCCCTTTGTCCAAATCCAGTGGGAGCAGGGTAATAGCAGTTTGCTGTCGTTGCTCGTAACGGAGCAGAGATTGGTGGAGCTACTTGGAACCGGGCCCCTTTCACGCTGGGGTCCCGGCGCTTTTTTTGTGTGTCGCTGGGTGATTTGTCAGACTGCGGTGGCAGAAGTCGAGCCCCTGAGGTTGAAAGGCTATGACCCCAGGAGTGCTGTGTGTGTTTGTGTGCGTGTGAGTGCTGGAGACCCGCCCCGCGCTCAGGTCTATTATGGCTTGAGCTGGGAAGAATGGGCATCCAGGCTGGGACAGGGGACCACAAAGGCCTCATCTGCATACTTCAGGTAGACACACTGTGATAGGAACTGACAGGGGCGTGATAGACTCAATGGTAGTGGGGTATGGTGGAGGGGCCAGCCTCTGCGTGTGCGAGTGTGTTTCTCTGTGTGTGTGTGTGAGAAGACATGTCCACTGATGGGAACATTTACCACTTGCCTCCACTCTTCCTGGCCCTGCCTGAGAAAAATCAATAACGACTAATCTCTCCGAACATAATAAAAAACAAAATAGTGAACAATGGCTTTGTTTACCCATCTGTGTGTATGCCACCTCTGTGCCTTTGTGGAGGCTGCTGGCCTGCATACAAACAGGGCAGAGGGCACACACACACAAAGGCTGATAACTGACACAGTGGGCCAGCTTCTAGCCAGGAATCCTTCCTTTCTTTCTTGCCTTACTCTCTCAGCCTCTCCCTTTTTTCATTACAGAAGGAAACAGTTTCTCACTCAGTTTGTTTGTTTACTGGTTCCCACTTCTCTTTGGGGACTTAGGAACAGAAACAGAATTCGTTCTCAGCTGGCCGCCTGCCTCGTCCCTGAACACACCCCACTTCTCCTTCTCTTCCTCTCCTCCTCTCGCTCTTTCTCTCAGCATCCTCACAGCATGGATGAGTAGATTACATATGCTTCCTTTCTGAATGAGTTCACTCGTAAATAATGGATTGATTTATTGTGTGTTTGTACGACTCTCAGGGATTTTCTGTGTTACTGTGGTGGTTTAGTTTGTCTCAAAGGGAGAGTTAAGGTAGGGCTAGGTAAGTGCTCAGAAGAAGGCCAAGTGTCCGCATTGTGTGCGAATATGAGCGCACATGTGATATGTATGAAAGAGGACCACGATAATCAGGCCTGTGCTGCAGGAAGCTTTTGTTGAGTGATCAAACTCTCTCCCTTTCCATTAAAACCAGCCGAACCTTCTATAAATACAGTTCAGTAAAAGGAGTAGGAGAGTAAAGGTTCCCCACACTGTCCTAAGGAACACAAGACAGAAACAGAACGAGCGAGGGAGCAATGAGGATTAAAAAATGTAAAAAGTAAAAAAGGTAGGAAGAGAGAGTGAGATAAAGAATAAGCATAGCATGAGATAAAAAAAAAAACAGGCAAAATAAAAGGAATGTCGTACTGCTGCCAGGTTGGCCAAAGGCTAAGTGACAGCAACCCTCCCAGTTCCTGATCTAAGGTCACGCACACACTGCGTGACAGGGTCCGGGTGTTCCCTTGCAGCCAGGGCTAGTGTCGACACAATTATGAAGCAATTACTGTAATGATCTGTAATGAAACCTGCTATGGTGTTGTTAAGACGGGAACAAAAGGATGGTCACTTCCAACTGTTCCACAGAATCTAATCTTTTCAAATAATAGGATGAGAAGCAGAGAGATGCAGGAGGGAGGACAGGACTATGACCTGATCTTGAATTTTGTCCATTGTAACCTTTGCCTGTGTGGGTACACGGGTAACTAGACAGAGAACGACTTTGATACAGTGTTTAGCGAGAGGACAGAAGGGTCTAGAAAAAGAGACAGGGGTGGGGGGGCTATTAGAAGATGAATGGCCTCTAAGATAAATGCAAGCAGGCCAGAGCTGGCCGACCCCCACTCTAGACTGAAACACTACCATGACATCAGAACAGAAGGGAAAAACATCTCCTCTTTGTGGAAGAGCTTAATTTAATTTGTACCTTCGAATGAGGGGTAAATATGTTTGTACTGTCTCACTGAGCCTGTGGTGTCCCGATCAGGTTCTCACGGGAAACTGGTCTGAACAGGATATCAAGCCTGCTGCATCACAACTTCACTTTCTAAACTAATCTAATTTCTGGGCTCTTCTTTTCTTTCACTCCCCTCCCTCGCTCCATCTGTTCCTATGCTCCTTTCCTCTCGCGAGGCTGTCACTCCTTGCTGTCCATGCTTCGTGTCATTCCAGCTCCCGGCGTTCCCCAGGGATGATC
The DNA here is from genome assembly GCA_032359275.1 of Microctenopoma steveboyesi. Lineage (NCBI taxonomy): Eukaryota > Metazoa > Chordata > Actinopteri > Anabantiformes > Anabantidae > Microctenopoma > Microctenopoma steveboyesi. The sequence goes on from JAUMHF010000026.1 coordinate 8,929,351, forward strand.
CCCGTGACCTTCTCCCTGTCTTACTGGAATCTGACGTCAAAGGTCTTGTTGCTAAGAATGGAGTTTTGTTTAGTAACAAATATGACCCTTTGCCTTTGGCTTTATTCAGTCTCGCACTCATTCGTTCTCTCACTCTGACTTTAAAACGTCCTTATTCACAGTCACACTCTCCCTAATTTTTCTCTCTTTCCCTCTCCCTGTGTATCCATCACTACCTCTTCTTCTCTTGCATCAATGGATCTTCCTTTCTCTGCCTTTCTGCCACTGATCTCGCCTCTGGTCTCTGCCTGGCTATCTCGTGTATTAGTTCAGCCTACAGGGGCTCACGGTGGAAATGAAATATGGCGGCCAAGCCTCGACGGGCATACTCATATTCTGTGTAATTACCTTGGGCTGAGGACCAGGGTTTGGCTCAGTATCTATAAATCTGTGCTTCTCACTGGCCTAGGCCACCTTTTGAAACCCTACACTGCCGACGCATCGTGGTGAGACTCTGACCCTTGACCTTTCACACTGCTAGGGCTGCTGGGAGTGACCTGTGACCCCGTGTTGGGCTCTCTCAGAGTCTGCTCAGTCTGACCCCTCCGAGCCTCATGACCTCCCAAGTCACAGCTGTGCCTGATCTGTCCTTAGGGGCCGGAAAGGAACATGTCAAATGTTTTTTTTCTTTAGTTCTAGCGTGTGTGGGTGTGCATGTGAGTACATGAGTGGGCTGATGTGTGTACGGATGAGAGCGGGGTGTGTGTGTCACTGTGTTTGCGTATGTGTCTGTATATCATCACATGGCTTTGCCTCCTGTTTCTGCCAAGACCCACACCGGGGAGTGTATACATAGAGATAGGTGGGTTACCAAAACAACGTGTCTCTTACAGCCAGGGCCACGACATGTAGACAGGGTCAGACAATCTATCAATCATGCATACAAAGGTCATGGACCCCTAATGGCTGTGTGTCTGTAAGCAATGCTAATGTCATCTGCTGAAAACATGTAGTCATAGATGATTTATCAGTGTATTGATCTTCAACTTATATCCAGTCAACAATTATGAAAGTAGTCTCTTGCTGTAGATGTCTAATGGCTGTGAGACTAATGACACATATGAGTACAGGTCATGTAGGATCTGCTGTCAGTTGTGTTTTGACCTCCAGGCTGTAGATGGCTCTTCAGTGTCTAAAGCTTCCGTAAGACCTTGTTAGCCTGTTATTTACTACACTCTCTCATGTTTGAGGTAACTTCTCTTCCTCCCGAATAACTCTCTCTTTCAGTCACTTAAGTCCTTATTGCTTGCTTCTTAATTTAAATTGTGTCCTTTTTCTGATCACAATCCATGCATTTCTCTGCTTCTCTTTTCATTCAGTCGTTGGCCTTTTAAGTACTCCATCTGCCCTCATGGCCTCATCTGCCCTCCTCTCCTCCATCTCCATCTTCAGTCTGCCTCCTTCTATCAGACTCAACAAGAGCAGAGGGGCACATGCTTGACCAAAGAGGCGTCTCCTCTCCTTACTCCACCTTTTCTTACCGATCGGTGCACTGTCTTCGACCAAGGAACAAGCTTTCTCTAGTTCTACTTTAACTTCCTGCAATCCTGTGACCCGTACGCTCTCTCCCCCACTGTCCTTCAGAGCCCCGTGTCCAACGAGAGCGGGGCCTCTGTGACCTGCAGCTGTGTTTACTGTCAACACAGACCAGTGTTAGGACAGCTGGGAGAACAAGAGAAGGCCAGACAGTAGAGACCACGAGTGTGCAAAGGCTGGGCAGCACATGCACACCCAGAAATCACACATGCTAATTGTGTGCTTACAAGTAAAAGTAAAACAGCACAAAAATATTCTGGTAAAATGTATTTTATACACACACACACTCTGAGGTGTACTCAGATCAATGAGTATTCAGGTTCATCGTTATTCACAAGAACCCAAAGTAACTATGGAAGCTGTGCGAGGATGTGATGGCATGGTGTCACCGTCACCTTTTTTATTATCTGTTGTGGAGTGGTGTTAAAAGCATCATGGCATACACTAGCAAGGTTATGCCCTGTTCCTTTTCACTCATCTTAGCAGAATAAGCGTGAACACCTGCTTGTGTTTGTTTGTGTAAAGGTGTGTACAACTGGCTGCGGGTATTTGTCAGCAAAGGGGCATTTTTGTTTCTAAGTCATGACACGAAAGTGACGATATATTGCATACGCAGACGCCCTACTTGTTTCCCCGGGAGCTGATTCAGTGGGACAGTCCCTGGTTCACACACACTGCATCCTGTGCTGCACTGACACACCATCACAAACACGCACCCACATAGACTTCATACCAGTGCTGTAAAACATTTCCCTTGGACTTAAACTTTCATGGGAGCCTGCAAACCCCACCATACTTGTGGTATGACTCTCCCCATGTGTCCCGTCAGGCCTGGGAGAGAGGAAGCTCCAGTAGTTCACATCACGAGAGAAATTCCCTCAAGTGTGAGTAAATAATTTTTTAACTGGCCATGTGCATAGTACAGTCAATGATCTTACTAATGATGGCTAAAAACACCAAAAATCAATACCAGAAAGTGACAATCAGCTAATGCTTACCGGTATCACTGAGTCAGTCCGTTTCTCCTGATAGGGCACCTAATCATTCTCATCTATTCATCTATCCTTGTGACTAACTCAGGGAGGGATCCTCTGCTCTTAAAAAAAAGATATTGACACTCCCTCACTGTTATTGACACAACTTATCAGATGCCAAGGAGCTCATCCTAAGAGCATATTGACATCCTGCTTTTCACTTCTTCTCACTGAAGAATGATCACTTATGCTGACGACACTTCCGCGTGTTTTCTCCTTGTTAACAGCAGACATATATCCATGCTGGCAGCAGAGAGCCATAGGTGAACGTACATGCAACCTCATCACCTGTAAGCCAGACCTCATGTTTTTTTCTATCCATTTCTATGCATCTATAGTTTCTCCATCTCTTTCCCTATGGTATGGTTTCCATGGAAACTGACCTTGTAAAAAAAACTGTATCAAGATTGAGCGAGTTATTTTTCCATCCAATTTCTCTCTTTCTCTCTTTTCTGCTCTTGCTTTCTGTCTCTCTCGCTCTCTCTCTCGTTCACTGACAGTCAAACAGTGTGTGGAACAATCAATATCATTAATCAACACAACTCAACAGCACTCAGCTCTGCGGGGAGAGATGAAGAGGCACAGGGGAATGCCAACATGTTGGCCTGAAGTAGTCTTAACCAATGATACATATCACACATCACATGGATGAGAGCAGTGGCAAGGAGGAGAGACAGAGAGAAACCGGAGAGGCAGACACAGAGAGACAGATTACTAAGGAATGGAGGTACGTATTTTAGTTAGAGGTGGAAGGGGGTGAGGAAAAGAAAAGAGAGAAATCGAGGTGAAGTGAAAGGAGTTATTACTTAGTTGTCACCAATAGTCCAAAATCCCATATGACATCAGCAGGGAAGTGGTGATGGAAGTGGAACATTCATTTATCTGACTCACTCTGAGGTATGAGTACAGCCAGTAAGCACTATTAGCACTGAGTCACTATTACACCATCTACTGGAGCTACTACTAGCTGCAGAAACAAATACCTCCCATTGTCTCACTGTCCATTCATCAAAAATACTGCAGGGAAATATTATACCTGTGAATATAAGATATGGCCTAAGAGGTCAGAGGTTTACCTAAAACTAACCAACAATAACACAACCTTTGGAATTGCTTCCAGCTGGGAGTTTTTACTTACGTGACACATTTCTCAGTTAAAACTTAAACAAAACTCCTGATCCGATTATATACAATTACAATGTTAACATTATGGTGCAACTGCTATTTAAACAACTTAAACACTTTCAGCATGCTGCCAACCTTTTGGTGTCTTTAAGGTTAGACAATTACCACATATCATTACTGAACCTGGCTACCTGTACTAAATAATACTGCAAGTATAAAGTTAAAAAAAATGACAAGTAATTTGTTTCAAATTCAGAAATGTAAGCCTGACACTGTTTGACAGACGCAGCAGCACTTTTCGTGCTATCTGTAGTGTAGGATGTTTTGAGATCACGCATGCTCATCACTGCTTCTTGGCACAACAGCACCTGTTACGGGGTACAGTAATCATATAACGTCACAGGGCGGGCCTACGTAGAGAACATTACATAATTATTTATTAATTATTTGATATTTTTCCGAAAGACATACTGTTTACTGCTAAAAGTGATTGTTTTTTTAACAGGTAAAGCAATTATGGAAAGTGTGGGATCACGATGGAAAAGTCATCTACCGTATGGTTGTAATGGTGGGAAACTGAATGTTGTGGTTTAATAATGTCATTTTTCTCAATGAAAGCCCTGCCTCAGAGCTCGGCTCAGAATAATCAGAAAACTGTAGAAGGAAATGGAGACAACTCTCTGCTGGTAGAGAAGCGTGCTTTCTTCAGTCAGTCACAACCAGTCAGCTTTCACATTAGTTTCCCTCCACAGCCTTAACTGAAGAGTTCCTATAATAAACACGCAGAGAATAAAGGATCTGAGTTGCAGTGGTTGGAGCCAAATCGGATAATGTAAAAAAGTGACAGATTCATCAATATGCTGTATTAAGTCAAGAAAGCAATTTCTATTCATAAAATCAAAATAAAGAGTTGAATGCGATTCCTTGCTTGTTGCTCACTTAGCCACTCACTCACCCACTCCCTCATTATCTCACTCTTCCCTTCATTCCCTCTTTATAGTTGTTATAGTTCCTGAATAACTTATCCCTCGCTGCATTTCCACCTCTCTTGCTTCTCCTCCCTCTCGGAGTGTAGGAGAGATAACTACTGAGGAGCTGACAGCGGTAGTGGTCCTATACTGTGGGCTCGGGGTGGGAGGTGAGTGGGAGGCTCGGTGTAGCATGTCAGCCATGCTGCTGGCAGCAGGGCTTGCCAACTTAACTTAGCACAGCCCAGAGTTGCTAAACAACTCCAACAACTTGGAGGTAAAAGTTGATTTTCTCTCTTCAGTCATGTAATGGCTCTAAGCCAAGAATGATTCCATGCGATTACTTTTTTTCTTGTCTGGCTCATTCAATTTCCACATTTCTATGTTGCAGATTAGTATGACGAACACAAATGACAACACGCGCGTGAGTGAGGAGAAACAAATAGTTTCAGATAGTTGGGTCTAGTCATATCGCTGTTCTGCATTTGTTAGGAACCTCTCAGAAGGCTAGGCTCAGAATGTAACGTCAGCATGGCTGCGTGAATGGCTGGCTCTTAAACTCAAAGCTGAGCTTTCAGATCTGTGGGATTGGGCTGTACACGGTGCACATGCTCTGAGGGAGCACAGCACACCCAGGCAGATTTAGAGGCTTGTTTGTTTATTTCCTCTAAGTGTACAAGACAGAATGCTTTCCCGCATTAATATTCAGCATCAACTCATACACAACAAGGCACGGAAAAGATAGAGAGTAGGAGAGAGAAAAGGAGAGAGATGGAGGTATGGAGGCGGACCTCCTTGCGCTGTTGCTCCTTGAGGAGGAAGATTATTTAAAGACTGATTGAGACACCAACGTCAGACGGATTGGGAGCGTGAAGGCAATCAGTGAACAGATAAGGAGCTGTTACCTGAAGACGCAGCACTGTGCTGACTGGTTGGGTAGTCCTCCCTGCACTGTCTGATAACAGCCTACTTTTAATGACCAGTGAAAGCTGGCAGGAGACGGACACTAAACAGATCAACCTCTCCTCCCCTCCGGCTGCGCCTGGCTCGGCTCACTGCTACACTAACCCCCTCCTCTCATTCCATCCATCTAGTCCTCCTGTAGTCAATTTCTCCATCCTGTCATTCCACCAGCCACCTATCCCTCAAGTGATGCTAAAAGCAAGGGTGCTAACATACGCCGCAGCCAAGAGCTATGATTCATGTAAATACACAAATGCATGTGGATGCTCACAGATATCCATGCACGGGATACATGGATTCACGCGGAAACAATGCTCATACTTTTTCCTTTTATATGTCTCCTGTTATTTGTTCGAGCATTAGACTTATAGAATTCACAACACAAGACACACACGCACTTAAAACTAACAATAATTCACACAAAAGCATTCCCCTAAACCTCTTCACTTTAAAAGGTAGGCATTTCCTGCGTTTCCTCCGTCTTGGTGGATTACAATTAGCCAGGGATTCTCCTGCAGGGCATAAATGTGTTGCTTTCAGATACAGGGATCCATTTTACTCTAATGTAATTACTGTACAGAGGCTCCTGGTGCCCTCGTCAGCCACAGATTAAGGGCACTCTCGCCCACCACTTGCTCTCACCTTTGGCTCCCTAGCAGAAACCATGCTAAACAGCCTTACTCACTCCTCCCTCCCTTTTCTGTCTCTCTCCCTCGCTCACTCACACCATCTCTAACCAAGCTCTGCCAATAACGTAACCCTCCCCAACGCCTCTGCTTTTGTCTATTTGCTCTCATCCTCCGGGCCATGTAAGCTGATAGGCTGTCAGGGGTCAGCTGGCTGTGAGTGATTGGCTTAATGGGCAAGGCCAGAGCCTCTGCCTGGGAGCCAATAAGGAACAGCAAACTGGCCTGTACCCCCTTGTTGACCTCCGCTTGCCCAAAGCAACGGCGACACGCCTCTGCAAACACAGCCGAGGGTGGGAGCACCGGCAGCTCCCAAGAGGGGTCCCCCATACACATACACACACATTTTGATGTAAAACCACTCGTGCACAAAATCAAACAACTTCTCTCTCTTTTTCTCTCTCACACACACTCTCACCCCTTCACTCACATATACACACTTTGAGATTATACATCTGTCTGCCAAGTGAGGATCCCTCACATCTCTGCCACCTTTTCAGTTTCCTTTTCTCTGTGTCATTATCCCTCTTTCTTTCATTCTCTGTGTCGTCTTCTTTCTCTGCCCATCGCCCCCTCATCCTAAGTCTGTCTTAGTGAAACACAGTTCTGACATCAAAGTGGCAGAAATATTAATCCTACCACAAGTAACTGCTCCAAATGTTGGGATCAAGAACCAGGTCGAGGATAGGTGGAGGGGGAGAGACAATAGAGGGGAGGAAAATGTGTGTGTGTGTGTGTGTGTGTGGGGGGGGGGGCAATGGCATAAAGAAAGACAGAAAAAGTCAAATGTATGGAGGGCGTGAAGTGCACATTTTACAATGCTAGAGTGAAGCCCCTACACAACAATTATGGTTGACTAATCTCCAAGTATAATACAGGTCTCACACACTATGGCTCTCTGCCTTGCAATTAGCATAATCATACATCATAAGACCACACAAATGTGTTGAACATGAGCTCTAAAATAATGGGCCAAATGCTACAAAAACAGCCATCAGAAAACACCAATGTATGTTTCATATCACAATATGATGAAAGGCTGTCCAGTTCAGTGTAGGTTGCTATTCCTTAGTGAGTTATTTCCCAGATGTGTGAGATAATGAGACAGAGAGACAGATGGGCAGCAGCGATGGCAACACCTGTGTTTATACAGTCATGTAGCATTTAGCCAAAGAAGTATATGCTTTAAATGGCAAAGACAGACATTCCTGGGCATGTCATATGTGCAGTGTGGGAGTATGTTCTAGTGACACATGGGACACATGGGCTGATAAAGGGACCTGTTGTCCATTCAAAAGAGCATTTTTTGATATATATTTTTTATAGTGTTTATAAGTGTTAAATGTTAAATGTTTATAAGTGTTAAATGTGATTTCAGAAGCCTCTGCTAAGGTATAAGTAGGACTGTACGAGCAACATTACCGTCTATCTATAATTATTATGTGTTGTAATGTGTTCATTAGATGTGTTCAAACCAACACAGAGGGATCAGGGTTGAACACTACAATGTACATTGATCATGGCTCAAACAAAGAAGATTATTTGATGTTTACCAGGCTTAAGAGCGTCTTTTGAAGAGTTTGGACATCTGTGTGTTCAAATGAAGAACATCATTCTTAACCTCCTGAGGGGTGGGCAAAAGCAAGGCGTGTAATAGTTTAAAAAGGTCACAGGGAACACCAGGGTAACAAATAGAAAACTACAGACGTCTCTTGTAGTGGCTGATGGACACAATGACCAGAAGAAAACTGAACAATGGTGCAGTAGTAGCGCATGGCAAAGTTGCCAGGATAACGGGTATCCTTTGAAAAGTCATTACTGTTCATCTACAATTTCTTGGAGGACATTTCGTTAAGACAGAAGGGTGTTTGAAGAACGTTTCATGGATAGATGAGACCAAAGAAGACCTTTTTAGCTTCAACAACAAATGCTGTGTTCACAATGACCAAACACCACATTCTTCTATATAAAAACCTCACCCCCTCCGAGAAACAGTGGCGGCGGTGGTACCAGTATCATGATTTGGGCCTGCTTTGCTGCCTCTGCAGTACAATGAATCGCCATAACTTATGGAGCTATGAATTCTGAGTAGTAGTTGACGTCTGAGTCTAGCAATTCAACAGAATGATGTCAAGTTAGCCATCTGTGAACTAAAGTTCAAAATAAAATGGATCTAAACATACAATTTGTTTTAAAGCATGCAAAAATTCTCCCAAGACCACGTGTAGGTACGGTAAATAGTTATTATAAATGTTCAGTTGTGGTAACTGTAGTAACGTTTGCTTTGACAGTTCCTTGATCATTTACTTTTAGTATTTTACCAGGTAATTATCACATGTAACAATTTGTTAAATGTAGAAAAACTACAGCTGCATTTCTAAGAAAAACTTTGACTACTATACTGTACATCGGAAATAGACAAGATTCCCATAAACCAGTGTCAACTTACTAAAGTCAACTCTAACGATTGTAACTGCAACTGACGAGTAATAAAGAAGGTGATTATACAGATTGTGTTTCATTGTTCATCATTCATTTTATTACAAAATGAAACTGGTCGCAACTACAAGGCACTTATTTTAATAATGTGGATTAATGTGAAGCTCGTGTGATATTTACTGTATCATTACATTACTATAATTTTTCTATGTATTTATCAGGTATATGCTTAGTACTTAGGGGGCTGTAAAAAGGTTGCCAAAATGTTCAAGCATCACTGTGTACACGGACATGTGTTTGAGACTTTCTCCACCTAAATTCGTATCATGTAACTCTCGTCTACATAACGGTTCCCTCTAAGTGTGGACAACACCTCTAGTCTAATTAATAAAATAAATGTTGCTCATTGAGTCATAGGGAAGCTAAACACAATTAGCTGTTTTTGTTGGAATTGCTGCATGAGATTATTTGGATCCATAATGCGTTTACACACCGTGGTGCCAGCAGTGCTGCGATGCATTAAAACCTAAACACAAAACCAAAAGAACAAATAAATCCTTTGTTAGGTAAACAACCAAGTGTGATAGACTCGACCAACCAGACTAAATATTAAACAGGGTAAACATAGCACGAGAAATGCTAAGTTGAAAGTTTTTTTGGTATTATGTGTTTTCTATTACAGATTTCACATACAAACAGAATCTAGTCACATTCGTTGTGTAAAAATCATACCCGCTTTGGAATGAGTATGATGAGTGTTTTTAAAACTTAAATCAAAAGACTGTATGTACACGTTAACTAATCCTTTTTATATGCAGGAAAACACAGATATTAAATTGTAACCAAACAACACTGGTCATAAAAGGAGAAAATGAGATTTGTCTCTTTTTCCTTTCTGAAGCAACAAAAAGTTGGCAGTGACATAAACATAAAAAATAAAAGGACAACTCTTTGGGGTTCGTGTCAAAGTTTACAGCATGTCAAAAACAGAAGGTACTCTGTGGCTCATAATGCTGGACTATAAATTTCAGGCAGAGCATACTTTTGGACCAGGCGTATGAATGCATGGTTGAATGTGGCCATATCAAATGCATGGGAACACATTCCCTACCAAGAAATGTGACACAACAGGAAATGGCTTAACAGATTTTTCTTCTGGACTACAGGGGCTAATAACTGTCACTTTAGTTTAGGCCCACAGACAGTCAGCTTCATGTGTCTGCTTAATAATTTGAAGAGGGAGACCTTTGTATAAAAATACTGCTAAACGGATAAAATCTTCCCAGACCGGGTCCACTGCCCTGACTGCAAACAAGTCCCCCAAGAATCCCACACTGTCTGAGAGGAACCTGTGTGAGTGTGAGGGTGAGGTAAGAGGTGAAAAAGGTTGGGAGTATGAGATATTCTAAGAGTCGCACTGGGTTTTGGTGTAAGGTAAATGGTGGGTTAGGTTTGTGGGGCCTCATGTCCCTCAGCTCTTTCTAGCTCTTTTTACTAGTTTTGGCATTTATTAGGCTTTATGCTGTGCACTTAATCTTTATTGGGATTTACAGTATGAACTGACCCAGACTGAATATCAGCCCTGAGAAACTAAATACTGTTCCCTTGCTCTTTCACCACTACTGATAACTCTCCCTACTGTTTATTTAGTGAAATTAATACAAGCATTTGGGGTATAATCATACATTGTGGAAATGAAAACATCTTTGCTCTTTCAGCCAGATTTAGAAATCTGACAATTCTCATTTTTGTTATGCCATTGTCATTCTGCTCATGTGTAAACGTGTGAAAAGCAATGATATGAAAAAGCAAAGCAAAGGAAAAACAAACAGTGGGGATGAGAAGCAGGCGGAAGCCTGTAAAGCCTGGTGACCGGGGTCAACTCTCTCAGATACACATCACTAAGAGGAGCTATAAAAGTTCAAGAGGAGGTGTCTCTGTCGATCCAGAGAAAATAAACCCAATCCTGACTATACAAGGACATCAGCATGGAACGCACGGAGGCCCAGTCTGAGTAACAACAACAAGCAAAAAGGACAAATCTACATCCATCATTCAAGGGCAGATGCAGAAGATCTTACATGAAGGAACACACAATGTCCATAAAGCTTTATATTCTCTCTCACCGCACACGTAACAGCTTTCACTCACTCACCCTCACACCCTGCAAAGGAAAGGATGTTTGAACTGGGATTTCAGAGCATCAGGTATCCAGGTCCTGCTGCATGTTCCTAAGATCTGACGTGTAGTGGAAGGTTAACAAGAAATTACTTTTCCCCAGGATACAGGGGGACAGATCAGCGCGCGTCATGTTACACACAGAAAAACCTACACACAAATACGCAGGCCCAGAAAGTTCAAATGCACATAAATATTAAAAACTGTATAACCACATCCTTATAGGAAACCACAGGGACTCCCTCATACAGTCAGCATAAATAACCAACAACAGACTGTTCATCATCACTTATTGGTGTATGTACATGCCGGGGGTTTGCCGAAACATGACTGGTTGGTGCATTCATCAATCTGATAGTGATCAGTACCATATAGGGGAGATTAATCATTAGCTCTGCAGGGGCAAATGCATGGCACGGCAGATAGTGATTATTGATGGGTTAATCCCACAGCTTTGCATTCAGGCAACAGCCTCGGGGTCTATCACGCTAAGAAATTATTGCTCTCATATTAAGGCATTAGGATATGTTGGTAATATGCAGAGTATTAAAGTAGCACTGGGAAAATTAGGCCCATTATGGTTAATGCACCATATTCGTATCAATATTTTAGTGCAGTTACCTTAAGCAGACTGCAAATATGCGTTTTCAGAGAAATAAGAGAAGGATTAAGACATTTACTGGTTCATGACAGAGTTACCAATGGAAAACTAGAATCCTATCATAATCCTCAGTTTTTCATAGAATCAATTCTCTCTCTCTCTCTCTCCAACGTTCCTTTCCCTCTCTCCCTTTCCAGCTCTCCTGGAAGTGATGTTTTGCAGAAGTGCTTTTAAAAGCCCCAGAGGGTAAATAGTGCTCGAAAAGTAAACAGAAATGAGCTGACCTTGCCAGAATTTTGGCTCTTGACAGCAGCGCCGCTTGAAGACTTCAAGCAGCAAGGGTCACAACTATAAACAAATCCATTCCAATGCCAGCAATACATACACACAGATAGAAAGCAAATGAACACAATTAATGAAAACTCCAGAGAAAGAACGGGAAAGAGTAGGAGAAGGATTGAGAGGGAGAAAAACTGATCATAAGAGAAGGTGGACATTTAATGGCTAACGAGTATGACTGGTGGAAAAGTGCAAGAGGAGGAGATGAGGCAATAACACAATGGAAAACGGGGTGAAAAATTCCTCACCAGTGTATTTAAAGCCAGATGTGAGTAACTTTACCTGGCATCTGTTTTTGTTTTAGCCCAGAGGTCAAAGTTCATGGTTCTTGTTGGTTCTGAGCTGTTGGGCTTCCATCCAGCCACCAAGGAACATTATCACTTTCAACATTTATAGTTCATCTACTGTAGCATCACGTGGCTCACCAAGAGGGCTTGAATCATTTCTTTTAGACATTTTGAATGTAATAGCTTTTACTTGATGTGGACAGTAGCTATAAGGGGCTTTTGTGATTTTATGAGTTTTGGAAATACAATGAAAGTGTAGGTAAAGGGCTGTGTAGTGTCACACAGCAGGGAGAGGAAGGGGTGGGTAAAGTGGAATGACTGGCTTCTTAGTGCTAGTGCTAGCTTAATTTGCGTTACTTTGAGGCAGAAGTGAGAAAAAGTCAGGATAAATTAAATGGTTTCTCTTTGTTTAGTTGAAGGGAAAGCCAGTATGCTAAGTTTGTGGTGATGTGTTGGCTGTAATGATATTACTGCAAGTGTGCTTGGTCAAAATCATTGCTCATTGATGAAGTTGGAATGCACATGTTGTTCATACAAGACTACATGGCAACAGAGAAAATGTTGTCCTGGCGAGCTGGGTGGTGAGAGAATTAACTGCTACAAAGCGAGATTCAGAAGGACAAGCCATTGTTGAAACCGCAACGTTGCTATCACCAGACAAACCTAAAGTGTCAGTCAACAAGAAGAGTCAACCACTGTAGTAGTATTTCAGTTTTTCTCTTCTCCGGCCTATGATGAAACATATCGGAAACGTAACACCAAACTGAACATTTTCATTGACGAGACAGCCATGGAGCTCGACACAAGGGAGTACTTGCTGTCATTAGACTTTGGGCAAATAACAAACTGAGGATTTACTCAGGACCGACTCTCCCAATCCCAAACGGAGGGCAACAGAAAGAAGATGTAGCACCATCAGTGGTCAAATTATTTTAAAACAGATGAACCAAGAGCTAAGGAGATGAATTCAAAGTTATACACATGTAAAAAATAGTGTTTGTGAGTGTTCTTAAAGAAAGTTAGTTCACAAAGGGAGAATAAATAAATGTCAGCACCTGGAACCACACTGACACTGACAAACTACTCCGTCTAACCTTTGATGATTCATTACGCTCCTGTTATGCAATTAGAAGATAAAATGTCACTGCACCTATAAAATTCCTCAGTGTGCGCACTCATTGGAATCTCATCTCGCAACAAACTGAAAACATGCATCTCCTTCATTCTCAGATGCACATGTGTTACAGTCCTAGGAGAATCCTCCATTTACAGTCCTAGGTGGCCTGGTTTGTGGCAGTCTACAGAATGTGGAGTGTGTCTCCTTAGGGCAGTGTTTGTCATGTCGAAGAATCTTGTTATATACTCCATGTTCCTCAACCCTGTGATAAGTCATCATTATAGCTGGCCAACCTGGCAACACAGTGATAAGGGAGCCATGTTCAATCACTACTCCAGCTAATATTTCAAATTCCATATTGTTTGCCTGTGGTGGAAGTTCCCTCCCTCCAGCTTATGTATGCTGTTTTTGTCTGTTTGTGTCTCCGCTGTTCTCTCCTTCTTCCTGTCTCTCTCCCTGGCTCTCCCATGAGGGAATGTGAGGATGAGTGGTGTCTGTAACCCTGTCAGAAAGGAGGAGGTAATGTTAACACACTGCAGTGCTGCTGTCATGCCAGCTAGACATAATGTCCTTTACTAAGGAGAAGGAAGAGGGATTACTCACAAAAAAAAAACACAGAGCACAAACTCAACTCAATTTGAACACAAGCTCAGACGTTATTTAAAATGGAGGAGTCATAAAACACATTGTTCTAAATGTGTAACGATGTAGACTTTGAAAGAAAGAAATCTGTCTGGAGTTTGGGCTCCGAGTAACACAACTGTCTGAAGTGAAGCAGTCTTCTTCTCTGTAAACATTCCTCCACACAGGCCCTTCTCTGTTTAGTGGTCTTCCAACAACCATAGGCTTCAGGTGGGGTCTGACCACATCCGTTGGGAGAGTGCGAGAGGCCTCAACTATCATCACATCAATAGTGTCCTCTAAACTTCTTGTGAGCTTTCACCCTCTCTCTAACTCTCATAAAAAATGATGGGTTCGGCTTGGGAAAGCATGGGCTCCTGCGGCTGTGTTTATACAGCTTTAAGAGAAGGCAGTTTAGCAGGTGCATAGCGCTGTAAGTACAACCGCAATCCACCGCTAAGAGGATTAAAAGCTAGGATGATATCTTTCTAGTAAATAACATTTCTCTGGAAAGAAAATACAGCAATAATGGAGCTCTTCTCATTCCCCTGTCTTCATCCTCTTTGCATTGGAAGACAAAAAGTAAGTGAGAGGTAGGGAGAGAGAGAGAGAGTGTGTATGGACTGAAAAAAAAAACAGGTGTTAAGCTTCTCCAAACTGGCCTGTGTAATGGGGTTCTGTTTGGAGGGTGTGGAGCCAGCGGATAAACAGCATGCTGGTCGATATATTTGCCTCCTTCTTTTCCATAATCCCAACAGCGTCACCCAAAGAGTATGCATTATAAGCATCAGAAGCGTCTCAAACATATACTAACTTCTCTCACAGAGCCCCATTCATGGACAAGCTAAGCTCCTGTGCTATATCGCTTTCCAAACTGGCAGGGATAGGATACTCATAGCCAAGTAAATGGAGATGAATCACAGAGGGCTGAATTTCCATCATCTGGATGGGCCCTACACAGACGAGTGTTACCAGTGCCAGAACATGTCATTATTTATCCCTATTTCAGTCGCTGCTTTAAGTTGTGTTGTGTTACAAAAGTGATTTTAGACCTCAGCGGTCAATAGAGAGGTTATCTGCCTCCCACAGCAGGGCCGAGCCCACTCATATCATGACAGCAGAACACCTGGTTTAAGCCTAACATGTCGCCGGCCTGGCCTGTGATCCTTCTTTATTCTCAGTGTCTTTTCTTTTTGCTTTTAATTTCTTAATTCCTCCAGGGCAGTGCTCCGTAACTACCTGGGGGTTCCTCTCCCCCCCTGTCCACTCATATAAAGAGATGTACTGAATGTTTACACCTGCTCGGCCCCACCAAAGCCCATGGGTGGAGTTGGTGACCTGCCCACTCTCTCCTCCCCACTCCTCCCTACCCTAAAGGAAACAATCAGCCTGTTACGAAGGCATCAATGGCTGTCCCAGCTGGAGTTCCCCTTTGGTTATTGAGTGCGAATAGGGCGCTACTGTGCATTTGTGTGTGTGTGTGTGTGTGTGTGTGTGTGTGAACAACCAGTGTTGTGATGAGCACTGTTCAAAACACTCTCCAAGACCAAGTGGATGGGTGGGGCAGTGGACTCTTTTCCACCTCATATTACACAATGCGGCCAATTCTGTTGCCCGCTGAAGTGGAGAGAGAAGGAGGGTAAAGTGCTGGCCTTGAGTGGGTATGAACCCCTAGATCAGTGACCTGGCGCGACAATGGGCCCTCTCACAAGCAGACGCCTTCTTCAACCCTCCAACACGACTAAGTTAATCCCCTGAGCCGACAGTCTTACTGTTTATTCTGAAGCACAGAGTTAGCCTAATTATATACAAAGAAAAAGGCATGTTTCAAGTAGAAGCCAATCAGTAGTGGAGCGACACTTAAATACTATGTTGTGAATTCTGCAATTTGTAACTGCAGAGTTACTTGACGGAGAAGATCCTCACGGGAATACGATGCTAACCATTTCTGATAAAGGTAGTTACAGGCTAGCTGTTCCATATTAAATGAATGACTTTCAAAAAGGCACACCTGATTTACCCAGGTATGTACAGGCATTAAAGAAACAGTTGCAGACCAGCAGCACATACGATCTCTACAAATATTTTAGAATTTCCTAAAACAGGTAAAACAGTAAAATGCTATTTCATAAGTAACATTAACACTGCAACACTATTTGCAGTATTGCAGTAGAGCACACATCTCCAGCCTTTAGAAATATAATTCTGTTGCTACAAAACATATTTTGTTTTGGGTGCACGTGTCACGCGTGTGACTCCTTTATAGCATGGACACACTGTAGAAATGTAGCTGCACTGCTTTATCGTGCATATAGAAATGGCATCCATAGAAAGAGTCAAAAATAAGGGGAAAAACATTGCAGTTACGAAAGCAATAATCTTATCAAATCCACGGAGGGCCATTAAAAGGCATCAGAACCTCTGCCAGCGGGGATAGAGTTCATACTGAGAGATCAGAACATTTCTTCTCTAACCACAGGGAAATGCTACCGGGCTTTTTTATTGTTAAAGAAGCCCAAATTACTGTATAAATGTTCTGGAACCCAAGTATGGTCTGAACTGACACTGCGAGGAAATGATCACAGTAAAAAATGTAACTTTCTGCGCTAGCACCTCCTCATTACAAAAACTAACTGTGTGACATTCCTAAAGTGTATTTTATTCCCACCTCGCATCAGCTACTACTTCAGACTGTCAACGAAATATTAAAAAGGAAAGGAAAGGAAATAGTCACGGAGAAAGGTATGCCATTTTCCTCTGTAGTATCTTGTTAAACGTATGACGACATTTCACACTTTGTACAAATATGTACAGTGTGTATATATACTCATATATTATATTAATTTAGGTGAACTATATGACAACATTATAACACAGACAAGTGTATTTAGTTATAGATGAATTTAACATAACATTTGCAGGTATTTAATGTTCAGTAAATAAAACTTCTATCTACTTATAAAACGTATAAACAAGAATCCAGAGAAGTGTGATAACCTGAAGTGACTCTAGTACACATCCGATTTGGAAGAGCTCTTAAAATACCAAGGTCACCAGCAAGTGTAAAACTTTGCTGTTACTTAACATTTATCAATTATTCTCCCCTATGGATGTTAGTGCTTATTTCAGGTTAGCCTGTGAAACAGCACAACAAAGTGCACCCTTTTCTTCCCCTCTTCTGCTCCCTCTTAGCCCTCCTCCCTCCTTCTCCTTTACCTTTCAGACTGACACTGTGCAGCTCTTTTATCCCAAAGGTTTCAAAGGTTCTCTTCTCGCTGAATACAAAACACTACTGCCTCTTGAACTTTTGATGGTGGCTGAAAAGCAAAAGAAAGTCAGAAACACCTCTCTATAAAGACATCACAGGCAGGGTTCAGGTGTAGTTCACCTGAACTCCATCCATATTCAAAGGGTTTCGCTTCTTCTCCTTCTCCCTCTAGCTAGCTTTTCCCTGTCCAGCTATTGCCACTGAGGAAAGAAAGCCCTATTCAAAGATATAACTCACAAACAGATGACAGAGCTGTATAAGGTCTTAACTATCCAGAAGATGGGTAGTAAAGAGGGCTTACACTGGACAAGCTACCCAGAGACCTTAAGGCTCCGCAGTCCTGGTGAAATCTCATTAATCAGCACCTTGTCTCCCTTTGTTCTTAACTACTGATCTAAGAGGACATGAGATAAAGGTAACACGCATGGACTCTTTCCATTCATCCGTGCTTATGTGGAAGAGAGGCAAAGTCTACAAGGAAAGCATAGTGTTCAAGGGTCTTAGGATAAGCCATTGATTACTGTTTCCCACGTACTTTAATCAGCCTGTACTGACACACTACCTCTTCCAGAGAAGGACACCCCATTGTCTTGGAGATAGAAAACACAGAGTTTAAGGGGTCCATATGCCACGCTAATTGTTTATTGACTGTTCACAGCAAGAAGGAAGATAATTAGGGTCATTAACTAGTGTAACTAAGCAGACACAAGTTGTCAATTCCAGATCCCACCAGGCTCGTTCTCTCTATTGTAACAAGCTGTGTAGGATAACCGGTGCCTTTCCATGGGAAAACAGCTGGAGCAAGCATGGAAACACTTCTTCTCTGTTTTTATTATTCCTCCGCCTCCCCTCTTCCTCCTCTTCATTCCATTTTTTGTTTATTTTTCCTCCTACGGAGTGGGTCATATACATCCTCTCATCAGCTAACATGCATTTTTTTTAAACTCCCCTTTCTGTTGTCTTTTAGATGTCGACATGAAGACAAACATACTCGCACACATACACAATGAAAGTCCATGTGAAATGGGAGACTGCTGTGGTTAAGGCTGATTTGATATGCCTAAATGCAAGGGCTACTATTACAACTCAGTGCTGTGACTCAAGAATTCAAATTAAAAACGTTCCTCGCCCCCCAATCATTCTCACTCTCCCCACATCTCCCCGGCAGTTTATGTAACAATAAATGTTCGGCACAGGAGCTTCCTGTGAATTTGGAGGCAAGAGAAACCTTCATTACCACACCAGCCTTAAATAAACATGTTCCCCTCCTAGTTTTATGTTGTCTCCTGGAATCCCAGGACAGACGACTCCGATGCCTTAAAAACCTTGAGTCATGTGAAGGTCAGGGCGCTGATAAAATATCTCAACAGCAATAGCCTCCTCGTAATATCGTTATTTTTACAGTTTTAAAGCAATGGTGACAAATAAGAGTTTGTCAAATAACTTACGTTATGTATTTATTGTTGACACAAGTTCGGACTTTTATGACTACATCCAGTAAGTGAAATTCTAATCATTTCTACTGTGGAAAAACCTCGAAGCTAGCTCTGTTATTCTATTTGCCAGTAGGCTGACGAGGGGTGATGGAGATCAAACACAAAAACATGGAAAGGAGTCTTTTTCCTCCATCACTTTTTCACCCCGCCTTGACTGTTTCTCATGCACACTGTCAAGAACTTCCACTTCAAAGATCATGAGAAACACTCCTGAAGGCATACTCTTTCATAAAACACGGAGAATGTTTGTATTTTCACTGGTGGAATTTGTATTAAGCGGGTGTCGAGGAGGTGTTGAAAGGGTCCGAGGGAGACGGGCCTACGCGGAGATGTCCGTGGAGTCCTGAGGTTCCGGAGCATGTGGGCAAAACCATCACTTACTCCCAGATGTTATCAGGTCACTACAGCAGCTATGCCTCAACTCCCCAGGGACACACAAACACACAGCTGGGGAAGACATCATGGCAGAGAATATGAACCACAATCAGATAGAGAAGGCTACAGGGTAATTGCCCCTTCCTTTTAAGTGTATGCTAGTAAGACTAAATGTGTTGGCGAGTGAAAGAACATAAGCAGTGCGTGATGGTGTTTTTAAGTGTCGAGAAGTCTATGTCTGTGCTGTCTGTAAACATGCATTATTATGTCCCAGCAGGAAGGGAAACGCAAGCCTGGAAAGCTCAGAAAAAAAGGGAAAGAAAGGGAAGAAGTAGAATACACAGAATCAAGGAAAGAGATGTAGAACTGCAGAGACAGAACAGGGATATAAATGTCTCACAGAAGGATAAAAACAAATCAAACTACGCTATTTTCTGTAACCCCCATAACTTTCACTGTGGCCTGGGGAGCAGTGAAACTCTGAGATTTGCATAACAGCAAAGGGCAATCAATGGAAGAGGGGCCCTTTGTTAGGAACTGTCAACGGAGGTAGGGCCTGGAAGCCTGGAGCCCCCGTGTCAAAAGTGCTTATTTTGGGTGCCACTCGGACATGACAGGGCCTCAAGGACAGGGGTGAAGGGTTATACTGCTAACAACATTAAATGTCACCCCAGTCCAGCTTTACTATGAAAGACATGCAAAGTGGCTTACATCAAGCCCGGGACACACGATGCATTACACTTTCTTAATCGGCTCCCCAAACCCTTTAGAAGGCAGGTCCTGTTACAGTTTATGGATCCATAAAACTAACTTTTCATAAAATGTTGTACAGCTTTTGACACACCGATTAAAATATATTTCATGCTAGCCAAAGATGCTGATTTCCTTATATTTCTGTCATGTCACAGAGGCTCATATGTCTGAAACTCATAGGACACAGTTATGTAGATTCAATCAGATGTGTGTATCAGCGAGGCAGCTGACAAAATGTTGATGTTTACCAACAGTGCAGCTCCCTGTTCCGTTTCTTTCTTTCATTTTGCCAGTTCTTGAATAATGTTCCTCATTCAAAGTTAGCTTTTTCATCCATTATGGATCAATACCATATTTGATTTTGTTTGTTCTGTGCCAAGTGTCAATGTGCACAAGTCAAAGGGAAGCAGCCCTTTGTTTCATTGCGTTAATAAACACAAAAGCATTTAATATTTCATTTCCTCCACTGAGGGGCCTCTGAGACGTCACTGTGCTTAACACCCGGTGTCTGGGAAACTCCTTACACTTTCTATCTCTCCCTCTCTCTCTTCTGTCTTTTGGGTCTGTTTGCAGCTCAGATGTCTGCACAGGACTGTGTTCTGTAACTTATTTAACAAGGTTCATTCTCTTGAAAGCAGTTCTACCCGCAGGACCGACCAAGTCTTTGACTCGACTTTGTGTATATCTATTAATAAATTAACTATTCCGTCACAATCTGAAGGAAAGATTCAATTATTCACAAATTGCAATGCATAATTCCATCAACCGTGTTTTAAGCAGGGCTATAAATAATTTTTGCCATTTTACTTTGGATAATTAAAGCAGTAAATCTCTTTGTGAGGCATGTAACAGCCTTTACTGACTCTATGGTTCATTTTACAATGCAAAAGAAACCACAAATTTTCTGTTATTGTAAAGCCAGCATTAATCAACAGCTTCAGGTATGAATATGTATGCAGCAGTTTAGTTAACATCTCTTATCAGAATTTAAATCACTCATTTATTGGCAAACTTTCAGCTGTGGAGGATGGGAACGGGCAGGGGAATACAGGGGTGAAGGGAAAGAAAAAGAAATATACTGAAAGGGTGAGGATTGAAGGGAGATGTTGCCGAGGGAGGGTGTGAGAGAGTTGGGAAGACAAAGGATGTTGTGTGTGTGTGTGTGTGTGTGTGTCTGCACATATTAGATAGAAATATAGATAGGGAGATCAGTTTACCACAGCAAGTGTGTCCTCTGGCCCTTTTTCACTCGATTTGGGGATACCGCATTAATTTGGGGAAACGTGTTTCTCTCTCTCTCCCCAACTCACTTTCTCACACCCTCTTCATTCGTTCCCTCCAGATGAAGACTCAGTGTGCTCACAGCTCCTCCGCCATATGTCTCAGCTGAGACAAAAGTGCCTCTTAGGGTTTTTCTCACAGTATTTTTCTCCAGTCACACGGTTTGCCCCTGGTCGCTGCACTAACCCAATTAAGAGGAAGCCAATGGCTCCCCCAGGTCAGATAAAGACACTCCCCCTTCTTCTTTCTCTCTCTCTCTCTCTCTCTCTCTCTCTCACACACACACACACACACACACACACACACACACACACACACACACA
>JAUMHF010000026.1:8950879-9009743 GCA_032359275.1 Microctenopoma steveboyesi
GATATAGACACTCCCCCTTATTCTTTCTCTCTCTCTCTCTCTCTCTCTCACACACACACACACACACACACACACACACACACACAGAGCTCTCTGCTGCCCCTGCTGACCTCTCTGAACCTCACAAAGATAACAGCTGCTCACCATCCACTTACACCGATATGAACAATGAGTGGTCTTCCTTAAACAACAGTGAACAATGAAGACAACGAAGTCGATAAAAGTGCACACTGTGACTTGCCAGGTAAAAACAAAAGAAATGAATCCGACAGACAGGTTTGCATGTTTTTTGTGAAGTAAAGCAAGAGAGATAGTTTAAAAAATCCATAAAAAGTAGATTATTTAAAATATTATGTAAAAAAAAAGACACATCAGGAAATTAAAGCCCTCTAGGGTCAATCAGACATCTATGTGTGGCCAGTACATCCAGGTGTGGCAACTGACCAAGTGAGAGAGAGCAGAGGCCAAGAAAACAGAATGATTTCTGAGGCCACATACACATCAATCAACCGTCTGTCCATCCTCCCTCTTTCTTGTCTTTTACCACTCTCCCTTTCTGGCCCTCTATCTTTCTGTCTCACCCACACACACCATGGCTGTCTCAATTAACCCACGGTTAATCTTGGACCTCCCGTAGCAACTTCTAAAAGGGATCTGGGTAGAATGAGAGATGGTATCTGCCAGAAAGATTACAGTGCGACAGGCAGATCAAAGAGGGCCGGACTTTGGGCCCCAGCGATTAGTGGTAATTAAATAAAGTATGTCTGTTTAAACTTCATTAGCAGCTGGGCGTTTGCTCCACCAGAGTAGGCACAACTCAACCGTCCTTAATTAAAAGATAATCCACAGGATCACCCCCTAATCTCCTTCCAAAATATGCTTTCTCCACCCCCCCCATGACGAAGGTTTTCAGTCCGCTGCTACTACAGAACAGGCCGGTGGGTGGAGGTGAGCACTAAAGCCGCCAACAGTCAGCCAGGCGTGTGGGTTGTACCTCTCCCCCCTCTCCCTATCGCCCGACCTGGGGAAGGGCAGAGAGGAAAAAACCTGCCCCCGATAACATCAATTTAGCATGCTATTATCTCCAATGGTGGAAAACTACACTCTGGCAAAGTCTGACATAAATCTTGGCGAGCTGGGGGGACATTGAATATGCATGAGCTGAAACAGATATGACACTGCTGGCACATTAATATTCTTGTCACTGGAGGTTTTCAAACTTTCAAGTCGATGACTTGAGCGAATCCAGTCTGGAGTTTCCATAAAACAGGGCAAAAGAATATTATACATAATTAAAGACCTACAAGCTTCTGAACTCTGAGGGCGAATAAGAGAGGAAGAGAAAAAGAAAAATGTATTGCTGAAGATTCCATAGAATTTAGATGAATCCACAGTTTGAATAAGCGTGAAGGGATATGACTGTATGGATCAAATAAATTCTCTATCAGTGTCACTTTCTTGATATTCAGGGCCAAGGAGCACATGCTCAACATTTAAGTATTTCATAAAAATAATGTGTGTGTGGGAGAACTTCGTATGACACCACATGCGAGAAAGAAGGATGTTTTAAAAACTGGGTACACATACAGTTTAGTTGTCAAAGTCACTCAGCCACATGCATCTAAAGGCAGAGAAGAGGTCTGATGGTTAGGCTGTAGCTTTGTTTAGCAAACGAGCGGATATCGATCCAAACGTTGTGATGATTACATGGTCGTGGCTCCCAGGCTTGAAATTTCCAAAGTCCCTCTTTGCGTCACTCACAGAACGCAGTAGGATCTTTCATGGCGCAGTTTTTTCTCTCCTTCTTTGGTTTCCTTTGCCCACTGGTAAGTGGTCATATGACTTCTCGATCAAACTCACACTTACTCTGTTATCAAAGGTCATCTTAGAATCATCAAATTTTTTAATCTTGTTTTCAGGGGGAGGGGGATTAGTAGTTCCTGCTCTCTGTTTTTATTTATGTCTATAAAATCTTGGGCCCTGAGCAACCCAAAACAAACTGGCCACCCTGAATTTATCCTGGTTGCTCTTTCGCAAACTGTTTATTCTCCCCATCACTCTCCTGCTCTCCCAAAACTCCTCCACAACACCACACATAAAACACACGCACGCAAAATACATTTACAAACCCGCTGCCCCTGAGCCCTAGTTGTCCCAGATTACTTTCAGTTCATTTAAGGGAAGACACACAACGTGACCCATCTCCACCCAAATGTCTTATTAAACTCAGATGTGCGACCACTTTCCAAACAACATGTTCTTATCCTTGCTCTGGTTAAACCACAGGGTAAAAAAGGGAACCACTGAAACACTATGGTATCTTCAGACTGATCAGGCATGCTTTGGGGTTTGACCCAAACTGTGCGAATGCTTATATTTCCAAGAGAAGGACAGCGAGATGAATAGAGAGAGAGATGGCCCACTGATCCTGCTGTGGTTTGCTGACCAAGGAAAGGGCCGCAGGGCCTGGTGGCGCAGCAGCGATCCAGGCCACAGTCTGTCTGCCTTGTCAAACAGTCAGAAAGAGATGAGACTGAGCATGAAGGACCAAAACTGTCTATGAGAAACTCAACTATACAGTAAGATAGCAAACTCTACACTGTAGAATATATTTATACCCTGTATATCTCAGCATCAATTATACTCAAGCCCAGACAGGTTGGGTGGTTATGCTGTTATCTGAAGATCTGCCAGCAGCAGTGAAGAAATGTTTAGACTAATGGCACATCTATATCATATAGAGTGTTGCTACACATTCTGCATCATGCCGTAGAATGACGGATTGATCAAATCTTTGCTTGCATACATTAAACTGTCATTTGGTTCATTGTGTTATGTAAGATTGACTCTAAACCAATGACCTGTCATACTAGAAGAAGCACACTGAAGGCATAAATTATCTGATTTACACTGGCAGCATATTGTTTAAAATGCACAGTAAAGTCTCAACAGTAGTGTATTAGTTTAAAAGGTGGCAGTTAATCACAGCACAACGCTGCAGTTCAAGACCACAGAACACATATAATGGATGAGCCTGTGATGCAGTACTACAATAAAATACACTTTCAACTGAGTTACAAAAGAGCTCACCTCTCTTTATACTACTAAATAAATAACCTTCTGCCTCACAGACATAAACCTTTAAACACGTTGATACTGCAATCACAGCTGACAGAATCCCACTTGAAACGAATTACATTTGTTATATTAACTTCTTCAAGAAAATAATATATTGACCTCTCTCTCTCGTGCAACAGCAGCGGCTATAGAGATGAGGTTACCATGGTCACCGTAGGAGTTGCAGGAACAACAGTAGCCGAAATGGTAGAAAACAAGAAGCGACTGTGAAAGAGTGCACATGGGGGAGAGAGATTACATCGGCAGCATTGTAAACAGACATATTTCAAAAATTGATCCCACTCACATAACAAAGCTGGGGAGCAGACACATAGCCTGACCTTCACCATCTCTTAAGCAGACCAACAGTAAATAAATAAAACCTTGCTCTTTTGACAGCTGCTATCCGTAAGCCTGAGCCAGCAACAGCCAGGCCAGACTCCCCTGTACCATTCCTCTTCCACCTCCTCCCATCACTTCACCTCTCTTCATCGTTTGTGTGGAGTATCTGTGCACCTTCGGGTTATTCATCATTCGCAGTAATATATACTCTCTACTCTATTTTACTCCCCCCTCTATGTTTCTCCCTCCAACAAATTCATTTTGCCCTTGACAGGGACCAGCCTATGTTTTGCCACTGGACACCCTGTGTGTAGCCGCTTCTATGACACTTGACGACAGGCATTTAAAGGCTGCCCATTCCCAACTGGACGGTGCTTTAGATAGAGGACCCAGTCTGGCAGGGAAAGAAAAGTAGGGACAGTAGTAGGGGTGGGGGGCGGGGGTAGAGTCAAGAGGTGCGCAAGGACAGCTCAGCCTTGTCACACCATTACAAGCAGCTGTGGCTATATCGCTGTCTCCCTCCTGAAGGTGTTTTTCAGCTCCAGCTGATAAAAAGCCCCTGGGCAAGGTGCTTAGGTCAGGTCTTTAAACACAAGGGGAAATCTATTCCGCCTCTCGGGCTCTTCCTGGCTGATGCCACGGTTCTCATTTCCCCACTCGTTGCCTTAATTTGGCGGCAAGGCCAGATCCTGTTGGTGTCAGCGAGCTTGGTTAATGGGCAAATGTCAGAGTCACAATGGCGCAGGGAATTGTGAAGCACCTTGTATCGTACATGGCAGCTGCACAGGAAGATAATAGATTAATTTCATGAGTGTCTGAGCCCTACAGGACAATATTGCTTTTTCTTTTTCCAATTCCATTCTCACCGGATTGTCGTCTCACATTGATACACACATCTACAGTACACACTATAAACACACGTTCCTGTAAATACAAACATGCTCACCATCTTTTCTTTCTGAATTTATATTAGCAGTGACACTAATTTCTTACTTCCCCTGCCTCCAGAGTAAGCTGAAGGCAAGGAAAGCCAGAGAAAAGAGGAGAAACAATTCCAAAGACCTGTGTAGTCCCACTCTATCTATTCTAGAGATGAATTACCAGCTAAATAAATAAGTATTTTTCACCCTTACCATGCACTTGGGCAGAAACCTTTCTGTCCTCACCCTAAAATAGTTCAGTTTGTAGTTTGTACCCATATGGAAAGAAAAATATGATCCACATGGAACAAATGGGATGAAGAGTTGAATAGTCAGCTTACAGAGAAACCTGTCTTTCTATGTCACACAGAAAATGTGTCATCTGGTCAAAGAGATGTTCTATATGTGATGATGAACTGGTAGGCTATTGACTGTACTTTACATAAGCATATGCTCCTAACAAGAATTACCAGAGCAGAGCATATCTTCTCTGGTATGTGTGCATGTAGAGAGTAGACAGCAATTAGGCAGACTGACAGCCCCACTGCACTACAATCCATGCATTTATGAAGACATGTGAGGAGAATAAGAATGCATACTTGTTCTGTTCCACCCAAATGAGATCCTGTCTACAGAAATGTGGATATATAATTTAAATAAATTCACATTTTCTTCTGATATAAAAAGAATAACACAGCATCAATTTGCATGTTTAGAACAGTCTCGTTTGACCTCAGTAAGGTTAAAACCACCCATCATGTGTCTTGCTAGGGAAGTGCATGTCAAAGTGGCAGCTCTGGGTTGTTATGACACCGTACAGTCTCAATGAAGAACAAGATTTTGGTGCTGGAGTGATGTTGCCTAGGCAGGGCATTTTTGCGGGCATTGAGCTATTGCCCTCACTCCACAAGCCACAGCAGCACACACTCAATCTGCACTTCAATGAAATCTTTTCATGACATTAGAAAAGAAATAAATCTGAGGGCCTGCTTGATACTTTTTTCCCTGACTGCATCACAAAGGAGGGCAGAACAATGGAGGCATTGGGCTGTTGCAGAGCTCGATTAAGATGTACTGCTGAAACACACGGCATTATTATGAGGGCATGCCGGCGGTGGCCCAGACTTCACAGAATGATGCACATTGTTAGCATTACTGATCCTGCAGCTTTCCGATAGGAGTAAATGCCTGGAATTCCAGGCCGCCTACAACGAGATGCCACGCTAGCCAGTCCATATTAGCGTCTGTGATGTCATCGCACTGTAAAATGCGAGGCAGAGAAAGGGTGGTGGAGTCAGCTTATCCACAGGAATCATGCACATAGTCAGCAGCACTAATTAAGCTAAACCTAATCAAGTTACCAAAAAAGGATTAATTATCTTACATATCTTGTGAGATTACTAAAAAAACTCAAGCCGATTTTAATAGGTACAATGTCAACTAATGACTAATAGCTATTGGACAACAGAATACTAGAAAAATGTTGATTGGTCTGATGAGTCACAATGTCAGCTGTGACAACTGGATTGTCAGAGTCTGAACTATCCCTTAACGCCCACAGTATCATAAAGCTGAAAGCATCTTAGGTTTCTTGAACTTAAAAAGAAAAGCTTTGGAACATGGCGAAATGTAAGATCCAGCAGAATCTGCAGCAACCGTGTGTTGCCAATTTGTCAATATGGACCAAAATTTCGAAGGAATGTTTGCAGCACCAAAAATGGGGTCCAACCCCATATTAGAAATGTGTACCGAGCAATGTGTACCAAGCAACGTGGCCGGTGGCCTGACTTACTGAACAGTTATCTGAGTAGTACAGGTGGAACTAGATCTAATAATTTTGCTTTAAAAGGTTAAATTAAAAGAGGTAAATGAATTAAAAAATGAAATAATATAGCCTCAACCATCATTTAGCAAAATAGCTCAAGATTGCTTGGCCACACTTAAAGAGCCTATCTAAGAAACAGGTCCCCATGGCAAACTTGTCTGCTTGGTACTAGTATGACTGCTCTGAATGCTAACTAGCTACTAGACAGCCAGCTTGTGCCTGAGGCCGAAGGGGCCTTCATCCGGTGCG
Source organism: Microctenopoma steveboyesi (assembly GCA_032359275.1). Classification (NCBI taxonomy): domain Eukaryota; kingdom Metazoa; phylum Chordata; class Actinopteri; order Anabantiformes; family Anabantidae; genus Microctenopoma; species Microctenopoma steveboyesi. Next base: position 8,957,333 of record JAUMHF010000026.1, read on the forward strand.
CCATGCAGCTGACGCAGTCAGAACCAGGGAAAAATAAGCAAGACAAAAGTCTATTCAGGCTTGGGTCCATGTATAGACTTGCCCATCCCCCCTTAAGTCACAAAAAGAAGGGCAATGAAATTGAGTGAGTAATGAAATGAATAAAAGAAAAGCAAAAGAGGGGATTTGTTGGCCTCCACTGCACTAACCAAAAGGATAGTGAATGACAGCTGGCTGTCATGAGTGTTGTGTTCTTCTTCTTCTTTGCCTTTTGTTCTGAGGTAGTTTTTCTCTGTAGCTGAGTAAAAAGGAGTTTGTATGCTTGTGAATGTGATGTGTATGATAGATGTGTGATTGGAGGGGTTGGCATATTAGCTGTTTGGTGTTGCTTTGCCACAGGGTGTCCTGATATGCTCTGCAGGCAGTATTGATCACAGTGGTCCCCAAGCCGTTGCATTATTGTTGTGATGCTGCTGCTGAGTTGACGGAAAACTGAAAAAGTTTTACAAAAAGAAAAAAACAAACCAGAATGTTAGGGACAAACCAATTAGTTGAAAACCGACCTCCAGCTCGCCAAATACCACATGCTTACCTTACTCCTTTTTTTTGCCCCACACACACCACCTCATTCTAGTTTCTATGTATAAGCTAGGCTCTTAACTTATTGCTTTTCACAAAACCCTCATCCTTCACTTTGCTAATGAATTTGTGCATATGGAGTAACAGAAAAGAATTATTGAACGGATCATCTTAACATCACAACGTAAGCCCTCTGTTAAGAAACAAGCTCTTTGCTCTGTTGCCCCATGTCCTTAACTGCCGAGAGGTCAAACTCACAAGTGAGACACCACATCCTGGACATCGGTGTTTGGACTCATTTCCAGTTTCCTTAAGCTAGAGGAACATTGCCTGCCTTTCGCCTCGGGTCTCTAACAGTTATTGTTCCTCAGCAGCCAATAAATCTGCAGTGCTGGGATGTTTGCTAAAAGGGGGATCTGGGTCAAAGGTCGAAGAAGCCTGTCCTTTGGCCCCCTCACACCAGATGGCACCTCAAGGTTTCTCAGGCTGTCAAGAGTGCACTCATTCTCTCTCTTACTTCCCTCTACCCCACACCACTCTCCAACTGATGTTGTCACCCCATCTCTCCCCCACAGCTACTCTTTTTCTCCCAGACAACTGCACCCATTTTCTAGTCTCACCCTTAGGCCCCAGGTCCACAGGACTTAACTCCTCCTCATTATCTTCCAGCTCAGCAGAGATTCCACTCCTTTTCTGGCTGTAGGAGGATCCAGTATAGAGTAAACAGGAAGGGAAACCTGAGCAGACACTGGGAAATGGCTGTAAAACCCCAGCTAAATGCCTACGGTGTGAGCAGAAGAAGCAGACAGTGCACTGGCATTATCATCCACTAATTACTGCATTTTGAGGGATTTTTCACATTTTCTTTTTTTAACCCTTTTTCATTTTCCCTTCCTCCTTTCCATTTTGTTTAGCAAATAGCTTTTTATAATCCTCAATGAATCAATTTTCTGTAACAAAATGAATAAATTAGCTTCCTTTATTTTGGAATAAACCATTAATACAGGAATGGCTGGTAATTAATTTCCTGTAATTGCCCCACCGGGATTGGTGTCAGTTACACCCACTCCATGAAAACGCTGTATATTAGCTTAAACATGGTCTGATTTGGGTGCCAGTTTTGGAAAAGGGAAGGATGACTTTTACTATCATGAGGTGATTACAGAGATGTTTGATCTAGTTTGTAGTTGAGTGAGGTCGACACAAAAAAAAAAGTCCATATAAATATATACACACACGCACATATACATATATATAGTGTGTGTGTGTGTCTGTGTGTATGTAGTGCCGAAGACTAGCGACCAACATGTGTTTTTGTATGTTATCAATTCCACTTGAGCATATTAGATGTAGTTAATACTTACACTTAAGCCTAAGCCTGAGCTTATAGCACGGCTGCTTGTAGTAATAACTCTTTGTACATAACTTTCCCCAAAATGCTTCCTTAGTTGTAATACCCACACCAGGCTGTTTAACATCTCTAATTTGTCATTTCCAGAGGATGGCCGGGAGAGCAGACTGAATTGCTTTCTCTGGGCTAAGCTCCTTATGTTCACTTGTACATATTGGAGGATTTGTGTGAGCGAACTCAGTGGGTCCAGGTAAAGTAGTCCCACTCCACCGACTGTGTAAACAAAGGATAGGAAGGAGCTGCTGCCTTGTAGCCTCACTCAGCAAGAGTCTGTGGCTCCAACACTGTACTTTAAGACCTCGAGACAACACATTAGCATTCGTCTCCCCAGCAGCCTGATTTAGGAGTGTTCTCCAACAGCTTCCCTCCGCACCCAGTGCCCCCATTCAGAGGCAGAGTGTGGCTTTCCTGCGGCGTCAGGGCAAGCTGGCAGAATGTTGGCTGGTAAGTGTGTCACCCTGGTTGAGGTTGGGGCATAGTGGCACAACGGGAGTGTTTCTATCCCCCCCCCATATCTTTCTATCCCACATCCTCCCTCTCTCCATCACTCCCACCTCAACTGCACACATGAAACCAGGGCATGCCCCCAGTGAACAGTGGAACAGGCAGCTGCCAGTAGTAGGCCTGGAAGGGCCTGACTTAAAAAGAAATTTGGAGAAATAGCTGTAACCCAAAAACAGCCTCAGTGAGCCACAAGTCTCCACTGGTGCCCCTATTTCCCTATTTGAGTTGAAGTGATGATAAGTGCAGTAAGGGAGGGAAGTGGTTACAGAGCCTGCTAAAAGACAGACAGATCCTCCCTGCAGGTCAGGAACCACGGGGAATGGGCAGGATACTGCATCATGGGGCTAGTCAAGGTTCCATTGTCAGTCTTTTTTGATGTCTAAAACACATTTTTATACACATGTTCTGTGTTTATACACATACTCTGCATTCAAATGTGCCCTCACACACCCACACACAAATTTATGGAATAGAATTTCCAGACACTTACGGTTGAGGTCGACTGACATACAGCTGATGGCAAATTTACTCTGTCAAAATTATTTCCCTTAATTTGTAATTAAATACACACATTTGTTCCACTTCTACTGTAGTCTGTAAAAATGGCTGAAGAAAGAAACACTAGTATCCTCAAAAGAAATATACAAGGAATGTACAAAGGAAATACAGATGAGGTAATCTCAACCATGTGAAGGAAAGTTTAGAAGGTTTCAATAAAATACCCATGTGACAACCAACGCATTACTGCAAGCTCCTTTTTCTCTCCGCGAGTTTGTGGAAGGATTATTCACAGCTGTAAAACTAGCATAGAGCCATCTGCTTTTTTGTTGTTGGAGGCAAAACGATGGATGCTGCTCAGTAACACAGTCGAAGAAAACAGCGGTGTTACACACTGAACGACTGGGAAAAGTTATAAACCCGAAAAATCTAAATGCTAAGTGAAACCAGAGTTATCAGAATGAAAGAAAATGAGTGGTTGACTACACAGCAATATTTATATTGGGCTTTTCTGGAAAGAGAGAGAAAAAAACTGACTGAATGAATGCTTTGTTCATATTCTTTCTCCCTCATGGTGATCTACCGGTCACACAAAGGCTGCATAATTGTGGTGTACTTTTTATATAACAGTAAATGTTGTTAGGGCCAAAAAAGGGGTTTAAACCTATTCTTCCTAATTATAAACCTCACAGACAGACACTAAGATTGATGAGGAGATAATGCATGTAAGATGCGTCTTGTTGGAAGTCTACCCTCAAACACCTAAACACACACACTCTATCAGGGTTTGAAGTTGAGAAATAAGGTGAGGTCTAAAGTGAATCAATACATTGGCTGTAGAGTGGTGGCCACCTGCCAAACAGACTGGCATATCCAATGTGTCTTCTTCTGGACTTGGAGGATGAGTAGTGAGTCCGCTTTAACGCAGAGGAGTCCTTATGGTGCATGCTCTGCAAATCTGGCCCATGTTAGGTTGTCTGTTCTTTCTATATATAAATTAAATAGACATATATATAAATAGACACGTGTTATTTAGCTAGACACTGAATTATAAGGTTTTGGTGGTCTCATATACATTACTTCTGAATGACCTCAGAACAATCTTGGAAACTCTCCTGAAAGTCTGAGACAAATAAATCCAGCATGGCGGAAATTGAGATAAGGAAACAGAGAGCGATAGCATGAGCAGGAGTGTGAGATCTCTAAGCCATGTTAAAGCGGCGGGGTAGGGCACTGTCATGGTTGTGTGTCTGAGAGGGCTTCAGCCTTTGGCTCTCTGTGCATTTTAACACACCATAAATCACTCTCCCAGCCCAGCCCTGCATTACGTGAATGATATATTTTATTTACACTATAGAGGAAAACACACATGGTCCTTATTAATCATCTCCCACCTTTAATAATGAGTCAACTTCCACTCATTCATCACAACTTCCAAAGCCATGCCTGCAGAGAAATACAGAGGGGGAAGAAGAAGGAAAAACAAACACTGTTGGCCAACAAGGTGGCTGTTTGAGAAATTATATGTAAAATGCTTCAAAGTGCGATTGTCACATTTTTAAGGCATTAGGAGCCAATACTGTAATATGGCAAAGCGTAGAGATTTTAGCCTAGGGGATTTTAGCTATTTAGTTTGTCAGTCTTTGAGAGTAAAATACCTAGATGACATGAGAACTTTTCTGCTCCCTGACATGTTTATACAAGCTTGCTTCAGCACCATTACTCATTCTTACTTGTCTCTCTTAGAAGTCTCCTCTAATGATCGAGCAGAAGCATAACCGCAGTCTTATGACATGGGTGTCATAGAAATCTGCTACATTTGCCAATGTGGCTGCATTACTGTCAAAGCTCATCAAAATGAGGCATTTAAGATCTCAACCTTTCTCCACCCCCTCACCCACTACAAAAGATGTGCACTAAACGATAGCTGATTTCCTGTCTTTGTGCCTAAAATAGTTTTTGCCCTCCTATTAGAACTCAAGTAGGATACAGTGAAACGTTTTAGAGTGATTCCTCATGTTTGAAATTATTTCAAAAGCAATCCGTCTTAACAGCACTCTCCAAAGGTTCTACTTTACAATGTTCAGAGTCTTTGGAACTATTTCGAGTGACAGATGAGAGGGCAAAGAAGATGTTGAATACATCTTTACTGGTCTCAACTGTGGGAAATATAATATGGCACTGAGATGATACAATAAATGACAGCAGGCAACTGTAACTAAACTCTTATATGAAGGAACATAAAGGTTTTGCAATGTGAGCAGCTAGAAAAGAATTTGTGGCAGTAGCGACGTCAAGATTATTGATGTCTGAGGATTGTTGAAATTGTGCAGTTTTCCAATTACAAAGATACCAGAGCTAAAAGCAAAATAAGAATCTGTCTCTCACTCTCTTTCTCACTCACACACAGAATAACAGATTGTACCCCACCTCCTGGTTCGTAGGTTGCATTCTCCCACAATGTAAATGCACATTTGAAGTGACACAACCAACAGATTGCCAGTGAGTGTGTGTGGGTTAACTCTGACATATTATATACATGTGTGTCTCTTTATAACAACCATTTATATATTACCTGTATTTTTTCCACAGAAAACTTTATCTTAATTTGCCAACTTCATGTACTAAATCACTAAGGCTGTAATTATTTATTATTTTCTTTGTACTATAATGCACATACTGTACAGTAAATGTGTAGGGAGTATAAGTGATAAATAATTTAAAATAAAGGAATCGTTTCCTTCGCACTATTGTTGAGCACAGCTTGTCATTTGTAACAACTTGTCTGTGCTAAATGAACCAAGAAAAGGGCATAAAAAAATAGCAATATCACTTTTTGAGTGTGCTGTAGCTATCATAAAATATGTGAAAAAGAAACAGCATATAAGATTCAACACTGGGCCCCGTTAATGTGTGAGAGGTTAACTCCTGCGTGCAATACCAAGCAAATGTTCCTCCTCTAATCAAAGGTGGAGGCTGGTCACAGCTTATATACCAGTTCATATCAATAAACATAATTTTATTATGTATTGTAGAAGTAATTCAAACAATAATAAAACCATGAGGTAACTAATACATTTTGAAAAGAGTATATTTGCTAGAATAAAATGTCAAGGTTGACGGTGTGTTGTGACTGCCATTCTATTTTTCCTTTGTATTTTCAAAATAAGTTAACTGCCTCAAGACAACCCAGTTCTGCCCCTACCAAAAACTCATCTTTCTGGACATATCTAGCGCTACAGATTTAATAAATTACAGTTAACAAATTTTTGGTCTTCTCTCCCCTTCAGTCCTGTATTCCCTGACATTTTCACTCCCCTTTCAAACCAATGATATATCGAAATCTATGAGCCCATGATCCTATTAATAAAGCCCTCTTGTCTGTGTTACATTTATTTTCCCCCTAATCTCCTCCTTTTTCACTTTTCTCTGCTCTCTCTCTCCCTTTCTCCCTCTCTCACACTTGGTATTTCTCTCTATGTCCCTTGGCTGACCCCTGTGAACATTTTCCCCTCGAAGGGCTGAGAGAAATGTAGATTGATACCAAATATAATGCTTGCTGTGGGTTTTACATAACATGTGTGGTAACAAGGTGGCTGGATGTTCAAAGGTGCTTGAGACTCACTGACCAAGTCGGCCAGCTTTACTTGGTGTGGGAGGTATCCTTTGACCCTGTTCTACACTGACAGTGTGCCACATGTTGTTACAGCCATCATGGTGCGCTACAACTGTTTCTGAAATAAAATAAATAAAGACCACAGCAAGTTTGAAAAAATAAAAATACATCCCAACCTAGTGTGTGTCTGTATCCTTTCTCTGGAGATTAAGAATGGTAACTCCATACACGTATAATCCTGATGAAAATCCCGTCATGCATGTGCCCTATGTTTTATGTTGATGACCATGAGCAGCACAGTTGTCTCCTTCTCAGGGGGTGAGCAATCCAGTGGGTGCAGGAGTTCTTTTACCCTCAGCAGTCAGACCTATATCCCCTAGTCACTATTAAATCCATCAGTTCCACAGCCAAATGATTAAGTCCCAAACTATGAGACTCCCAAAGCCATGCAATGTATTATTGGCATTGTTTCCATTCCTCTGAGCCAATAAGAGTGTGGAACAACCGGGATATCACCGTTACTTGGATAGACCTTCGGCAAGCTTTCAATACAGCTTCAAATCAATCTTTGGCTAATGACCTGATTACACATGCATAAAAAAGCAGCCTGCACACTACGGGAAACAACGGGAGAGTAGAAAGGTTGTCACACCAGAGTGAAAACTTGATAGGGATGTGAAAATAATTATAAAGACGTTAATCGGCATACAGTCATAATTAATTTCTTTGCAAATGTTGAATATAAATTCTATGTATGACGTAGGAACAATAGAAAATATGAAAACATGTAAATGTGCATATAACATGAACTGCGGACATGACGTGTTCAGTTTGATAAAAAAAAGTACCTTAATCAATCAGGTGTTTGTTTTTTTTCTCATCAAGTGAAATGACGGGTTACAGACCCAAAGGCTGTATAAACTACTCATGTACGTGTCTCAACAGCAACATTTATTTTCATATCTCAAGGACCCAAGGAATTACAATAATTGAAGGAAACATCCTGAGTTGTTAAACTCTCCAGTGGATCTAGGGTTGCAGATTTGTCAGCAATCACGCTGGACAATAAAAGTGAAGCATTGATGGACTCAGTGAAAAGTTTAATGTGGCTCTGACTCAGCTGCATAATGTGTCATGACTGATGAAACATTTCCCAATGGTTCACACGGCTTTCTGTCAGCACTGATGTAAAACCCCTAGAGGCAGGGACCTGGGTCTGCCCTTTAAACTGGCGCCGCACTCTTTCAATTTGGTCTTCACTACAAAAAAAGCAAGACAGAGGCAACAAGGGGGAGTATAAAACTAATACAAAAATGTATTTCTATACAAGTTGAGTTGTCATGACAAATAGGACATGAGAAATGCTTTAAAGAAATGAGAGTTAAATGGTAAGAAAGTAGGTTAAAGGAATATTTAATTATACTTAAATAATTCCAGTATATAAAGTTTATATGAGTAAAGTGTAAAGAAACAGAAGAAGTAAAATAAACCTATGGGCAGCATGATATATATTGTAATATTAAAATACATGAAAATGATCATGTATCACAATAGACAGCATAGTAAAGGGGAAACCATGTGAATAAGCAATATAGGATTTTTAAATAAAACTAAGAATTTTCATTTTTGCATGAACTTCAGGACTGAAAGGCAAATGATCAATATATAACAAATAACCAACCAGTGATTCTGCTGCTCATAATAAATAACATATGTGGTCCATTTATTTTAAAACATTTTCAGTTTGGCAGCCTTTATCCCTCACCTGTTCAACACATTTCAAATAAACAACTACATTTGAAAAATTAGTATATTGACTCCATTGCACATAATTGACTCATCATTATATTCATGAGAAGGGAACACACATCGTCCAATTGCAGCCACAACGGAGGAAAGAGATGCTTTACATGAAAATCTAATAGGCAATTTACATTTAAATTTCTACTGTCTCTGTTACGGGTGGATTTAAAAGAGCAAAGGCCTGCTTTTAATGCCTTATACCACCTCTTCATCTCCTCCCCTTCTGCAGCAGCCTTTTTTAACCCCCTGTGTCTCCCACAAGCGCTTTCATCCTCATCTTTAAGGGTATCCAATCAACTGGATGTGTGGTATAGCTTCTACGGCGATCACACAGAGGCAACTTGGACCCCAAATAAAGGCTGTTCATTAAAATATCTCCAACAGAACGCTCATGGGTTTAACAACTACATTAGCCTTTCTGCTAACACAAGGCAGCGATCAAACAACAGAGAGATGTAGGTGCCTTATTGAAAAACCTGAGGACTCCAGCAAGGAGGCTCACAGGTCCTGTGCATTCCGCAGGTAGACAGACTGGTCTTGTGGGTCGGAACACTAATGAAGATGTGAGGTAAAGTGGGTGGACGAGCAGCTGTTCAGAGCAACGAGTGGGTGGCCAGATGTGGCCTTTGATGGTTGCCTTTGTCACAGCCCAATCAAACAATTCCCAGTCCCTTTATTGATATGACTGCTAATGATAGCGGCTCACCTCAGTCTGCAGCCTTTCAAATGAACACTGCACCAGCATGTTGAAAGGCCAGTGAGCAGTGTAACGGTATGGCTGTCAGGTGTGTGAAAAACCTGTCATCGTAGGGATATAAGATGATGAGACATCAGCGAGTGAACAGTAGTTGTGGTAGGCATCAGTATGTCTAACAGGTTCAGGTAGTGGTTAACAGAAATGCAATTAATAAACATGGATGAAAGCACTGTATGACAATCTAACATCCATGGAATTTAACGCTGGTAAACTGTGGTTTACAGCTTTACATATCTTTCCCAAAATGTTCCATTTGAAATATTCCTTAAACATTCTCTGAGCTAAAATGGCCTAAATGTTTTAAAAAAATACAAACGATCAAGGAGAGAGTCAGTGTAATGCAACAACAGACGGATACATTTCTTCTTCTGTGGACCAAGAAAGGCGGAGAACAGTGGAGGGTGAAAAGCTACAGCTCCATAAAAAAACAACTTTACTGCATATAGAATTATACACCTTATGTGCATCATAAATGCTGGGTAATTCATCCATAGAAGTAATAAACCATGGAATATAGTTGGCATATATTCTACCTAACAATATACTTCAGTAGGGTGGAGGTAAATATGATAGTGTGATTTACAAAGTGCAGCTATAAATTATCAGAATATTTAATGCCTTTAACATTGTGCAGCATGGTGTACTGCGACTCTGAAAGGTGTCACGGTACGGCATTGTGAACCTCTGACGCCTTGTGGACATGCTCTGCCACGAGGAGTAACTGCACTGTATCATCCCCATTCTTAATAAAAAGCAATGGCGCCTTCTGAGCATAAGTAAAATTATGGAAAATATCTCTCACCCAAGGACAGAGCGCCAGATGTGCTAAGACTTATGGGAGCAATCATAGGTGGCCAAGGCTCTGGTGTGGGCCTTATTAAGTTAGACTGCAACCAAGCACCTTCAACTTATTAAGCTGTCAAGAGTTGCAATGATTAAAACCAAAGAAAGGTCAGTCGCAGACCTTCAGCATTGTGCAGACCCTGATATTTGCTTTTAGGCCCCAGACCTAATGAAGACATTTTACTTGATACATGCAAGAGGGACTAAAAGAAATAGTTCTTTTGTGACACCTTTTTTTTTAGTTCCTTCATCCATCCTAGATTACTTGTAAAAATGTCCAATAGCAGTATTTTCTCTTTCCCCACAACTCTATCATTCTTCTTTTCTTTTCTATCCTCACAGACTTCTTTGAAATTAATTTAATCCATGACAAAGAGGCAGATAAATAGGGAGAGATAGAGGGTAAAAGAAGAGGAGAATAAGTGAGGAAATCAGAACCACGGGTAACTGCGTGCTGTTTTGCACCATCCCGGTCTCTCTATTCAGCAGTTTTGCATAATATCAGCATGTGCAGGGATCAAAGGGAGTAGGTTAATGGGAAAGGGGCTAGGGGATAATTACAGGGAGGGGACAGGTCGGGGAGCGGCGGGTCCAGGTGGGGCCAGCCGTGCTAATATGCTCCCGTTATGCTGACAGCAGGATTCTAGCGTCTGTCGTCTGAGATTAAAAAAAAGAAGGAAGAAAAAAAAAACAATCTTGGGGACTTTATTGAGAGCTGTCATGGGCGTCTCTCAGATGCTAGGCGACAGCGGTCGCTTACAGATTTATTCTCTTGTCATAGCCGATGATGCCATCCAGAGAGTGGGGGAGCTGGCAGATGCTGGGGGAAGGTAAGGTATAAATGGAAAAAAAAAGCCAGGGTCCAGTAGAGTAGTAGGGTTCAGGGATTACAGCCCCCGGGGCGGAGAATCAATCATGGTGGAGTGAGCAGGGGAGATTTGGGATGTAGTATGCGGTGGGGATGGGGAATATAGGAATGGTGCCATCTCCAACAAGCACCACTCAGTCACACCATATCAATTTTAGTCCTCACGGAGAGATTTGGTATGTCAGCTGTGTCATTCTCATCTTTTCCATGTCTGGACATTTTCCTGTCTCTTTATATATACATACACACAAGTGCAACAGCTGTCTCCACCTGCCCAGGTAGATAGAAATGTCACCATGCCAGCGGCCAAACTATTAGGGTAGAGGCCCTCATTCCTGACATGCCTTTGAAACCCTGTGAAATCTGCATCATTAGCAGGATACGAGAATAAGGCTATAAATGATGGAGAGAGGGCAGTGGGATAAAAATAAATGTAAAAAGGACGTTAAGACAGAAAAAAAGTGAGTCAGTTAGAGTTCAAAGCATGTCCTTGACTTCAGAGAGAGAAAAAAAGGAGAGTGGGAGGGACGGAGATAGAGCGAGATCTGTCTGTTTTGGCAGCGTACTTCCGGACAACCCGGGAGTGGCAAATAGTAAATGGCATATGTAAAACTGAGGGGTCAAATAAAGTTCTGCGTGGTCTCAGAGGGGTTAAAAAAGCTAGTTAGCTAATTGACCCTGCACAAATGATGAAGGCTGAGTATACTAGAGCATCAACTTTTTCAGGTGAAGTGGAATAATGGGTGAAATGCATTATTCCACAAGAACGAGCCAGGTTTGGTGTGAGTGTGTGTGTGGGGCTGCGCGGGGGGGAGTGATGGGTGGGGGGTTGGGGGGGGGGCAGCTCAACTGCCTTGAAAACCACCCTTACTGACATTTAAGTGTTAACGCTGTATTCTATTGACAAGCAATGTGTTATTAAAAAGGCTATTCAGAGTGTTTGGTTCAAATGATCAAACTTTGAAAAAGAATTTGAGAAGAGTGTCTCATTTAACATGTTTCAAGTAATTCAACTTTTCAAATTGAAAGACATTCTAGATACATAAGGAGAGGTGCAAGTCAGAGGCAGAGATCAGTCTTTTCTACAGATACTACAACCATGGCCGTAATTACCTCAATGACAGACCTAGCTTCAGATCCGCTCACGGGACCAACATCTTGATCTATTCCTATCATCACTGCTGGCACAGTCTGTTTTAAACCTGCCCTCCTGTCCGAGCTGTAGGCCCCCCCTAACGGTTTTAGTCACATGTCAGATAGTCTAAACTCATTATCATATGTCCTCTAAACCTGAGACATCAGTGTGTGATGGCTGTCTCAGCCGACTAGAAGACTGGAGGCTAAATGAAAGCTGTCTGCATTCAAAAGAACCTGTTCCAACCTCTTGTCTCTCTCATCCCCTCCGTGGAATCCATGCCCTAAATAGTGATGTTTTACCTGGGGCCTCCTCCCTCTTCTGCCAGTGTACCAGTATCCCAATAGGAAGCAGAGTGTGTTAAAAAAAACCTAGGTGTGGCACTGATCACAGAGAGCGTTTCAATGTGAAAAACAGGTGGAGTTAACAGCAGATGAAGATTTAAAATACAGACAATGAACGTACACGCAAGCAAAGACAGAAACTTGTCAATACAGTTTAAGGAGGATCCTTTCAAAACTGAATGTTTAGCAGCTTGCTTGGAGCTTACAGTCTGCTGACTGTGCGCTGATTCAATTCAAAGATTTTTGTCAGAAAGAAAAGACTTATACAGCCTGTAGCTATCCCAACAGGAGCAGCAAGTGAATAACAATGTGCTGCTGAGAGCCTCTTTAGCATCGTATCTATACTGTTGGCTAGCGCTGTTTTCCAGCCCCCTGCTCTCCTGTGTAGCACTACAGTGTTCCTAAGGAAAGGAAAGCTTATCAGTCTATCTTTGTGATCAGTTACATGCTCATTATGTTGGATCCATCAACATTTTGAAAAGCTTGAACGCTCCCTTTTTTCCCCTAATAGTTCCCAGGATACACTCAGCTGCAGTTGAAAGTTCCAGTTACCTGAAACAAATTGCCTCAAGAAATCTGAACCACTGCTACTCCGCGAACGTAAAGACAGAGACGTATAAGAGCTTCAAAACATTAAAGCACACAATACTCCTGTGTTTTCTGCTTTTCTTGAATTGTCCGCTTAAAAAAAAAGAAAAAGAAATAAAGAATAAAAAAGGAACCTTGTAGTCTGTGTGTGCATTCACGTAGAGTTTGCGCTTTGGGCAAAACGTTGTGTTTCACCACATCCCCCACCACATTCCCGCAGTATAAAAAGAGCTTTGACACAGCGGTAAGATAGAGTTTCACAGTGTGTTTGAGTGAATGTAATATGTTAAGATGTTACCAACATGGTTTCCATTACAGTAGAATAAGACATTCACATTTTGTAGAGATAAGCACTGAGGGGGCGTTCGGAGCATAGCCTGCTGTGACATACCGAGTATTTATGTCGACTGATGATGGGGGACAAAGAAAAAAAACCCAACAGTGGTAGGCAAGTCCTGGTGTATGATATATGAGGGAGCCAGAAATAAAGTATTGACAGGAGAAAGAAGAGCTTTTTAGTGAATATACATTAAGACAAAAGAACATCTGAATTGACTAAATCCTATTTTGAATCCTGAGGCAACAACAAAACATGCAAGCACAAGCAGACCACCCTGTTATACTATACCGTATGATATTTTTATATTTACTGCCTCTCTCTGTCTCTCTCTCTCTGTCACTCTCTCTCTGTGTCTCTGCCGCTCTGTCTTTGTCTCTTTGACCTGTGCCATTTGAAGGCTTATTGAAAGCTGTGAATCTCAGGTTGGGGTTGGCAGCAGACTGCTCCCCACTGGGATAAGAAGATGGAGGGCCTCTGCCAAGACCACTGCGAACATCGACCGAGACAGCCTGTGCACCGTAGATGTCTCAATCAGAGAGAGCCTGGGATGTGCGCGCGCATGTGCACACAGGCACAAGAAAGGCGTACATAGAAACACAACTTTTCCCTAACTTGTAAAAATGATGTATAAACCAAAACCAAAATATTGTTTTACTAAAACTTGGTCAAACCCACTACAAGGCTTCCTCCAGGTAACAATGTAAAACCAATACATTTGTCTAGATGGACTTCAATATTTGTCAGGAAACTAAAAAAACTCAAATGTATTATCATCTTTTCCATAAATATATCTTTTGTGGAGTATCAAATACAGTTGGTCACAGAGTTGGTCAAACTCTAGTCTCCAAGGTTGCTACAAAAAACTTTAGCAGATGCATTTAATCCTGAAGAAAACAGAGTATCAGGGAAATAAAACAGCTAAAAAAACATATGAGAACAATAAAACACAGAGAATAAAAATACAGTGCAACGTGTGTCTATTCTTTGTACAGAGACACATTATATCGTTATTGCTTTGGCTTGGTGCTCTGAATCACTGGTTTTGAAATGGGACAACAACGATTTTTAGGCTAAAGTGCTGAGATTTTATTTGAGGGTGGGTCAGTCTAACTCCTCTGTGCTTCTTTCATATTAAGACAAAAACAACAGACTGCTAAGATTTAACCAAAAGAAACCAATGTCACAGTTCAAATAATGGATCGACACTGAAGCACTAAAAACTGCTCGAGCTGAAGCGAAAGCAGACATACAGGCAGATAAAGACAAAGATCTCTACTTCTCCTCCGTTTCTTTTTACGCCTAGGCTTCTCCACATTCTCTTCTTCCACTTCCCCTGAATATCCGCGCTGCTAGGTATTGCTAAAATGATTAGCTGCCAGCAATCAGCCCCCGGCCAAATCAGCTTTGAACTGGTCAGGGCAGACTTATCACATGATGGCCAGTCCCCCGGCTGGCCTTGTGCTGTGCGTTGGCAGGTGAGACCTGCATTACAGCTTGCATAATTCCCCAGATGGGTGCGATGAGTTCACACCAGCTTTGGTAGAAACTAAATTGTGGGGATTGCTGACATATAATCGTTTTAGAGAGTTGAGAGTGTGCGTGTGTGTGTGTGTGTGTTTGACTATGTGTGTCTGTGTAAGCGAGACTCAACAACCTCAATACAAATTGCACTGTTATTTAAATCCACATCCATCCACAGCATACACACCCACACTGAAGTGAATTATCTACTCTTGGGCCACACGTGTACACACATACACAGAGGTGAGAAAGACAGAACAAGGTCAAACACAGAGGCAATAAAAGCTGCGGTGTCAGACTGCTGATCTCATCCTAGGTTCATCACTTTAAACAGGCAGAAACAGCAGGAGAAGGATATTCTGCCAAGCAGAGACCTTCCCAATTAGGATGAGTCATGCACGATGGCGGGGACCTACACACACACACACACACACACACACACACAGTCGTCCTCACTCTGGGAGACAGCCTGTCCTATTCGGGGTTAGCTCGGCCCCGGCAGGTTCGAGTGCAATGATAGGGAGGGAATGTTTGAGGGGAGTTCGACGGAGAAAGGTAAGGAGTACTGTATGATGAGAGATCGGTCGCTGCATGCACTTCTCTCCCCCACCCTCCCCCTGCCCACTTGTTTCCCACTCTTATTTTAGCACGTGGCTGTTTCTGTGGTCTAACACAAGGCTTCGACCGTAGACACCCACTCCCAGTGGGACCACTGAACTGAGCACCAACCCTACAGCCTGGTCTGATGTGTCAGTAAGTGTCTCTTTGCCCCCCCCCCCTCGCTATCCTTCCTCAGCTCTGCACCCCAAACACCCTTAGAGCAGCAGTCGGCCGTGCTCTGCTCCCGTTATGATGTGTACCTTTTCCTTCTATTTCCACATGCTCTGACAGCTCCTCTACAGTGGGTAACATAAACTGGAGGAAATGTGGAGAGGGAAGGAGAAAGACAGGGGAATAGCTGAATTTGGCAGACACAGCAACATTGTCATTTCCTATAAGAAAAAGAAAATGATAAAAATCAGGGGTGTAACTGTGGACATTTTTTCACAGGAGTGGCCTGAAATGTAACACCTCATCCCTAATAAAGTATCGCAATACTTCAAAGCGTACAATGCGGGGAGGAAATGTTTCAAACTGCGTCCAGTCTCTACTTAGATTTCTCCGTTGCAGTTCCTAATGCCTGGTGTCACATCAGCCCGTGTGTGTTTGAGTCTTGTTTTGGCCTGCTGTCAGAAAACGTCTACCACTATATGGACAGATTCTTAGTGGCATATTGTCAAGCCTGGGGGTCCTTAGAGTAGAGGAAGTCCCTTTCAGTATTTAACCACTATTTTCACATCACTGGCCCCCTCACCACATTGTCCTCACCCCCTCTCACACGCATACAACCTGATACATGCATGCATAAAAGCACACACCTTCGCACACACACACACATGCGCAAACACCTGATCCCTGACAATCATTATGCCACTGCTGATCTACAGTCCGCTGAGGTCTTGGCAGAATGACAGCTGTCACAGAGTCCCCATTACCTTCACACAGCAGGGAATTAAAGACAAATAAACCTACGGCCATAGGAAGAGGAGGTGAAATTGTGTGTGTATGTCTGCGTGTGTCATTGTGACCCCTCAGTAGTAGAGTTACAGTGTGAGTGGGAGGAATGCTATTATTCTCTTATGTTTGAGTGGAGTAATAAGGTCAGAACACTATTGCTTTTTCATTTCCACTGATGTCCTTCATGTCTTGTCCTGCTAGCATGATCGGTGCTGCAAAACTACTTACATACAGTCTTAAGTGCCTCTTGGATGTTTGTGATTTTTAGGAAATATGGCTTTGACTAGACAGGAGGACAGGACAGGAGGTTACTCCTAGACACAAAAGGAACATGTCTGTATTGTTTTCATAGGTTCTCATGAGCTACCAAAGCATTGCATGCATGTCCGACTACACTCAATAACAGAGAATTAGCTGAATTTCACTGCCTTCTACAAAAATGTTCAGCAAATCCAGTTGGAAAAAGCAAAATAATGGACTACAGCAAGTCTTGCTCCACTTTGTCATCACCTTAATCTTACAAACCATCCACTTCCTCTGGTATTTACACTAGTAGTGTAATACATGTCTTGTCCTTCCCTGCGCTGGGACCTCACCTTCAATTGTGACTCACAGCTAACGGCAAGGCTGCTCTGTAGTTTACATGTGTTCCACATCGTTTAGCATGCAGCCAGGCACGGTGCCACAGTGGCTTTTAACCCCAGCTAGGGGGGCTGAGTTGGTTTGCAACCCCCTTAAGGGAGACCATCCCTCTAATGATAATTTAAGTGTAAAATCTGGTCCCTGGGAAAAAGGTCATTGAATCTGCATAAGCCCCTTGAGCCAGGCCTTGGACCCCATCGGCCTACAACAGGATGGAGGCAGATAGAGAACTCCTCCTTCCTTTTTTCTTGCATCTCTTTTTCTCTCTCACACCACCACCCCGTCAC
Organism: Microctenopoma steveboyesi; assembly: GCA_032359275.1. Taxonomy (NCBI): domain Eukaryota; kingdom Metazoa; phylum Chordata; class Actinopteri; order Anabantiformes; family Anabantidae; genus Microctenopoma; species Microctenopoma steveboyesi. The sequence continues at coordinate 8,974,605 of JAUMHF010000026.1, forward strand.
TTCCCTTTACCCCTCTTCCCATCCAAGCCCCCTGGCTCTGCCGTTCCCACTTTTGTTTGATTGGAGTTAACAATAGTTAGGATGCAATGAAAGTGGGACTAGGAGAGTGACAGGATAAGTTAGTTACCGGCCTCAACATCATCTGCATCCTAAGAGAGGAGACTTAAAGAAAGCAATATTGTAGTTATGTGTACATCCCAAAACCATGACATAGATGCCACCCTCCAAAAACCCCCCACACAAATCAAACATGCACCCAGCTGAATCTTCTTGTCCTCACGTAAAGAGTCCAGATTATTTGCTGGAAGACAGGAAAAACGCAGCTGAAACAAAACAATGTCAGTCATCTGTGGCGCAGCCTATTGGGAAAAAAAAAACGCTGCTCTGATCGTAAGAGTATAAGCATATGTTGTTTTGTCTTTCTGATTAGGTTTAGTCTTCGTTCACTGTGTTTCTCTACTTCAACTGCTGCGAGGCTGAGGGGACGCTTTTCTGTCAACAGATGGCAAAATTAGTTAGGGCAAATCACTTTGTGGTTCTTATCTACTAGTAAATAAAAGGAGATGTAGAATGAAGTGCAGTATCTGCAAAATAAACATCATACACTAAAAGAGCATGAATGGAATATCAGGAAGATGGTCATGTAATTATCCACTTGTGGCATGAAGCAGAGAAGCACAAACACTCATAAAAGCAATCCATATTAAAATTGCTTAGACTGCCTTATGAATCATTTGCACTTAACTAGAGCAGTATCCCACATTAACAAAGTGCTTTTTAATTGTAAAGAAACAACTGCTTTTCACCAGCAGCTAGGGGAGAGAGGCCTGAAGAAATACAGAAAGCGATAAAAAATTAGGGGTGCTTTAACGGGAGGAAAGGCCATAAAGAAAGTTAAACCGTGAGTATGAACTATCATCTGTCAACCCTTAGAATTTCCATTCATGCATACAACATTTTTAAGAACTATCATAGTCGTTAGGGCAGGGCCAGTCCAGATGGTGTTTTCAGAATAAAAATACTGTCAGGCTTCATTTCCTCCTCCGCTACCACTTAACAAAGAACTATTTTGAAACCATACAGGAGGCAGTCATGACAGTCCATCCCTGGAGCATTTTCCCTGTATTTGAAAACATGTGGGAATGCTTTCTCTCAAACATAAAAGGATCAAGCCCTCCCTATATTCTAAAGGGAAACAGAACTGCCTTGGTACAGTGTTAATTTTAACAACTTCTCCCTTTATTTGGTACGGCATTAACCTTGAGGCCGCTGGACCTCTTTTGAAGTGCTTGCTGCCTAGCATGAGAGTATCCAGAGTGAGGTCAGTAACTATGTTATTAAAGGGTGACTACACCCTTAAATTGAGATAGAAGCATCCCGTCCAGCATGTTTAATGCAACTGAGGGCAATGACTGTCGGAATCATGGCCTCACTGCTACGTAGTGTGAGATAATAACTAAGGTGTGAGACAGGAGGATGTGAGGTGGTTAGTTGACTCTGCGTCTTTGCCGGTAAGACAGACAGTCTGGTAGGGTTTTGACAGTCACTAGAAGCATGCTTATGGTCTTTTCAGAGAGTCACTGTGTGGACATGTTTGTTCTGGCTGAGACTTACTAAAAAGGATCTGAGGTGTGTCTGAGAGGAAGTGTCAGCACATGGTCGTAAACCCGGTGTTTGCCACAGTTAATGTTGGTGTCAGACATTACCACTGCTAAACTCTAACTTCAGGACAGTTATCAGTACGCCTATGATATGTTTTCTCCCATTCCAGATGAATATATTTCATTCATATCTTCGGGACAGGACTAACAGACATAGATGATGCCAGGCGAAGCTAAACCCAACTGCAACAAAGAAGTTCAATAAGTGTTTGATTTTAACTTGATCTGAACTCTGACTGTGAGACAGTCAAACTCCAGGTCTCTGAGAACAGTGAGTGACTTAAATGTTACAGCTCAGATTAGACACCTATTGCATTTTTTCACTGCAGACCAAAAACATTCAAACAACTCATAATATGATACAAACTAAAGGAAAATTATGGTCTTTGAGGTTTTGTCATTAAATAAAAAAACAATCTTCAAAATCTGCTAGGACTGCCACACATGTATTCACATTCCTTCAAAAGAAAGAAAGAAGAGTTGGACCACAGTGAACAGAGCAGGGGAAAAAGCTCTTTACCACCCAAACCAGAAGGAAAAATCAGTGTGGTGAGACCAATGGGACATTTGTAATGGATAACAATTGACCTCACAATATCTCCAATGAATAAATGTTAACTAGTAATCTGTTCCTTCAAGAACACCACCATTGAAAACCATCAGCACAAACCCACAATTGATTGGGTCTTTATTGAATGCTCAAACTCTGCGTGCAACGATTGATCAGTCCCGAATAAATGTGCTCTAGATGTTTCCTTTCACAGCTACATCCCTGAATCCTTTAAATCCATGTTCTGAATTACTGACTGATTAATTCCCCATACAGACTGTGTTGATGTTAGAAACCAAAGATGAATCAAACATATAAAATGTATTTCTAATTTGATTTAGTTATTATTTTTTATTATTATTATTGTCCTCCTCTCTCACCCTCTCTCACATCCTCTCTAAGTCTGTGCTGTTGTAGGCTTGAACTCTGCTCTCGACCCCTGACCCTTGACCCTGAGACATCTGACCAGTCGCTACTCTGGGGGAACCAAATTAATAGAAACGTTGCTTGTTAATTGCATGAGGGGCCAGCTAAGAGATTCATCACCTCAGTCATTGCCATTGCTTTACTTTGACCCCCCCCCTTCTCTGGTTTCCCAGAGGGCATTTGGGGGCAGGCCCAGCTGTGCTTTTCCTATAACCCTCACTGTGTTTGCTGTGTAATTATTCAGCATCAGCCCTTATTAATCAAGTCAATGCCCTTGCGTTTTAAATGGAAATTGCAGGGATTAATACAAGCATTCATTTTGTCCAGAAAATCTTGATGGCTTTAGCCCACTAATCGAATTGAAATAAAGAGGCTACAGCAATAGGGGGGGACTTGATTGAATTAAGGAAGAGGCAAAAGCTCACGTTATACTGTATCCAACAGCCCAGAGTCTAGAGCCTATAGCTGAGGCGCACGCACGCACGCACACACACACAGAGGTCACAGAGCAAGACCCACCATGACACTTTGATGATGAGTCATAATTACATCATGCATAGATGTATAAGTTGGCCTGGTGGGAATGATGATTATGCAGATAAATGCACTGCTTGAACGTAATATTTCTGAACGTAAGGTGTTATATAAGGATCAGCCTGCACTCATAACTGCGAGTTCCCTTTTTTTTTTTGCTTGCAGTCAAAACGGGACGTGTATGCCCTCATGTGTGTACATGTGCTGCCACTAATGGTGCATGTGCCTTGCACATACTGTACATTCCCATGGAGACATGTGCACGCTCACTCTCACACATAACACACATCACCATATTCATATCCCCACTCATAAATAAATAATCCCCATGTTCCTGTATTATATATGTACTCAGTCTTTCCGTCATTAGGTTACACTCTGTCCCTCTGTCTCTCTCCCCAACTCTCTCGCGCTGTTGCAGCTCTTGGGTCATCTCAGACTGCTGAGAGCCTGACCGTGATGCCAATTATCCACCTGCTTCACTGCTGCATGCATGACACCCACCCTGCACGGTGCAACACAGCTCATACACAAATGCACAAACATACAGACATTCACGAATACATCTATATAAATGCACGTTAAAAAAGTGAAACTCTGGCCTGAGGAAAAACACAAGAACCTTTTTAAAGCATTTAAACGGAGGGTGTGGAACTTAGTAAAGGAGTTAATTATTTAAAAAATTCTTATTTGTTTAGCCATGTAAAGATAGATAACTTTAAAACCATGGATAAAAAACCTCAGTTTGTATCCTGGTAAAATACTGGCATAGCTTTAGTATTAAATCCTCTGTCCAATCCAAGGAATCCACCTTTATTCTCCATTCCACCTTCCCATCATCCCTCCTTTAAGCATGTTCTCACTCCCCGCAACCCAGGTTGACAGACAGATTAGATTGGACACAGTTGACAGCAGTGGAAGCAATCAGATCCGGTGTTTGGCAGAGGTTTTGTTTGTGTAAAATGACACACAGGCCTCACTCTTTCTCTTTCTCTCCATAAGAGACGCCATTGGCACAATCTCACAGGGCGATTACTATCAGGCCTGGTGGAGGTGCTCCAACGTGTCATTTGTCTGTCATTTGTTTGTCAACTGACGACAGCTCCGTGTCTCTCCAGTGTATTTGTGCACGCGTGTGCATTCACGTGCACGTGTTGAAAATGCGTATTGCTGCATATTCCCTCTCCTTTTTCCTCCCTCCACTCCTTCAGGTATCGTCTTCTCTATTTGATATGGCAGTGACATTTTTTGACAGTATGTAGATAGATAAGATTTGTTGCGCCTATGAGCCATCTAGGGATTAGAAATGCACACTCCTTTTGGCAGACGCTGTCTAGATAGCTTTCTCTTGGCAATGTGAGATTCCACCAAACAGCTCTTGTGATTGTGATCTATGTACTGCTCCTTAGTTTTGCATTGACTGTGACAAGCAAAAAGCCACACACCACTTACTGTGCTGCTCTACAAAGCTGTAGCAGTGTTCCCAATTACATGAAAGAAGGTTTTCTTTTATTTTTACAGGAGTGATGTTTTTATGCAAAGCATGCATTTCCTTTTTCAACCAAATGATCATTAGTAAATTATACGTTTTAATTTGAGATTTGGGCATTTCTTGGAATTACAAGAACATATATCATGTACTTTACCACAGCAACAAAGTCACTGCAAGAGCAGTACTACAGCCTTTTATAAACCTACTTCATTTACCACCTCATGTCATATCTTGACAATTTGTGTGCATGAAAGGTCACACACTGACCCAAAACAGAACAATTTCTAGCTAAATGAGGTAGAACACTAACCCTAGTTTTAACCCTAACATGTACTAAACATCTGTTCTGTCTTTCTGTCTCTATTCAAACATACAAATGGGCAGCAGTGTTTTCTTGGACCGTCACTACTGTATAAAAGGTTTCAGGGCCTTTCTATTCATGGTGTATTGGCTGTTGAACAGTTATCTCATAGCCTCCGTCAAATCAATCATGTCAGACTTGTTTAGATCCTGGCCCAGAGAGGGCTTGTGTGTTTATGTGAACAGACTATCGCAGTGAGGGATGAGGGATGTGCAGAAGAGAATCATGGCATTCACATATCCACAGAGAGCAGCTTATCAGTTGTGTTTGGCCCAAGTATTTGATGCAGCTCAAGTACAAATGTTACCATGTGGCTATTGAGTGTAGAAAAAGGAAATGATGCTGTACAATTTTACAAATCCGTTGCATTTCAACTACTATATTTCTATTTTGGAAAGGGGCCATTTGATTTTAACGTTTCTCTCTTTCCATGTCCACAATGGATCATGTCTCTAAAATATCAGGCATATTAAAAAGTGTTTCATTTGGTTGTCCTGGCCCGGGCACCGCTCAGCCTCGGCCCTCTTTTTTCTCTTTTGTTTTGTGTTTGTTTGTTCTCTCGAGGGATTAGTTAACCCATACATAATCTGGCATTCCAAACTCTTCACTTTCCTCCCTATCCTCCTCAGACTGCCATCTTTGTAGCAGGTCTAAAACATTACCAAAACCCCAGCGTGACTTGGCCTGATTTATGGTGTCATTAATGTCAGGCTATCAGTGGACATGAGCGCATGAGAGAAGAGACGAGCCGCCCCAAAAACAAATAGTTTTGATTAAAGTCAAGGACATTCCATACAGCTTTTCCGTAGAAAGGCATTCATCACATTTGATGCTGACCCTACCTATCTGCTTTCCTCTCCTCTTCTGTCTAGCTGCCTGTTTAGTGATGATGGTAAAGGCTGAGCTAACACAGATACAGACAGCTTATGTGAGAGGGGTTATACAAATCGGTGAGTAATTCAAAGTTGGAACAGCCGTCAGTGGATTAATTGAACACTAAAGAGATTATGGTGTAGAGGTTTACACGGACAAACAGTGGGTCACAGAAAAGCCTGATTGCCTGGAATGTATTTTGGAATATCATTCACTATATCTGTTGGTGTACTGTAGTGGGCTATCTTTACATGGTTTAACGACAAAACTGCTTCTACATCACCATGTATTTCCTAAGGTCAGCATGTGCTAGAGTATGTAACACATAGCAGACACACAGTCTATGCCAAGTCTTTGACGTGATGCTTGGAAACTCAGAAGAAGAGAATAAGATAAGAAAATTGAAACCCAGACGTCGTTTACGTTTCCGTAACATCTGTTAAAGTGACAAGAGGAGGGCAGATGTTAGGAGGATTCCAGAGACGATGGGAAAAGCACTTTAGTGCTGTTACTAACTTTAATCTCCCACCAAAAAGTTTCCCGTTTGTGTAAACAGATCCCAAAGAGTCTATGTAGCTTTTCCTCTTCACTGCCTCTCCCGGCCCGGCCACCCAGCCTGTACTCTAGCTCAGAGGACTCGCCAACAACTCAGGAGGTCAAGGTTTAAGAGGAAGGTTTAAAATGAAATTATGAGAATTGAAAACGTCCACAAACAAATTAGCTAAAGAGGGGAGAAGAAACCTAAACTTAGTTTTAGAGGTGGCGTGTAACATGCAGGCTACACAGATATTACAGCCTCTGCTCAACCTGATCTGAATTATAACGGAGTATAATGAAAAAAAGGGGTTATGTTAATATACAAATGAGTTATTCTACAGCTGGCTTTTTGCATTTCGTCACAGCTCAGCAGGAAAAGTGTGACTTTAATCATGGTAGGTTTAGGTGTTTCCCTGTACTCCAGATGTTCTCGTCGTGCACCGAAATATGAAGACATAAGTGGAGGGTTATTGTGCTCCTCTCAAGGTCTCTCCTAAATGTCTCTCCCACTCAAATATTTGGACAGTCAAAAGAGGAAAGAAATGTATCAGGTGCAACTTGCGGGCAAAAATAGCAGGTAATTTTGGACATGCATATATCTCAGTACACAGTGCTCACACACACGCGCACACATGGTTTGTGAATGACTGATTCCCTGATCACTCTTGTAAACTAATTGCATTGTGACCATTTTGGATGGTGGATATGAGGTTACAAAATGGCACCCCTATACAGAGGCACCTTTAAAAGTGCGAGCGTGGATGCACTCGTGTGTGTGTGTGTGTGTGTGTGTGTGTGCACGTTTAGGTCTGTCCCTGATATAACCAGCCACACATGTGCCACTCAAAGAGGGCCTGATCTCCCCCTCGCCCCTGCTGGGACCCATACACCCCTGGTTCTCATTGACTTTGGTTTCATGCTTGCAGGGAAAACGCAAAGTGGCAATAGAAAAAAGAAGAGGGAGAAAAAATAAAAAATAAACATAAAACAGGGGTAATACAGAAAAATTCAAGCCATGTGGTTTCCCTGCCAGTAAACAACAAGCGGCCCTGGATGGAGGAAAAAGGCATCCCAGGGTTTTAATCCTGCAAGTGTTGTGTGTCTGTAAATGTTGCTACCTCTGTGAGGAGCTGGAGACTAGAGCATTTTGGGGAAGTTTTGCTGACTCCAAGAGAAAATAATGAGTCCCAGTGGTCCATCACTTGTCCGCGATGCTAAAAATATTGTGGCAAACTTTCTGCTTGTTTTTTGATGAAAACATGCTTGAAAAAGTAATGAAACAAATAGTTTAGTGTAAGAAGGTATTTACACTGAACATGAACACTAACATTATATCCCCTTGGAAGCCATCTATTTCTATTAGATTTGGCTGGTTGTTCTTACATCCTGAGTTAAAGACTTGGCTGCAATTCAGAAATGTGTACCGGCCACCAGCCACCAAAGCAGCGGCATAAATCTTGAGATCAGCTTGTATTGATAGGGCCTTGGCTACCGATTTGGTAACACGTGTGCATATCCATTTCCCTGACAGAGACTGATTGCACATGACTGCGGAGGTAATAGAATTGTCTTTAAGGAACCGGACATCGTTTATTATGAGCAGAAGGTAGGCTACACCTGCGGTGTGTCCCATTACTCCAAATATCACTCCTCCTTTTGTCAAGTACATCCTCCTTTCTTCCATGACTCATGGCAATATTGCAGGCGAATTCATAGATCTTCCCAAAGCTGATCACAGTTGGGATAACATGTACATTTAATGTAGCATCTAATAGATCATGTAACAACTTCTCAAATGGTGAATAAATCATTGTAATTGCATACTCTAATAATAAGATCAACTTCTTAATAGACAAACTGGCTGCTAATAACATTTGGATGTTATATTTACTTAAGGATAATTTATATATGTACATTTCTTAACTTTCAGTATGTGAAATTATGTTGTTTTTTAGAATGTGCTCTCACAACTAACCCATGGAGATAAAAAAAAAAAAGTGCAGCATCTCTGCACTTTAATTGCACTAAAAACACTAAAAAGTGCCCAACGAGGTCTCCTTGATAACACTGACATACAGGGTGCCCTCCCTCCCTCATTCAGCCTCTCTGTCCCTCCCTCTCCTTATCTCCTCAAGGTTTCTTCCTGGGGAGGAAAACAGCAAAAAAAAGTATTGGGATGTTACCCCGGGGGAACTTATTATGTTGAGAGTACTAACAGCACAATGTTCCCTCCGTTCTGTCTGCCTGGTGGACTGTCTGTCATTGATCTGGGAGGCAGGTGTCAATATAGGAAAAGAGGGCAAGCAATTATTATCATCACAGAACAGCTGTTACATGCATCTACAAGTCTGATATCTGATGATATGTGTAAAAGAAAGTCTATAGATTTACTTAATAAGTTGTGTTAAGTAATCATTTTATGTCACTGTCTTCTGCAGATCGACTAACAAAATTTCTTGAACATACATGAATGAGAATTCATGCCACAAAATACATGATCATTTTTTTATGCAACCACAATGCTAAAATTAAGAAATGCCAAAAAATCTTGGTGGCATATCTTTCGTTATTCATCGTGCCATGTCTTGCACCCCTACTATTACACCCCTTGCTGACATTCCCTTCTAGTCCTTGAATCAACATCTTGAAGACTATTAGCGAGAGCTTTGGAAGCGGGCAACAGTGTCAGTGGAATCACTTACAAAACATAGCTCTTTATATACCTGCAACAGCCCTTTTAAAACAGAAGCTTACGAGTCAAATAAAATCTGGATTCTCTTTAAGTCCGCTCTTTATCATGATTTAAAAAGGTGATGGAAGCAAATGTGAGGAAAATGGTGGATGTATTAAAATGTAATAGCATGCAGTAAATAAACAGGATTTATTACTGCTATACTTCTTACATCTAGACATTGAAACAATCAAGACTACATGTAAGAGATGTTTTTACAAACCATCTAAATGCTGCTACTTAGAAATAGATCAATCTATCCTCCCAGATACTGGAGCACTGTGTTCTTCATGTGTTGAATAAAACATATCCTCCTGTTGCCACCAAGGGTGTTCTGAGGCATAGGCAGTATATACTGTACATGTGCCTGCACATGCACGTACAATGCCACAGTGACCGCTTTCTGGCCATTTTCCTTCCTAATGAGGCTTTGTCTTTCAGGGAGCTTGGAGAACACAAGGTCACGCGGGGTCAGACTGAGACAAGGTCGGCCTAATCATCAGAGTTGTGTAAGGAAGTCTGGAGCCGATGTCAGTCCACATCATATCTTCTAGACGCAGACGGGAAACAAACAATGTGTATGTGCCAGCAGAGCTGTGTGTAATTGCTTGTACGGTGTGAGCAGCTGTGTGATCTGCAACTCCTGCTTACCTGCCTGTCTATCTCCTCACTTTGACAGTTACATGTTAATTCTTTAATCCAGCAGCTCATGGCATGGTAGAAACATGAAAGGAAATGGGGGCATAATCATTCACTAATAGTAACGACAAATACCTGTCCTCCCCCATCACCCAATGGGGAGAAAGAGGGGAAGGAGAGTAGTGCCTGGCACAGGTAGTCAAACATGGTTGATCACACACCCCCACGCATCTCCCTCTCTCTCTCTTTCTTAATTACCCAGGCCATTGGCTCAATTCCTAATTACACACCAACCTGCCATTTTCTCTTCTCAGTGCTGACACTAAAGCACCTGGCTGTGTCCTGAAAAGACACTAACTTTGTGTTCATGTCCTGTTAGATTTGGCTGCCGGGAATCACACAAATCACTTTTCTGGGACTGTTTAGCAAGGTTAGAAAGAGGATAGAGAGAAGTTGGAGAGGTTCCTTATGTTGCAGTGTCGTGAACGATGTGGTCAGACCAATCAGTGTCATTCTTTCCCAGCCATCAGTAGCTTGTGTGTGTGTGTTTCTGGGTCACTGCGCAACATCAACAATATTATGTCTGCTCTGAGTGACCTGATCTCTCACTGACACATGCACATGTTTTAGCATTTGCTAACGTTGTACAATATAAAGTAAAAGTGGATCTTTAACGCTTGTGAGAAGGACACAATAAGAGTGAAACTAGGACATGCCCCTGTTCTCTGATGCAGGCAGCAGTGACACTAACGTTTCTCTGTGTTGATTTTGTCCTTGCTGCAGGATGCATTGGGTAAGAGTACCATATTCTCATAGGAGGACAATTTTAGCTTGTTTGAACCTATGGGCATCAAGTGGAACAATAAGTCTAAAGACCAGAAGGATGGAAATGGGAGAGAAAAACAGTAAAATCTGTGCTCATTTCATTTGTTGTTTATTAAGACATTTCTGCATTTTTCTGAGAAAGGGCAAAACACAGATTGTCCCTGTATAAATGAAAATATGAAATGACAACATACAGTGTAGTATTCATGGACTATGGTGATCTTCTAGAAAGTGGCTTAAAATCTTCTCATCTTATGTTTATATTTACTATTCAAAAATGAGATACGTTATTACTGACTGGGCCTAACATAGGCTACATTATGCAGGTTTGATGCACAGAGCCCAGCCGGTGTTTATCCACAGCCTAATGTGTATACTGAGAAACTCAGGCACCGAGAGCCATCACTTTAATTCACACGACAAAACATGCACCTGAATCGAATGAGGCGGATTAGGCATTTTATCTACCTGCAGCACATAAGAACGTCAGGCCAAAAGACACATGACACACGTGGCAGGTGAGGGGGGTAAGGCTGATTGATCCCCTCTTCATCTCTAAAACGACTGTTTTCCTCTGACAGCAGTTGAAGGAGACAACACTGAAACTTGTACAAAGCTGTACCCCGTCCATAAACAGCTTCGGGAGTAAATATGAGAAGGTGCTAGGACTGTGCCACAATCTATGCATACAAGTGCACATTCAAAGGTACGGACACAAACACAAACCCTGTAGAGTGTGTACAGAATCAAAACAGGATGGTTTTTAAAACGGTGCCTCTCAGATAGCACTTTCTTCGTCACAAAGACACAGGCACAACACAAAAAGAAAGGAAAAGCTAAATTGAGTTTGAGTCCAAGGTCAGTGTGTAGCTGTATGAACAAAAGTCGGAGATCTCCCGAAAAATATCTATCAAGTTAGGGAGAAGGCGCCCTTGTCCTGACCCCTGCAGAGTTGCTGGAAAGATGGTTTCCTGTAAAAAGTTTATCCGAGGGTATGGAAGATTAACGAGGGTGTTTTCATTGGCTGTTCTCTAGTCGTCTCGCAGTACTTAGAGGTGATAAGATCAGAATATTTATCGAGCCTCCTCTTCAGGTCATTTGCTATGTTAATTTTATGAGCTTGATGTTGCCTTTATTTTGCAGTCGTGCGTTGTTCCTCCTGAACCCTGTAGCAGGGGGAAGAAAGGGGGATTTGTATACTTAGCATGCAGTGTCTTCAAATTAGTCACCCATGCCTAATTATTTATGCTGTGCAGGGGGGTTACAGTGGAACAACTGATTGTACTTGCTCCGTGTGAAAATTAAAATCTATTATTTTTCAATCACATCAGCCTCTTGTTTTCACACCTTGCTGTGTTTGTTTGGGATAATGTATCATTATGAGACAAAACTGTTACTCTTACCGGTTTCTCAGGGCGAAGAGAAGCTAGGGATGTTTTAGCTTTCAGTACGGTACAATGCATTGTTCAGACTGGATTACTACTCATGTGTCCATAAGAAATATTCAGCTATGTAAGACATTTTAATCACTAGAAAAATACATTTCGCTGAATATTTATAGAAAAAGCTTTAGCTACAGTATCTACTTGGTCCAAACACTGTCAAGTTCATTAAGTGATTGAGCTGAATGGATTGAAGCCAGTCAAGCTCTGGCAGACTCCTGAAAGCATAAATCAAACAGGGAGGGTCAGGACACCGAGATCGGTCCAGAGGCATAAGTCAAAGCATCACAACTATGACCTCATTTTAGCTGCCCATAAAATATCTATAAAAAGTAAACATTTAGCCAAAGAAAGGATATGATGAGGTGAACTTGGACTTATGTGGATGGCCATTACACTGATGAAGCTGTCTGTGTGAGAGAGAATCCTTACCCTACCATGGCATCCTTGGGTTATTCATGTGAAATGACATAAATCTTACAAAATGTTTTAAATCACTCTCACCCTCCCTCCTTCTTTCTCTATCTTCAAGCACTTAGTATTAATGCCTGTATCAACCGCAGGAGCCAATTGTTGAAGTGAGGTTCTAAGTGCACAGACCGATCGATATTGATATCGTTGAAAATGTGGTAGGAAAGAGCAAGAGTGGGGGAGAAAGAGTGAAAAAAGAAAGAGGGAGACATAAATCCGCACATGGTGAATAGGGGAGAGCAGCTGCAGTGGCCTCTGAGTTGTACCCTTCACCTCTATGGAAACATCATCAGCACTAATCAGGGCCTCGCTAAAGAAAATGGTCCCACTTGATTTACACCTACTACCCTCTGCTGTGTAACAGAGACTGAAAGAGAGGGGGAAAGAAACAGGGGAACGCAGGGAAAGGGACTAAAAAGGAAATTAATTGGGGAAATGAAGGTGACAGAAACACAAGTTGGAGGACGCTGATATTAGCGGACACGAATGTGTAAAGACACATTCCTTCAAGGTCAACCTTAGGTGAAGCAAAAGGTTGTATAAAGGTCATACCGGATGAGGGTCATGTAGGCCTCAATGAGAGTCAATAACACCTCCCAGTCTGCTGTAGACGTGTGGGGGTCGCCCCTGCTCTCACATCAATTCACCAGGCATGGACTAAGGCAATAAAAGAGATGGAGAGAGACTTAGCCAGAGAGAAAGGGTGAGAAAAAAGAAAATGTACAGGCAGATTGTGAAACAGCTCGCCTTTCAACTACTAACTGCTTTTCATGTAAATGTCTTGAACTGACACTTCTTACACATCCCAGCCCCTACCCTCTCTCCCCCCTCGCACACACACTCTCTCCCTCCCTCTCCATCGCTTTTACTCCAGTATATTCTCTGTCAGCAGAAGAATAAAAGAGAGGAGAAGGCAAGGAGAGAGGGGCAGAAGGAGAGAGTAAGAAGGGAGGAGGGAGGAGAAAAAGCAGAGAAACGGGAGAAATCAGACTCTCGTCGGGGTTGGCAAAAGGTCAGTCCTGACAGGATCGGAGGTTAAACTGCCGAGTTAAAATACTGTTTATTATCCTCTGCAGCCTCTTCCCAAATTCCCCTCTTTTGTGTCACAGTCAGTGCCCAGCATCAATGTTCCCCACCCCAGGATTTATTAGACATTGTTGAGCAGCGAGAAAGGGGACCTTTTCTGTACAATAGTAGCAGTGATCCTATAGTAAGGACAATGCAGCTGCCACCACAATTACAGAGCCCAGCTTGAATTATAGGGTTGTAGAACTGACAGTGTTGTGCATGAGCGTGTCCTCTCGTGTGCAAGTACAGTAAGACGGTAAATACAACCACCATGTGGTGCATTAAAACTACACTTTGTTTATGTTGACCGGATCAACAAAAAGCATAGTGAAATTAAAACAAAAAAATAATTTACATAACTTTCTGCATATTTAAAGACACGTTATTCCTGTGCAGGAAATTAAATTAGTACACGTGAAGATAACAAAGCAAGGGAATATCCGTAACATGAATTAGGCTGAATCACATCATTCATTACTCACCAGAGAGCAATGAGATGTGAGACATTGCAACAGAACCCTGTCTGAACTGGACAAATTAAAAACACTAGTAATTAGCGCTATGCAAAACATGTTGTAAGTATATTACCTGATTTATGTGGCTTCCTGTTTATAAGGGCACAGTGAGCTGACTATTCGTCTTCCCCATAGCACGTTTAAGATTCAGAATGGGTTTAAATGATTTATTAAATGAATAAACAAATAAATCACCCCACACCTAATTTCCCTAATGATATTAGAAATGACTAACTGTACAAATTGTGCAGAATATAAGCAACTATTAACCTGGAGCACCTTTCATTTCAGGGGTTCAAAACGTCCATCCATTTTCATTTGTGCAAAAACAAAAACATGATTAAGGGTTTGACTCCTGACATGGATTCCACAAATAAAACACTCCACTCTCTCTTTGCTTAATAAAATAGGGTCAAACACCCAGCGCTGTCAGAAATATGTCAAAGTCATTGTATAGAACAGTCACTTTCACATGAGGCAGGGATAAGTTCACTTAGACAAAACTAGTCACCTAAAGCCGAACTCCAAACTTTCCTCTTCTTCTGTTTCTCTTGGAGTGCTGTGTTCTGAATCACCCCGACCACTGTCTGAATTGTATATTTCTATTTAAAGAGACATATTGTTTTCATCTTTTGCCCCTCAACTCCCTAGGGGGGCGAGCAGAAAATAAAACGCTAGACTTTAAATAACAAGAGACTGTCATCAGTTTCCCTGCTAGTCCGCACATTAGCCTCGTCTGTGAGTGAGCGTCTGACACCTTCCAAAATGTTTCAGCTCTATGTGCGTATAAGGGCATAAATAATTCAGAATTAATCCCTGCTGAGGGGGACTATGGGAATCATAAATTATCTGAGTGTAGTCCCTAATGCAGTCCCGGGATTGGAACACCTATGGTAACAATTGAGCAGAGGTGCTCATTACACCTTGTGAAGAGATATCTTAACCTTTGAATATTAATTTCTTTGAATAGAAGGGGGTGGTGGGTTATATTAGTTGCTCAGGATGTGGGGGACTGAATATTTAGAGCAACGCAAAGGCGTTAAGCTTGCAGTGCAAAGTCGTGTACATAGAAAATGAGGAATATGTCACAGTGTTATTTTGAGTTGTAAATAGGTGTAAAGAAATCAACAAAATTATTATCTTAGCTTATCACATGAAATTAAATAGATAAGTATGATGATCAATGTATGCATTTAGTATGTATGCCTTAGAGTAACAAGATAACTAGACATCTAGTTAGTCTTCTACTTTTTTTTATGGAGAGAGTTTAAACATAAATCTCTACGTAAAAAAACACTAGAGCGAAAACGAAGAGAAACCTGGTCACCCGTAGAGATGTTTAGTTGACATTTACAACAGGTTTTCTCAAAAGGTTTGTCCATCACTCTGTGGCAACTCTAGGCTGCCCATTAGGCTGTGATGGATAGCAGACAGACAACACAGTTAATCAACCCCAGCAGGGATGGAAATATTAATTCCAGCTAATTGAGTACGCAATAGCACGTACGAACAAATAAAGAGGGTACATTCAGACCCTCTGGCATCCGGACACCGAGACAGTGGTTTAAAGTTGTACAGAGGATGTATAAACTACACTAAACAAAAAAAAAAGGAAAGAAAAAAAAGGACAGCGGTGAATGTTTTAAGTACACTGGCAATGAATCAGCTTGTATATATTTATAATATGAAAGACTTGAACGAGTAACGCAAACACAAGCAGTGATGAAAATGCCAGCCTAAAGCATATCAAAGCTATATTAGATGTTTCTACTCATGTGTAGAAAGAAGACGCGAGAACACACAAAAAACAAACTGATCCTCAATAAAAAGGACTAGAGTAGCGGGTAAAAGAGTGGCATTTTGTGAGGGGAGGGGGAAAATATCCGATTTAGAAAGTGGTTGGAAATATACATATCAAAGGAACGACATGGAGATTTTCTTTGCCTATGCATCCTATCCATGTACCCCCACCACTCTGTGAGTGAGCTGTGAGGGGTCTGTTGCAAATTCTCAGGTAAGAGAGCCAGAAACCTACTTACGCTGCTCTGCTGCTCATAATCCATAGGTTCTATCAGCAGATTACTAGAAATAAAGTGTTGGGAAAGACGTAAAGCGGGACTCAATGTGCCAGATGAAACAATTCTGGTTTTAGTCTGCACTTCACTTCGATGTACATAATTAACGTCTTGTGTTCAGCTAGGGCCGAGACAAAAATGTGGAGGGGGAGCGCTTTAAATCTTCCCACCCGGATACAGCAATAAGTAATTGATGTTGCAATAGTATAGTAATAGTCCTAAATATCCCTTGTATAATATGGATCCTACATAGCGACTGAAGACAAAAATACAGATTACAGAACAAATCCATTCATTTTTATTAAAAGCATTATTAAAACATTTAACAGCTAGATTTTGCCTATTCTCCCATGCTGTCTCCAAATTCCTTTCACTCTGTTTTCTTGACTTTCCACCCTCTTTAACACACTCTTGGATGTGTGTAGGGCAATTCATTTGTCACACGGCTTTACCCATTAGAGGCGGACTGCTAAATGCTTCACCTTTTGATTTTGAGGAGGAGTACAGGATTTGTCAGGGGAAATGGGAAGGTGCTTTATTGCTCCAAATTTCATCACAATAAAGGCTTATGGGGAAGGTGGCATAATCGTTGCCCTATAAATGTCTCTGTGTAGATTACATGCTTCTTGCCCGGCTAATCCTGGTAATTGATGAACTTCTATTTTTTTTATATTATTTTGTAATTTGTTTATTAATTAAGATAACACTTATTTTGGGACCTCAACCAAGTAAACACGATTATGTGCTCTGCGGGGTGAGTGTTCACTGCGCTGACGTTCCCAAAGCAGTGAGCTGGCTGGCTGGCTGGCAGGCTGCTGCTGCCAGGGAATGTCTAATAGTCTTCCACTGAGAAGTTTAATTCATTTGCCATAAAGCTAAAAATAAACACAGTCACACTTAATTGGGTTCTGAATGTGAGCATTATTGAGTTGTTGAAAAAGAGCAGGACCACAAATTATAACCAAGAACTCAACATTTAAACAGCTGAGCACATGGATTTCAATTTTGTCAGTGTTAATATTTGTTATTAAAAAAAAGGGGATATGACGCTATAAATATTGCACAAAAAATTATACAAAGGTTTTTACCATCGGGGATACATGTTCACTATCTGTGGGGGAGCGATAACTAAACAGTGCATCATGAAGATGAAACTGCTGAATTACTGACAGCATATAACTAAAACTTTCTGTAAACATTAACTGTTGAACATTTGGTTTGATGAAAAGCTATGATGTCATCGTGAAGTTTATTTTCTGAGGTGATTCAAAAGGTTTCCTTCTCTTAGAAGTTTACTATCACAGGTTACAGTCCTGGGATGAAACATTTGTGTATCATTCAAGTTTATGATGCCGAGAGACTTCGAGGCAGGACGGGGGAGGGTTGGGATAAGAGAGAGAAAATCAAAAAGATTTCCATAAAAAAGTGGAATAAATAAGTGCCTGAGATACAACAATTTGGATTTACATATATTATCCAGCTCTATCTCTTTGGGATATTTTACAGTCCTGATATGCAGAGGGGAGCTGGGAGATAAACTAAATATGACCTATGCTCTGCAGGCTCAGTCAGAAAGAGCAGACGCCTGTAAGAATACTCAAGGAGCAGAGGAAAGGTTGAGAGGATGAGGACGGAAAGCCAGAGGAAGGAAGAAAATGACACTAAAAGGCAGTGACGAACTGATTGATGCTCTGCTATATTTGAAGATCAGTGGCAGCCTTGTGGTGGCAAGCACAGAGGTCAGTGAGCGCGCGTGTGTGTGCGTGTGTGTGTGCGCGCCCATGCTTGCTTATAAGTACGTGTGGGCTTTCTTTGTCAGTTTCACAGTCTGAATGGTGCGTGTGTACGTGTACGTGGGTGTGTGTGCAGGAACGTGTGTCGAGATTTGCTCTCCCACTCTCTCTTCCTTCCTCTCTCTCTCTCTCTCTCTCTCTCTCTCTCCATTGTAGGAGAAGAGAATCCTCAGTGACTGGGTGGCTGGGGGAAATCAGATGTGAGCAGAGAATAACATGCTCAATTTGGCTTGGGAGTGCAGAGCACCATGATGTATCGAGCAGTTTGCCAGCCGGATGGGGCACGTGGTGGCGGCCCTCTCTCTGCCTGTCAGCAAATACACATTTTTCACCCAGCAGGAGTAGTGGGAGTCCTTTGTATGTCTGTGTGTGTGTGTGTGTGTGTGCTTGTGTGGTGAGTGGAGGGGAACGTGTGCATGTATTTTGTAGAAGAGGTGCATTTTGTCTTGAGATATAGAAGTCATATTTACTTTGCAATTGGTTTGATTGTGTAATATGCATTTCCATGCACAGTGTGTGAGTGTGTGTGTTAGGTGAGAGTGTTATAAGCAGCCTATTACAGGTACAACTGTCACATTCAGGCCATTTCAATTCAAAATGGCAAAAAACAAGGGCGGAAATCATTACACTAAATTAGGTGTGTGTGTGGCCTGAGTATGTGTAAACATGCATAAAAAAATTATACATACAAGGGTGTGGGGAACGTGTATATATATACTTACAGTCAAGCCCATAATTAATCATACCCCTGGTAAATTTTGACTTAAAATTACCTTTATTCAACCAGCAAGTCTTTTTTGACAGGAAATGACATAGGTGTCTCCTAAAAGATAGTACAACGATGAACAAGATGCATTGTTGAGGAAAAAAAAACATTTCTCAGCAACGCCCCCGTGCATGTGCCCTACACACTCAGCAGATTTAACTCTGCTGCACCTCATCAAAAGACAGAACACACAGCTGTGAGCAGCAACAGAAAAACATGGACGTTTTCCAAATATGCCACATTGTTTTCTAACCTCTGACCTCTCACTTCAATTAACTTGCATTGTGTCTAATGAACTACAGTGAGCCAGTGGTGCTTTCAAAAATCTACAATTGTAATTGCTAATATAGCACAATAGGGAGAGACAAATCTGGGGAAAAATACACAAGCGAAAAATTATATTTCCAAAGGAAAACGTACAGAATATTATTACCCTCTCCACACCCTTTCTAAGCAGCGAACCTCGTATTGCCATCTAGTACCACATATTGGCAGCATACAAGGCAGCCTGGAGGTTTCAGCACAAAACATTCACACGCACACACACACACACACACACACACACAAACACAAGCACAAGCCTCCGCACTAAAGATCTCTTTTCAGCTCGCGTCGAGGGAAGTGGGCTGGGGAGGCCCTTTGATGTGGGAACACCGAGGTCAGAGAGAACACTCTGTGCAGCACTAAATTCCATCCCCCACAACAGTTCCTTTTTCACATTTCAACTGGCTTCAGTTTGTAAAGCCCATCTTCAAAACAAGTTTTAACATTTTTTAGAACAGTCTGAATATGTAGGAGTGCAGTGTGGATAAATGCCATATTTCAGATAGTAGTCACCGCATTCCTGTTAAAAGTCTGTGTTGCACTTAAGACCCCCCCCCCTTTAAACACTTATTGGCCTTTTGTTTCTGGGACCGAGGGAAAAGGCAAAAGGTCTAGCCAGCACACAAACTAATCTCAAATGTCATGTCTTATTAGACGCAAATAGAAGGAAACGTTTGGCTCACTCAGCCTGCCGACTCAATGAATTTATCAAAATTTTATGATAATTCATTCAATCACTCTTTAGACATTTAAATGATGTGGGGATGTGATGAGGGTCAGCTGAAGAGAGACGAGACAGAGAAGAGGAGAAGAGAGGAGTGAAGGAGGGGGAGGAGGAGAAGAAGGATTGGGGAATAATCCTGCTCTTGATACTACACTCCCTCCAGAGGCCTTTTAAGGGCTCCATATCACAGTGTGAGGCCTCCTAAACTTCTCTCCCCCTACTTACCAACTCAGCAGCCGGTCCAGCCTCCTCTCTACAAACACCTCCGCTCACAACTTATTCACAGTGCACATATTGTTCAAACATGCCTGTTGCTAAATTGCAATGATTTCCCTGGATGCGTTCATTTAAATATTCATAATAATAATAATACATACATACAATATTTTAACTTTTTCCCTGACAGACATACGCACGTATGTTCCCACACACATTTGAGGACACACAAACAAACACTTCCATTTCTGTTCCTGGGAGAAAGGCAATAAAAAGACCCACCGCTCTTCTCAACCCTTGACCTCTGATCCCTGGAGGTCTCCCACTGCCCGTGCTGGAGGTGCAGGGGGGAGAGACTGAGCGATGGAGGGGTGATAAAAGGTGTTGATATGGTGGGGCCCTGAAAACAGCTCCCTCTGTCAGAACGGCTCAGGCTGCATCATGGGTAAGCTCCCCCTCTAGTGTTCAGTGGCCTCTCCCGTGTGTTTTTTGTCTACTCCCACTAAAAGAGAAGTTTTCATTTTCTGTCTAAATGGTTGTAAATGGAACTTGTGATATATTGTACAAAACATCTGCTTTTCTTTATATATCATGCACTGTATGTGACGAGATGCTCCCATGTGCATCAGCTGTGTTTCATTCAGTTGAGTACAGCTGAGGTGTAATATAGTTCTCATATTTTCAATAGACTTGAAGCAGAATTTTGTAAATGATGTTGATGGTTAGGCGTCTTCTAACGTTCAAAATTAAAACGAAAATCCACAGAAACTAAATAATAAATCAACCCCTTTTTAGCAGACAATTAAACTTTCATTTTCATGGTAACTAAGGTTAATATTACTATTATGCAATATTGGAATGACTAACAAGCAGTAATAAACAACACTCCCAAAATACAATTAGCATCCATTTACAATTATATTTGCCTGTGTGGTGACGTTGCCTTGGCAGCTTCTTTCTCTCACAGGATTGGCTTTTGCAGCGAGCATAGTCACAGCATCTGGTCCCTATTGCCTCAAACCAAGCGTGGTGTTTCCCATTCACATCTAAGCTAAACTAGTGCCTCCTATTCTACAGTAGCTTAGCCACGCCTGAAGGCATGCTAATTACCTTCTCTTGCGCTCTAAATTACCCAACTTTCACTGGGACTCTGTCGCCACTTTCAATCCGGCGTTGAGAGCCGACGGAGAGGAGGGAGTAAGTGGGAGAGAGCGAGGAAAAGGGAGGGAGGAACAGGGGGTGAAAATAGAAACAAACCAATAATCTTCTACATTGCCTCCTAAACGAGAGCCACTCTGTCCCTAATGTAGACAAGTCATTTTGTACAAGCCGTTAAAGCCCACTGGGCCAGGCGAGCATGCAGCGTAAGGGCCGCCTGTTTCAAAGATCTTTTGCAATCAGTTACACAATGGACCCCCTCATTTTATGCTGCTACATCATAAAAGTGCTCCTTTTGTTACATTTCCATCCTTAAAAGGGTCTTAATCCCCATCCTTTCAGGCTGGTCTATGGCAAATTCCTTAGGGACATCCCATTCGCTGCAAGGGCTGGAGTGACCCACTCAGAAACCAGCATGCAGGGCTTTGAGCTTTTCTTCTGCTGCCACTCTCCAGAGAACATTAAATCGTACTTTTCATCCCCCTCACCATAGGGGGAAGCCCCTTAATGATGACAGAGAAAGAGAAATTCCTCCACTTGGTCCTATGACACCATTCTGCTGTCAAGCAGGCGTCTCGGCAGACAGAGAATCAAACATGGCTTCCTGCAGGTGGAACGCCAGTGAAGGTCATGGTACAGTCCAAAGAGGAGAGAAGGAGGGAACGAGGCAGGGAGGGAGAGAAAGAAAGAGAGAGGGAGGGAGTCCAGCTTTCCCTGTGCAAATTAAGTCATCTGCTTAAAAGAAGGTAAAGTACACGAGAAGCTTTCATTCTCTCCTACATATTTGGTCTTTACGTCAGAGCCCTTTCAAGATCTGAACCTGGTTAAACATTCCTATCATCCAACATCTTAACAGAGGGACTTTACCATAAAAACCCTCGCAATCTCTATTTTACCTAAATGAGGTCCAATGTACCATTCCTCTTGTGTCGTTGCGTCTCAGTATTGGAGTTTGTTTCTCACAGAGAGTTCATTTAATCACGCTAAAACCTCCACCTCCCGAGTCCTGCTTCACGGCAGACCCCTCAGTGAGAACATTGTACCAAATAAAACATGTCAACCACAGCCAAATATTCACATCAGCCACTCAGCGTTGAACTGCACTCCCTCTTACGTCCATACACGTTCTCCCAAACTGATTCAAACTGACTGTTTCAGTTTCCAGTAACTAAATATTAGTTCCATTCAGAAAATAACAAATAAAAAAAAGGCCAAGCCAAAAATGTTGTTCAGTGTCAAATAATAATCATGACCATAACACAGAGCTACGTTTTCTGTTGTGAAACATATTGAAATCTCTGCTTTGCAGCATCTGTATCTGAGCCCTTATTGTAGTGGCAGGTGAGTAATGCTGTGGGATTTGACTGGGTGAAGATGTCACTGATAGTTTCCAGCATGAGACGACCATAGACTTCAATAGTCCATAATCCTCCAGCTACAAGCCTCACCCGTCTGTAATGGCTTTTCTGACCACTCGGTTCAGGTCAACACAAAAGTCATGGAAATGTGTACATGGCAGTAAAAAGACACATCAAATCCTGGATGGCTGTCACGTGGCCCTTCTGGTACCATTGTTTCTCAGAAATAACTTTCCGTGTTGCAGTTTGACTTGAAGACAAAAACATAAATAATATTAAACAGAATACACTAAATGTTTCACAGTTTACACTTAAGAAAATGGAGCTTGTCGCCCGGCTGAGGTTGAAAAAGAAGACCAAACACAGGAGAAGCCATCAAAAGCAATAATTGCATGCAGAGTCAGGGAGGGGCTAGCATGAACCAATAATCACAACCAGCACCGACGCTAGAATCTGATTAAACTGCTAATGACCTGTCACTCAAGAGCGGGGCAGATGTTTATAGATGCCCAGTACCAACCGCACAGCTCATCAGTCAGAGTCAGAGCCTTGGCAGTCATGTCACCTACCACACCCACTCGCTTAGCATTGCCACCGGATAGCACAGGGGAAAACTCAAGACCAGCAGTTTCTTTTAGGTTACTGATGGAGGATGTTAAGTTGTCCCATGTGCTTTCACACAATCAGAGGAGAGAGTTCAGCTGTGTGTTTATTTATTTATTTTATTTTCCCCATTCTCACTTGCTTGTCTCAGCCACGTTGTAACCGCACTGCCACCTTTCCTGAACCTTAGCCCCTTCCCTTCTCCCATTTGTTATGTGGAAGCAGCCATTTTCTTGTGGTGACTTCCTCAGCATTCACCCTGACGCATGACACTCATGACAAATTGGGTGTGGAAGTGAAGGTGATGGGCTGTGAAAGCGGCGCCCCTGCCCCCCACTATATACACTGTGCACATACACACAAAGGCGGCCAGATACACAAAACAAGCGAATATCGCTCATGTGTGCGCACACGATTTCACAAGCAGTACTCTTAGCCAATCACCCCAGCGTTAAGACAAAGCAAGTGGTTGTGTTGCAAATAAGGTGATGACCTGGACGTAAAGCACACAAAGAAACCAAAATCAAGACTTGGAACCATGACTTCCTTCCCCTACTTTGACTCCAACATATTTACTCAGCACTCTGTTGTCTCTGTATTTCAGACAGAAAGCTCCGATTAAGATTTCCCACATTAAGCATTTCCATTGTGATACTATTAATATTATATACATTATATTAAAAATAATTTATAAACCAATTAAAATTCTCACATCATACCACCTTTACAGTGAAAAATGAGTCATTTCAAATAGGGAGAAAAATTATTATACTGGATTATGTAGCAATTATCATAACATTATAATAATTCCCATAGAAGTATTTAAATTATATGGTTGGTTGATTGCATGATGAATTAAAGAGCCCTTTTTCTTGCTACGAACCTCATCCTGCAATGATCAGGATGGGGGCTCTAAGGCACATTCAAGAGCAGACAAGCTGGAACCAGTCTAACCTAATATCATAGTCACATTATTATTATCATCGCCTCCAGTGACTTAATACAACCTGTAGCCTGAGCCCGAGCCACAAGTGCTTAAGGAAACTATCACATTAGCACACCTTAACAATGCAACAAGCTAATAATACAGAACCTTAAATTGTTTTAGGTCTGCTGAAATGTAATATTTCAGCAGAATGTATATTATGCTTTTATTCATTGCAAGAATCTATTCACACACAAAATGTTTTGTCTTTCTTCATGTGACAAGTGGGAAGAGGTTAAGAACTGTTTCACTGGGGTATTCTGAGTTTCATTGTACTGTCATGTAGTCAAAAACAATGTGTGAATTTATCAGGTTAATAAGTAGGGTGCAAATGCAAGCACAGTCAATTAGTATAGTCCCTAACAGGACTCAAAACTAAACCTCACCTTCAGACCGTCAACTATGAGCTAGTTCAAAGTGCAGACCTCCAAAGAACTTAACTGGAAATGGTCCGAAGGCAAAACAAAGAGCATAAATTGATTTTCTAAATAGAGAGATTAATCTGAGAGGCACTTAAAGGCAGGCTCTGCCTGAACAGACCCAACCACAGTAAAACCTATGGCAATGACACTCATGTAAAAAAAATATATATATAACACACTGAAGATGTAAATACACGACCAATAATAGGTTTGACTAATGAAAATCTCTGCGTGCACAGAATAGGGCCGTTTATAATGTGAGTAAAGGATTGCTAACCTTAACAAAATTAATATATATATCCCAACGATATGACAACTTCACAGTTAGAGCATTTTACATCATAACACAGCCGTCTCTGGCTAACATTTCCACACACACTGATAATAGGGATGAATATGTCTTAGACTACTCAGGTGACTGTGATTAGCAAGTGCTGTAGTTTAGCTTCTTGAGAACATAATTGTACTCTGCATTAAGATGGAGGCTCACATTATCAAAGCTGTATCAGACAATTGACAAGGCTTTTGTAATTAGGCATGCTGTTCTTCTGAGAGATGAAGAAGAAGACCCAGCCACACAATGCACAGCAGGCTATATATTCACTTACAACCCCTACAGGCTGCAGAGAATAACCTTATTGCCTTTGATCCATCCAATTGCATCTGATTGTTTACAGAAGTTGTAGAGGTCCTTAAACCCTTTTCTAGTGTGCAAAACTTCAGTTAATGGGTTGAGGTGAATGTACTTGGTATTATTTTGTTGGCATGCACAGTAGCTGCACAGGTCTAGGGTTTATCATAAGCAAAGTCCTAATGTATGAACTCAATCTGTGAATTTTACACTTTTATTTTATTATCTGGATATTTTTCCTGTCATTTATCAAATCACCTTGAAGCACTCAATAATTTATTCCTTTCCAATTTAGCTGTTCAGAATTTCAGGGGGCTAAAGCCCATGCTTTATATGCTTTACCTAAATAGGTGGTTCAGTCTATTTTAGGAGTCTGCTCCTGCTGCTCTACAGCAAAATGTCCAATGTGGTTCAACAGATCCTACAATCTCAAACTGTTTTTGTCTTACTACATATCATCTCCTCAGTATCATTGATACTGCCAGAAAAAAAGCGCCTGTATTCATGTTTACATATACATTTTCTCTAAGACACTGATCACAAAGCTATAGGCCCCATCTGTGCACGGTGACCATTGTGCACACATCAGGCGAGAGCTTTTTGTGCTATTGTAATCAGTGACAGGCTGAATGAGAGGGAGTATTTCTCAGTACCAGAATGTGTGGAAGACACCTGCTGGGTCGGGCTGCACCGGCCTGCTCTGCTCCGCCATTAAAACATGTAGTGCTGAGGGCTCTTTTGTTAGGCAGTAGCTGTTGGTGGCGACATGTTTGAAGTGTCACAAGTGTCAGTCTTTATTAGATCCAGAATGATACTAGGGGATGTAGCATGGTTAGTCATAGAGAGGGGAAAGATAGATTCAGCTAGGTACTGTAGCTGGAGAACAGAGCTCCTAAAACTGAAGACGCTGGCAAATGCTGGACTGGTAATGCTAGCTACCTTGGACTGCGCTGCTCCAGGTCCAAGTTTGTCTCTGAATCTAAAAGACTTCTCATCAGGTGCTATCTAGATAATGTGCAATGGAAAGCAATAAGAGAACTGGTTCAGACAAACTTTAATTTCACTAGTAAAAATATAGGAAAAAAATAAGTAAATGTGCACATTAAATAAAGTGCTTATTGTATGCTGCAGCCAGCACAGCTCATCATGCAGACTTCTAAGGTAATGTAGCATCTCCTCACTGTTGTTTTCATTAGCATTCCGAAATAACTAGAGAATACAGGAGAGATAATTTAGGGGTTGCCGCAGTACAAATATGGAGGTTGCTAGAAGCACACATCGATTGACATCTGCTCAATTGTTCATCGACAAAAAGAGAAACACTGAGAAAAAAAAAAGTACGAAGGAGAGAGAGGGGTCCTAAGAGGGGGAGAAAAAATCCATAATTGCTCTCATCGCCATATGATTTTCTGCAGGCAATTTTCAGGGAGCACACACTGACCTTTGCCTACTTAATTCCTGTGCAGTAAAGAAACATAGAAATGATCACTGAGGCACATAATTACACCCTCATCGATACATGGATCTATGGGATGGGCAATGAATGCAACCCAGGGATAAAAGGACAATACACATTACCCTCTCTCTTTCCCTCTTTTTCTCTCTCTCTCACACACACACACACACACACACACAGATGAAAACATGCCCCCACACACATCATCAAGACAGTGGCATATATTTCTATCTGAATGCAAAGTCAATGTGAAATGCATGGTGGGTAATGATGATGTGAAGGTTTGAGCCTGGATGGAGAAGCCCCATATGGCTCTCTCCGTCCGTGTCATTACCTTGTTACGCCTCTGACTTCCATTCAGAAAGAGAGCGAGAGGAGAGGACAGAGAGAGAAAGAGAGAGTGGGGATCATCCAAGACCACGCTACAACTGAAATTGTCTGGGGTCAACAGTGCCATAATTACTTTAAAATGTCAGCCTGCAATAAAATACAACAGTTCATCTGGCAG
This sequence comes from Microctenopoma steveboyesi, assembly GCA_032359275.1. Taxonomy (NCBI): domain Eukaryota; kingdom Metazoa; phylum Chordata; class Actinopteri; order Anabantiformes; family Anabantidae; genus Microctenopoma; species Microctenopoma steveboyesi. The sequence continues at coordinate 9,001,749 of JAUMHF010000026.1, forward strand.
AAAGCAAATTAGCTTTGACCATGCTGTAATTACCCTTTCCTGCAGAACCATTAGAAGAGATCAAATCTTCACATTCTCTGTTTGAGGAAAGGCCATCAGAGTACACTCCACCTGACAAGGATGCACATTTGCCATTTTGCAGGGGTAATTAATTGTCCTTATAATAGAAATTTTATATTGGACTTCAAAATGGAAAAAAAGTGTAATAACCTGCCAGTTTCATCTTAACCATTTGCTGACGTCTCTCGCCTTCTGCGCTTACCATTTCTTCTTTCTTTTTATTTGACTTTAACAGCTGGCTAATATGTGTGTTCAAATCCTCTCAACATACAAACCCACCTGCCCTATGTATGTTAAACATACAAAATCAGCCTGCATATCACTGTGTGATTAAAGGTTTCATACAAATATCTAGCATTCACAATACACTCTATATACCCAGAGTTAAAAGGCAGTGAAACAAATGAAAAGTGAAAAATCTGAGGAACTTCAGTGAGAATGTAAAAAATGTCTCTGTCAAATAACTAATGTGTTTCTCACCCCCACGTAACATTTTAACTAAAGACCGTACAAGCTCTGCTTGATGTCCCTAGGGGACATAGTCCACAGACCCAATTTGACCCAAGTGCTCTGATCTGCTCAAGTGACTGACATTATCCTATTTAAAGCCCCATTTGTATACTTTTCCTAGTAGAGTTACAGGCTCCAATCTGTCAGACAAAACTGTGCGACACACATTACAGTAATATGGAAAAAGAGGAGGGAGGTGAAAACTTTCATTCATAGCTGTTTACGGCTAAAACTTCACACGGTATGGCAAGTTACTACTTAGTTACTATTCCATAATACAACAGAACCTACATTGCCAAACATGTTAGCGGTTACAACAAAATTTGCCAGACAGATAAAATTGTGACCAGTTTACCCACAATAGCTCCCTTGTTGGGAGCAGTGCACCACTAAGTTCTGTGTCATGGTAAGCAAATGCAATGCTATCGATTCCCATATGCTCCTGTACATTTCACAAGGCGTAGGTAGTTTGCTGCATGATTATCATCATATTAAATCTCATTCTTCTTTTGAGGCCACCTTCATTTCACGCTTTTATCGATTAACGTCTGAAACTGAGAGAGATGTTTCCTATGCAGCCAAACAAACAGAACAGGGATTAGGAATGGAATAGCTGGGTGTGGATGCAAGCCGAAAGTAGTCAATTGGGACTATATCTCAGGTAGCTGCCCGAGATGCAGTACGACCACTGCTGCGCTGCTACTACTGCTGAATCTGAATCTCAGCTCAAGAGCATTGTAACCTTATCAAATTAGCTCTGGGCCCAGTCTGTCAGCCAGTGCTGCTGGGTTGGCAGCCACCACCATGATTAGTCATATTGAATTATATATTCAGAGCATGTACGGCACCTTCCACATCCACACAATGCATACAGAGAATGACACAAACACACACACACACACACACACAAACTGTAGTCAGAAACACATACACTAACCTACACAGTGATGGCAACACGCACATGTACACACAGACAAAAAATACACACTTTGGTTTCTGGTTTGGAACAGGGTGATGCGGATGTGCGTAAACAGGATTAGGAGAGATGGTTCCACTGTCACATAGACCTCCAGATTGTAATTCTCATGCCTCTCTGACAGCTTGGCACAGCACTAAGTCACCTAACGTTTGCCTTGACATGCAATCCAGACCTGGGCATGGATGAGGTTATCAGCGGGGGGAGATGAGTGGGTGGAAACGCGTCTAGTCCTATTGGAACTACTGTTTAGTGCTAATACCTGGCTGACTCGGTGGTGGGGTGGGGGTGGTTGAGTGGTCTCCCCATACACGTATGAAACCTATCTAAAAGTAGCTGGAAGATTACAATCCTCTTCATTAAATTTATCTCTTAACATAAACTTTTCAATATGTACACAAGCAGTGTGTATGGGACTTCCAAGGCAGCTTAAATGACTGCAACCTGTAATTACTGTTCCAGCACTTGATTAGAATAATCTGATTGCAATTATTCAGTGACTTTAAAATACAAGCCTCGAGCTACAGAACAATAATTCAAGGGCAGTGATTGGGAACGTGTTTCGTTTTTGGCTGTAAAATGACGTTTTAATCGACAGAGTGAAAGAGGTTCCCTGCTAAGGAGCCAGCTCCCTCAATTAAAGCCCATTTATGCAGTGAGGGGGAAGACGTGCTGCGATGTGGAGTTAATCACCAGGCAGACACTGCTCACGGATCAGGGAACTAACCCCTCTAAGGGGTTAACAGGCAGAAACACAGCACTCCGGCAATGCCACAAAGAACACAAAAAAACACACATGAAACAAGATTTGTGCTTCTTGTTAATGTATTTTGTTGTTTTCTCAATTAATTGACTGAATAAATGTGAAAATAAAGATTTTAAGCTCAGCAGCTCTAGCCAATAGGGGAAGATTTTGTTATCACCTGAAGGGAAAAAAAACAAACGAGTTATCTTCAAACATCTGACAATATTCACTTGCAGTGTTTCAGACATGTCAATTATCTCCCATATTCTGGAACAACAAAGCTGTATGACTGATTGCATGTAACAGACAACCCTAATGTATCTCATTACTCTAAGGAGTCTGTGGTAGATTAATTAAAAAAGTAATACAACATGAGGGAGACGTATTGCCCAGCTGGCACTCATTCCATTGTCAAAGTGAAGGACAAACAGGGTGACTATCATCTTTTTCTAGGCCTCTAATTTGCAAGACTTTATTTCCTTGTTCTGATTTACCTGACGAGAGGCGATTTTTGTCAGTGCCTTACAGGCTGACCCACCCTGGGTGATTAACAGAGCTGATTAGTCCTCCAACACACATATTGTACATTGACACACACACTCAGACTTTGACTTGTCCTTCATCACTCTCAAACTAAAGCGGTGCTCAACGGCTACCCATTTACCACATGGTGTGGATGGAAGACCACTGGGTGCTGATGCTTATGCTATGCTAACAAATAGATGTCCATTATTTTCTGAGAGCTTAACTGTTACCATCTTCAATTATTTTGTTTCATAATTGACTGTACATTATTAACAAAATGTGCCACCCAGAACGCATTAATCAGTATTACTCTGCCTTAACCTCCGTTAAGTGGCACAATAAGAGACATGCCCTCTCTAATCAGCTTCATTGTGTTATATCACCTCCACTCTTAACTATATCACCAAGAGTTCAAAGACCTTGCGCTACATGTTATTACTGAAACCATCTTTAATCAGCGGCATTGGTCTTGGAGGTCTATGTTGTAATGAAAACGCCAGCTAGCTCTGATAGCAGTCTAATTGGGAGATAATGAGCCAATAACATCAATGGCTAATGACACATCAAGTCTAAGTCACACCCCCCTCAGGCCACACAGAGGCTCATTCACCACTGATCGAGTGCATAGCTGGGAAGTCTGACAGAGTTAGACCATGCTCTGCACCAAACAGGCTGTCTTGATGGCTTCATTAGGCTAATGAAAGGCGGCGCTTGATGCTTAAAGATGGTTTTAGTAGACCCTGGCTAAAGGGAACACATATAGACGAGAGAAGACATTTTCTAACAGTAAAAGTTTAGATTACTGTGGCATTAAGCATTTTCCCCAAAAAACGAAACACTTAATACATATAATACTTGTGCAGACTTTCAAAAGAAAATAACACTGGAAAATTTGATACACTTTTTTGATGTGAATATTACAGTATGTGTAGTTTATTTGTAAGTCAGAGGATGAGCTGGGGGGCTGACAGCTTAAGCACTGGATGACTGTGTGGGCGTGGGCCCCAGTAAGTGGGTTGAAGGGGGCTGAACTTTTGTCAGGTCTCAACAATGAACTACCTAACAGTAAACAAGCCTGATGATGCATAATCACATTAAGAGAGGAACCAAGCATGGAGGAACGACCTCGCTAATCCACACTGTGCTAGCTCTGTAACCTGCACATAATCCCAAAGAGAGGGGGCGAGGTTGAGAGGAAAAGATGAAGACCAATATAGGCTTTGGAATTGAATTACTGTACATAGAAGCTTTGGGCCAATTACCTTGGTGTCATGTCTATAGCCTTCTGTAGCTTTCATTTACACAATGTGGTGATGAAGTTTAAGGCTCAATAATGTAAGCAAGTGAATGAAGCACAGGTACACATGACGCAAGCAATGAAACACCTTAGTAATTAGTAATTACGGTACACCTATGAGTTAGGACATAGCATTATTAAACTATAATCTATTAAAGGCATAAAATAATCAAACTAAGTAATGTAAACCAAAAACAACTGGTGACTCAACATGAGACGAAATGTGAAAAGTTTTAATATGAGAGAGTTAAAATGGTTTAACAGTTAGAACAACTACAACTATAAACCTATGATTATAACAACTAATATTAGCAAAGTGGCCGCTACCTCTTGCCCTTTAAACTACAAATACTATTTATTTTTTCTCAATAGGTCAAGATTTAACCATAAAGCAATGGCACAAGTGAGGAATGACGCACAGAACCACAAAGAGATCCTGCTATATATGTACCAAGTGTACTCGGGCCTTGGTGAAAAGGTTTCTTATCATATTTTCATAACTATTTCCACTGTGAGTGAAGCCTCAATGATAAATAATACTTTTACACAAATCTCTGTATTTTTTACAATCTGTAATTACATTACAAAACTGTTACCAATTCAGATCAGGACCATCTGAATGAAGGTGCTAGAAAACATCATCATTATGATTTATTGTATAAAACTACAAAAATATTTATGTACAGAAAAATTACAAATCTTGCGCATTTTACAGAATTGTGTTTGAAGCACAACCCAAGAAGAATGAAGCTAGTTGATTTGGAAAGGAGAAAATTTTGATAAACTATAATAAAGGATCTCTACTTAAGTACTTAAGACATGACACAAGCAACAATAAGTACTTCACGCCATCTGAACAAAATCATCAGTTTCCACACGTCATCCTTGTACCTTATAAGTCAGATGTATTTACCGATCTGTTTTCAGTCTAAGGTTGTGTATGTAAATTAACTTGACCAGTACAGTATTTTTAAGTCACTGCTGACACAATTTAAAAAGCTAAAATCAAATCTGTAAAGGTTTCATTATTTAAAACAGCAGAGACAAAAAGAGGAATAAAAAAACAGCAGCGGCTTTCTCTAAAAGACTTATTTTGTAAATGACACATAAGACATGTTAAATGAGGAAAAATGGCTTTGTCTTACACAGTATCATGTTGAACTTGCACTAATATAAGCCGCACTTTCTTCACATTACTTTCAAAACTTCGCTGAGCAAACTTTTTCTGCCAACTCCTGTACAGCTGAGGGAAATTCATCATTATCAGCCAGTGGATCAAAAATGCAGAGGGGGTGAAAATGACAGATACAGCAAAAATAAAGAAGGGGGAAGGTGGGTGGAGATGATGTGGGGAGTGAGAATACAGAGAGATTGGAGCCAGACAATGAACAATGGTTGAAAGTGTGTATGTGTGTGGGTTTTTAGGTGGGTGTAGTAGTGTTGGGTGTGTATGTGATCGAGAAACATAGGCAGAGAGGTCCTTGAAGTAGGCCCTGGGAGCCGGGAACCAGCTGGACTCTGAGTAGTGCCTGCTGATGCTGCCTGCCCTCCTGATCCGTGCTTTCCATAAACCCTTCCCATTCTGTCACTCTCCTTTCCTCTTTCTCTTCTTTTGATTCTATTTTTATGTTCAATTCAACTTTCACTGCATTCTCAAAATGCAATTATCTCCTCCCTCTTTGCAAACTCTTTGATAATAATTTACTACGGGAAAACGTCTTAAATACTTGAGCCCACCCCCAACTCAACCCTCCCCGCATTACTGTTCATCCTGCTAAACTTAACTAATACATATGCCAAAGTAACAAACAAAGTCGTCACAGGTCTGCTCTTTTTGGTTTACAGCTGGTTCTCCTGCAGACCTGCGAACCATGTCACTGGCCTGTATCCCATTATTTAACCTGAACAGCCTCTTACAGCATATGCAACAACAAATGCACACACCAAGCATCCAACTCCACAAACACATCAAGCTAACACAGCTACGTTTGACCTCTTTGTGGCAGCAGCTAATGTGTTACAACAGTCCCCTGGCCTATGGCCCCAATTTGCTATGCCTGACCACACTGACCACTACTGTACTACTGCCACACAGTGATAACACTCGCCTCCACGTCATAGAAATTATACACACTTAGTGGCTGTTACTTAGTGGCTTGGCTGTAGATTTAATAACACCCTAAGACAGCTCTACAGCTAAATGAATTCAATAGATACAACAGATCTGATCAATGAAATTGCATAATGGATGATGACAGATTAATGGCGTGTTTACAAACTAGTCTTGTCCACCCACAATAAGCTTGGTGTAATCAAATCATAACTGTCTGTTGGAAACACGGCTCACAGGCCTTGTAGAGCTCAATTTCTGTTGCACGGGATGCTATTCATCAAAACTCTTCTTACCTTTGCTGGAGACAAATCATTATGTGTTTAAATACTCTGGCAATGAAGCTGACTCTATTGTGTCTTATAAGAAACTAGTATATTGGTCAATCTAACTAAAATAGATGCTACTATTTTCTATCCTCGATCAAAAATACACGACATCACAAATCAAATGCCCTAAAGTGTTGTTGTTGATACCAAAGTGTCAGGTTTCTGTCATGGCCAATGACACAGGCTATAATATTTGGTACAAACAATAATTCGCACATCATGCTACAGAAGAAAACAAATAACTCTGCATCAGCTTTACTTATGTTGTTCGCATGGGCCACAACAAAACAAATAGGTTTTCACTAGGTAATAACTTAAGTTAACATTCAATCATAAAACACTATTGCACTGCCAACAATTAAGACGCACAATGAATGAAACAGAAAATGTTTACATTCACTAGTGACCTGGTAACAAGACATTTTCAATAGTAAGCTAATGTCTCTCTAGTTTATTGTCCTATAAACTGGACATCTGAATGTGTAATCGGGATAGATGTTCACACATCTGTTATAATAAAATGATCACTAAAAACTGAAATTATAATGGAGACTTTGTCAGAACGACACTCAGCTCTCATATATGAAATCAGTACACCACTTGTGCACATACGTATGTGCTGCAGTTTTAAAAAGACATTATACGCAGTTACACATTTTACAATGCAATTGTGTAATAGTCACTTTAAGAACTGAGAAGACTAGTGGAAAAATGTATCTGTGACATTATCTTTTCACCACAGAGAAACATAAAAAGTAATAAATTAACAGTGGTAACAAGCGTCACACTAATTGAAAAAATAAGAGTAAAGTAAAGCTAGGCTGTTCCTAGTTAACCTGATAAAGCAACGCATGTGATGTTTTAAAGAAAAAATGTGGGTGGAGTCACAGCCTACACACCCAACTGACCCGTTTCCAAATAATCAGCAAGAAAAAAAAGTGTAAGTCTCTGAGAACAAGAGCAGTGTTCTCACTCAGCACACAAAGCAAAGTACCGGCCCATAGATGAGAGAGTTGGCCGCATTGTACTGCCCCACTTAAATCTTACTTTCAATTTACTAAATGTGTTATTTGACTTGGCAAAGAAACCAGTATGTCCCATGGAGCAGCAGGGAGTCTTACCAGCACTTTGCCAAGTTTGCTGCAGCCCCTCTGAACAGCCTTCTCCTTGGTTAGCCGGTGACCTTAAACTTAGTGGGTGGTTCAACTCCGTGGTAAAGGAAGAAGTGGGAGGGAGAGCCAGGAGAAAAAAACAAAAACAAAGAATAAGCATAACCTTTAGTGGTTGAAGTTCAGCTTTTAATTTTAAACTCTTCTCATGAGCATGTACATGACACTGAGGGAAAAAAAAGAAAAGACAGGATAACAAGATATAATTCATAACTTAGACTGAAAGAGGGGAACTGTGTCTAACACTCAGAGAACCAAGCTACAACACGTAACG
>JAUMHF010000026.1:9009843-9035918 GCA_032359275.1 Microctenopoma steveboyesi
AAGATATAATTCATAACTTAGACTGAAAGAGGGGAACTGTGTCTAACACTCAGAGAACCAAGCTACAACACGTAACGCTGGCCCACAGACCTTACTGTATATGTAATACAACAAGCAGGACTGGAAAATGTTTTAGTGTTCCTTGTGAATGATGACACATAACGACCACAAAATATTTTTTAAGCAATCTATACTGTGTTGTGAAACCTAAATAACGTATTTTTATTTAGTCCATTAACAGAGGAGTGGAAAAACCTAATAAAAAGCTCTCAGTGATTGGCTTAAGACAGAAAACCTATTATTTCACTTTTCTAACACAATAAATCAGTGGCTATTAAGGGTACTTGTCATCTGAAATTACTTTCTAAACTCATAAGCTATATGCTAAAGACAAGCAATTAAACTTGGATACAGCTGATCCCACATTTGGCTTTAAGATATACAAACAATAAACTGAGCTAAAGTTAAATAAAACATATATCTGTCATTCCTACTGAAAACACAAGACAGTACTTTCCATTTCATACAGTATTTACACAGTTATTGTGTACTCCGTCATCTGTTACCTAGATGTCATCATTAAGGAAAAAACCTATGGTTATGTTTGCATCATGGTTCAGTTTAAGGTCAGTAAAATGTAAAACACTAACTGCAAGTCCCACAATTATACTTTATGTTTTGGCTGTATTTGTGCACAGTTTTGTCACTATGTTTCAGGCATCTGAGACTCAGGAAAGGACAATTCAGGACAACCCTAAAAAAGGCACCACCAGCGGTTGCCAACATGATAAACCTACAGGGAGGAGCCCCAGACGCTCAGCTCAATGAAACAGTCTCCGAAAACCAGCCTCACTCATAGAAATTTGAAAGATGAGGCACCCACACCAACCTCCGAATGTCCCACATAGCGAAAATAAAAGAAGTGAGACAGAGAAAGATGTTGTGAGGAGGACAGGAAGAGAGGAGGAGGAATTATGCCAGGGTCTGAAGATTCATTTTGAGGTTGGATTTAGAGAAATGGTGTTGGCAGCATGTACAGGGTCAAGCCCTGCGGGCCTGGAGCTCAAGCAGCCATCTTGGCAGTGACTCCTTCAGTGCAGTGGGGAAGTGGGGGTTGCTTTACAAGGTACATCAGTCTGCTGGGACCTTCCATTTCCTCTTTCCCACTGCTGCACTAATGCAACTTCTATTTTTTTCATACAGTTTATCTTTGATCAGAAACATATTGCTCCGTCGACCAGCAGTGTAAACATCCCCATAATTTGGAGCAGAATCATTACTTCCTGTGGTTATATTTACTAATAGGATGATACTCAGAAGGGAAATAACAATCAAGGAATCAGATGTTTACGCTGTCTTCCTAAGGACAGAGACCTCCCCTCCCCGCCTCCCCCCTGTCCTTGTGAACATTTTAAGAATGTAAAGGATCAACTCTGGATTCAGTCACTTTCAATAAACAAAGGAATGCAAATAATCATTGTGACATATTTTGCTCTTTCACTGAGTTTCTTTGTCTCTCTCTCACTCACATGTTACACACACACACACACACACACACACACACACACAGTGCAGTCTCCCTTTGCAGGGCCTCCTACATGGGAAAAGCAGAAGAGCCTTGAAAGGCATACAGTGTTGATCTAGCCGATAAGCTGACCAATTGGGGTCATTTATCAAGGAAAACCTTGCTCAAATGTGATCCCCGTGTTTGATGGAAAGCCTTCTGACAACTCAATTCCAGCCACGTCTCTGCGGTTCTTGGCATGATCACGTAACAGAGGCCCTAGCAGTGTTATTACAGATCTTCAGCGGCCTACAAGAAGACATTAGTTAAACCAGATCTATTAATCGGAGTAGGAGAGAGACTGAGGAGAATGTGTGATGTACACCAGATAAACTATGTCTGGGAGGAAAGAAGGACGACCTCCTGGTCTTTAAAATCTGGTTAGATGTGACAAAACAAAAAAAAAGAAAGAAAAAAAACAGTGGCTGACCAGAGAGACACAGACAGCATCTGGAATGGGTTTTGTCTCTCTTCTGTATAAGCTGAAACTCAATGCTCATATCAGATATGAATGCTGTGCAGTGATAATAGCTGAATATTCATTTTAGTGCGAGCGGAAGACAAACATTCCCGTCCTTAATGACATCTCCTGGGAGGAAGTTCATTACACAAGGTTGTTATGCAACACAACCCTGTCACTTTGAGAGGTCAGGGGAGGTTCACATTGCTAACATTAGCGCAAAATCCAATGGCAACTAGGTTAGTGACACTTCCTGCATGAAATAACAACTCTAAAAGAAGTGGAAAACAAGTAATATCAGTTCTCCAGGTCCTTCTTCACCAGGGACGTTGCTACACTGGCCTACTTTGTGTCAAAACAGCGAAACAGCATCCTGACAACACACGGAGTCTTTAGGTACAGGCAGGTTAAAGCAGAACAATATCTTTCGATATATCAGTCAATCATTCACAATCAATCATGAATTCATGTCTTACTGTTTAGTCTTTTGTGGGTTTACAGCATAAAAACATTGAAAACTTTACCTTGTTCATCTACTTTTGTCTGTTTCTTCAAAGCAATTATCGTTGTTATATATGAACATCTCTGTTCCTGTGCAAACATATGCTTGTGCGGGATACAGGAGTTCATGGAGAACTTATTGCATGTCAAAAAAGTCTATATGGAAATGAGCAAGAAATACTAATAATACTGAATGTCTCACATGGTAACAGGCAGGTGTACCATATGCACACATTCCTGATTGAAGGTGTGTGTGTGTGTGTGTGTGTCTGGGAGAACACTATAGCTGTTGTTCTGTTCTTTCTTGCACTGATTGATGGTTGCTGTCCATGCAGGCCTACATTTTTGAGTGGATTGGAGTCATAGCACATGAGCAAACACAAGAAGGGAGAACTCTCCACTACAAAGAATAGCAAGACTTTCTGCACCACACACACACACACACACACACACACCACACCCACAGATCCACTTCCCCACCTCCAGTGCTTGAAGATCTACCTGCCAGCTGCTGCCAGTCGCAGGGAAAGATGGGCTTTGTTGGTTTTGTGAAGCTCACCGACAAGACCCCCCTGGAGACTGCAGGTCTCTCGCAGCACAAGCCTCAGCCTTATCCACTCCGCCGCACAGGCAATCTGTTTTCTATATTACCAGCCTGTATCACTGTACTATGCACTATAGAACAGCAATTGAGCAGGAAATTAAGTTAGGGGATCGGTATTTGGCGGAGGAGAACGAGCTGGTGTGGTCTCCCCTCTCCACATACAAGGATCATTAAATATCACACGAGTTCCTTGATAAATTTCCTCCTCTCCTCTCTCTGCTGTTCCATTCAACTCGCTCGCATCTTTCTCCTCTCTCGTCTTCTATCTGCCTCTTTCCCTTCTCCCTCTATTTTCCTCTCATCATCTGTCCATTTCTCTCCCATCTTCCTGTATTTGTAGTGTGTATAAAACAAAACATCCTAATGGATGTTTGAACAGCTTGAGATGTGTCGGGCTGGGAACTACCTCTCTGTGACAGGGAGCGCTGGCAGGGAATAGAGACCATTACAAGGGGAAAATAGGGTACATGTTGCTTTTTTTTCCGCTGTTTATATATTTTTCTCTCTCTGGGTTCTTGTCTGTGGTCCCCCTTCTTTCGCCATTTTCTTTTACAATTTCTCCGAACGAATTCTAAGCGTTTTTTGGTTAAGCAGCTGAGGAGAAACCATTTCTCTCCGCCAGGCGTCCTCTCCTGACTCTCTTCTACCTTATTCCTCCCTAACTGTTTTCAGTGAGCAACTATGGGAGTGTAAGAAGTGAGAGAAGGAGAAAAGAGAACAAGCACAAGCTAGGTCAGCACGTTACTATTCAAAACCGTACTACTTCACTTCCAGTGGAGCAGTGGCGACAGCGGCACACAGACACGCACCTTCCTTTTTTTTTTTAACTCCTACATGAATTGTCAGTTTTAAGTTCTCGTGCAGAAAAGGTCTTTATGTTTCTTTCATTAACTTCTTAATCATAAACCTCATTATCCAGGTAATAATTAACTTATATTTTAAATTACTTTTAGGTTAATTTTGGGTATCCAAATGTCCCAGATCTCAACTTATTAATGAAATGTATATTCATAGAAGACATTGGTATCATTCCCTCCCTTCACAGTTTTGGGAAATCTTTATTTGGCATTGAGAAGACTTCACTGGACCGAAGAAAAGCTTGGACAGAATATACTTAGATTATTGCATGAAATGTAATAGTTGTTCTTTACATGTCATTTCCCAACTATTAAAACATATCCCTGTTTGAATTTAGTTATATCTAATATTTAAAAGAGTTTTTTACCATGAGATATGATGGAACTCTTTGGGAAAACTTTCACTGACGAACATCTTTAGTTTCTTGCTCATGTTTTTGCACAAACATGAAATCAGAGACTAGCTTTCCTGCATTCATCCACACAGACAGATAGCAGCAGGCAGAGAATAAGCCTCACTAGGACAAAGGGCTCTTACTGCTACAATCTAAGGTCAATCAGTAGTGTTGACAGCTAAATTAACGGTGGTGCTACAAACACTATTACTTTTGGCTCCTGCTTCTGTAACCATTAACAGACCAACACACTGTCAGACAGATAATCAAATAAATCAATACCTATAAATAAGCAAAGGAAAGGAAAATTCACTCCGGACCTCGAATTCATGACCATCGCTGGCTACATAAAACACAAGCGGCCCACTCAAGGCCTGTGCAGTGGTCAGTTTAGTGAGAGGCAGTCAGAGAGATAAGGTGCCAAACAGGTCTAAATCCCTCCTGAAGCGGACTTGATGGACAGACAGGCCACCATTAACAATGTGGTGGCTTGTGAGAGCACAAGCTGATGGAAAGATACCCTGGCATTTGCTGTGTTAAGAAGTGGCCCTTAAAGATTTCACACTTCCAATTTCTTTGAATTATCTGCCATCTGCAGCCTGTCACTCAGCCTGACAATCTCAGATTCTTGTTCACCGAGGCACCAGGCTGGTTATTGACAAAGCAATCCGTCGTGATACAGCAAAGCCTGATAAAACATTAGTCAAACAACATGATGTACAACTCTAGACGCACCTCATACATCGATGGATGCCCACACGTTTTGGTTTAAATACGTGTTCACTCGTGTGTAGTAAAATGGCGATGCATTGAAGCAGTGATGTTCTCGGGATTATCAAACATAGCTAGTGTGAATCAATAATCTGGCGCGACTTAAAACTCTGCGCCAACACAGCAACATACCCAGTTGCTAAACTGTGGCATACAGAGCAGAACGGATTTGTAAAGGTCCACCTAAGGCAGCGATGACATCCATTTCTGTTTTGACACTGAACAGACTGCTTATCAGATCTTTACTGGTTTGATTCGCTCGCTGCTCCAGACAGGCCATGATAGAAATATCACAACATCCCGATTACCCTCAGCATTCAGTACACAGTGCACAGACTGTGCTTTCTATGAATTATTAAAAGCAGACAGATTATGCTGCAAGGCTGGAAGTCTAGAGGCGTGCTACAGATGCTGCTGAGCAAACCACTCACATCTGAAATCTGTTTTTGTTCTTTTTTTAGACAAGGGACAGAATCAGATTAGTTTGGATAGGCGTGGCATACCTGGGTGAGGAAAACCGTGGGTGGGTTTTCTGCTTCTGTGTGTGTTTGTGCCCATGTGAGTGTATTGCATAGGAAGAAGGGGGGGTGAAGGGCATAGTGTCAGGGCTTGTCTGACATGTGGCCTGGTGGGTTGGCTGGATGGTTGGTTTGCTGTCTAGATGGCTGGTTGGGTGCAGCCCAGCTCAAGCCTGGCATCTATCTCTCTGTCTCTCTTTCTCTCTCTCTCTCTCTCCGTCCCGGGAGTGATGGGCTGAGACATTAAGACAGTCGTTTTAATTAACTGTGCCACTCTTCCACCTGCTGCCCTCAATATGCTCCGGCCCAGGCAAGCTGTCTCTCATACGACTGACTCTCTCGCTCCCTTTTTGCTCCATATTTCCCATCTCTATCACTTCTCTTCTCTCTTGCCTTCCTTCTTGTCCTTGCTCTCCCTTTTTTTTAATCTCACTATCCAACACTTCAACTTGCTCCGACTTTTCTGTCTCTTGTGCACCCCTTCACTATCTGACCCTTATAAATTAGAACTCATACCAAAAGATAAGGAGATTCCATGAGGCTTGTGCGACAGAATTAGTCAATTTCTTTTTTGAACTTGAACAGAATTAATTCCTACATGTGTCCTGTTCTACTGACCCCCCCCCCCCCCAAGCACCGCAGCCCCCCAACCCGTACACACAGATAGACACACACACTCCTCAAATCTATCTGGTAATTCTGTTCTGCTCGACACTCATCAGGCTATTCATTAAGGCCTGATTGGAGATGGATATTTCTAGTCCCTCATGACAGAATGGAGCTAGGGATCAAACTGGGGACATTACAGGATTTACAAGAGCAAATGCAACACACAGTGTGGGTGTGTCTGAACACTTGGACACATGTGTGTGGGAATATGCACTAATAAATGTTTGTATTAATCTGTATAAATGTATTCCTTGTCATTTAGGACTCTCATTTAGTGCCGCGGCTCCTATAGTTCAGTCATTTGGATCATAAATTGAGAATTAATTCAAACAGAAGGGAGCAACAAATGATCCACTTTTAGCACTCTACTTAAAGTGTATTACACTTTTAATGGGGTTAATAATGGACCGCATTAGCAACACAGGAAAACGACTCTCTTAGTGTTTTATTAAAAGGATTAATGTCCTGTGCTCAGAATTAAAGCCAGGTCTTTGAGATACAGTTAAAACTAACAAATGGCCCAGCTCAGGCTCCACGATGGGGCCTCAGTCTACAGTAAGAAGACAGCAACTGGGGCCAATATATCAGACGGCAGACAGTGAGCATTCGTCTGCTGTGTGAGGAGAAGTGACTTTGAAGTTCTCCGCAGTGAGGTGAAAGAGCAGCTGTGGCCACAACCTCGGTGTTTATGTAGCTGCACTAGTCCTAGGAGAGCTCCTAATGAATGATGTAGCTAGATGGACACCACAGCTAAAAGCACACACTCACATGTCTGTGTGAGGGCCAAGACACACACCGAGCATTTAGACACATTTATGTTGAGGTCGCGAACATGTCAGCATGTACAACACAGAGCATGCACTCTGAAACAGTAAAATGCATATCGCAGCGGGCAGAAGGCACTGTTGGATTTTGTAAATGTACTACACGGTGAAAGGTTAGTGACTAAGCAGGGACCTACCGGTTAGAAGCAGGCTGTGCCAACATCCTCCAGCAATGTCTCTCACTGGTGAGCTTGGCAGCGTCACTTCCTCTGGTAATAGGATGTTCCTCTTCACGTTCCCACATGCCCGACCACAACCCCACTGAAACAACTTTCCATCACCTGCATATTATCAAGGAGCAAATGAAAACAAGTGATCATGGAAATGTTAGTGTTAGAAATGAACACACATACTGTTTCAACGTAACACGTGAGTTATGATTTATATTCCAAACATTTTGTGCATAAAGGTGTAATATAATGAGTATATAATGGAAGAAGATGTGTTATGCCCTCTGCAGTTCCTCCATTAATTTCAAAGTAGAACAGGGCCTCTAAGCCCCTGCAGCTCACGCTGCATCTCGCTTCAGCACACCTCTAGAAGCATGTTGTCCTTGTTGTGCTGCTGCTGCTGCATGGGGCCTCTGGTGATAAATTATGGATGCAGCTGTAAAATTTGTTGTATCTTCTATTATCTTCATGTTAAAGGCCACAAAAGCTCTTCAGTGAAGTCAGCCATTAAGAAATGACAGGTATTGCTATCAGGCTTCTTTATAGCCTATTACCTGCAATGACAGCAGCTGCTGCTGCACCGCTGTACGGCCTATCACATTATTTGCAGCTAAAGTCAGCTACTGTGTCATTTCGCCTCATTTTCTTGACAGTGCTATCATAAATCCATTGGGCTGGAGGGGAAACTGTCGACTACCTCGATTATCTTCATAGCCTAAATGAATTCTGAAATGTATGTAACAGGCAATGACTGTTATGGATCAGGAGTCAGGGCCATATTCTCACTAACTCTTTCTCTCTCCCTCCATGTCCCTCTCTCAGGTGATGTGCCGATTGGGGGGTTTGAGGGCTCTGATATTCACATAAAATTTAGTAAAATAGGTGAACTTTGAAGCACACAGTGACAGCCCATGACTAGTGATGTCAGCTCCATTTCTTAAGGAGGCCAATGGTCAGCGGTGGGATTCACTCATTGTGAATGAAGAAACTTAAGTTAAAGCACCTGGCACAGAATTTCTATAAAAAATATATATACCTGCTATTTTTTTTGAAACACATATTTATATTTTTATAATAAACGATGGCATCTTGGCTGAATATGAAGATAGCGGGGCTGCTGAATACTCTACCTGTCAGGACGAGATTGTGGTTCGCCCCACAGGTGACCTTTGACACGTGACGCACATGCTCCACAAATCGAGGGAGAACCGCGTTTTCATTAGAACCACAACCAATTTGTCCATAATCGTTCTGCCTGTGGGGAGAGGAGTAAAAACACATTTGAAAACATAGTTATTTGCAGGCATCATGTACATCATACACTGATCACATTTTAAATTACACACAGCCACCTTTCAAAGCAAAAAACTAAATATAACATAATTTTGTTGCTATAGGGTAAAACAAATAATCAAATCAATTAAATGATTTTAGTGAGCAGGTCCCACTGGGGACTATGGAACATATGTGTGTCCTCCCATTTCTACGAATCCTTTTTGTGACAATAATGCAACACAGCCTTATCAGAAGTGAAACACCTCACTAACTAATTAGACTCTCAGGCTGCAGACTGACAAAATAAAAAAAAAAGTGCTCGAAGAAAGAACTGCTCTCCCGCAATTTGCATCTGCCACTTTTTACTGCATCTGTTCCAAGTGCCACTCAGTGTTCTCTTCCTCCTTTTGTTGGAAAGTGTTGAGCCCCAACTATTTAAGCTCACCTCCTACCTACCCAGAGCTTTGTTCGTGCTCCTCTGCAGACCAGTAATGAGCCAACCACCACAAAACCATGAGGAAATTAATGACTCATTACGGACGGGCCTAGACTGCTCCACAGACTCTCCTTCACCGCCCCGCCCCGCATGCCCGCATATAATCCTCTCTCGCCCTCTTTCTCTCTCTTACACTCATCCCTTCAGCCTATACAGAAAGACCCCGACACCTCCCTATCAATTAGAGCCTATTACAGGGCTCCCATGCTAGCAGGGCAAAGAAAGAGGGCCTTCACAGCTCAAGAGTGTGCGCAGGAGAGATTGGGAGAGTTGAATGAGAAGCCTTAAGGTGCTCCTTTCACACCCTTGCCCTTATCCATTATGCCCGTCTGTAGAGCCCCATAGGAGAAACGTGCAGCCCCAAAAAGACTTGAGGATGAAAATAAGACAAGGAAGGGATTCGTGGTCACACCTTTTCCCTTTCCATGTACTCCACTGTCAAATTATATCATAACTAGTTCTTTTGGAGGCAACATGGTCACTGTGCTCCTCCTTTAAATTGAGTGTTAAAAAAAGATGGTGAAAAGTGAACAGTATACATCAGTTGTACATTATGTGTATGAATTCATGAATAGACAGACAGCATATTAACAAGATAATGCGCGGTGGGCATGTACCTATGGATGAAAATCATTTGGATTATTGATTCATTTTAGTTTGACTCCCTTTTACCCTCCATCGCACTCCCTCAAGCAATAACACTTTTTCATGGGACTGTTGGTCTTTGTTCTGAGCTGAAAATACTGTTCTACATAGCCAGCATTTTAGAATATCTTTTCTTTTTTCCCCAGATGATATGGATCAGCTTTTCACTCAAGCATGCTATGCTCATTGGCTTTTGAAGCTATGGAGCATTTCAAGGCAATCCCCCTGGGAGTGAATGGGTGAGATCACATGGGCTTGAGGTGGTTTAGAATGGCAAATCCTGCTGAAAGTGTCATTTCCAGTCAGATACATCAATTTGGTGTGTGAAACACGGCCCCAGGAGAGTCCGATAGCCTGGGAGATTCCCGACAAGAGCAAAGGGCCTGGGGATCAGCACATACTCACCTGGGTAAGACAGGAATTTCAAGAAACTGCTTCAAATACATGGAGTAAAGCGAGAAAGGAGGAAGAATCACGATATGAAACTTTGAAAAAAAAGTGCAAGGGTGTGTTTAACATCACTTTTTTGACATGTACAATAAACCTTTGTACAGTACATAGTACATTTTAGTAAAGCCATTAAAATAATGAGTTATTTAGAAGTTACAAACATAAAACAAACTGATCTTAAAAAGTCAGATTAATAGCAAGGCAGCTATTTGTCATTTGCCACTTTGGTACTATTGTATACAGTATACATTTGCATTGGTCAAAGTACACAATACCAGAGTTGATCAATTACCTCCATCTGGGGAGGATTGTCAAAGCTCATAAGTATATTTGATAGGAAGATATTAAAACACTGACATAGCCAAATTAAAAATCTAAATTATTGTAGGGACTATTTCTGGCCAAACATTTTGGTAACTGTAAAACAGCGTACAGATAGTGGAATTAACTCTAATAAAAAGCCTCAGTTAGCTTAAGTGAGAGCAAAACGGCTGATAATTATCGCGCCAGCTCATTAGGCTTGTTTTGACACTAAAACACTTAAATCACCACACGAGCATAAACGCCAGCACAGATGCAAATACACACATGCAGATGTTAAGAGTTTATTCCCATCATAATGAGGCAGATACTGTTTAAGTTGGTTTTACTTGCTTAGATAAAACCAAACACTTAAATGTAGATTTAATAGGGTCTTACCATCACAAGGACAATTTATGAATCTGTCTGGTTGGAGTTTAATAAACTACTAACCTTCTACAAAAAAACTAATGACAGTGGATTGTCAGGGAGTGTGTCGTAGCCTAATTCACGGTGGGACCATCTCGGAACACTGGTTACTACAAAATACTATTTTCGTCTTAACAGTTTTACCGCATAAAAGCAGAACAACAGGACACAACATTAACTGAACGCTGGTGTGGTTTTGAATGTCCAGAACCTGGCAGGGTAAAAACTAATAAAACGCGAGTCAATTACAAAGTCATTCACCTTCAAAAGACATAACCTGTATAAAGCAAACTAGACAGCACTGTTGACTCGATTGATTTTGTGAAAATATTACCTATGAAACCATGCGTACAAAAGCAAGTCAATTGTTTGCTGTACCTGCTATACATCTTGGGTAATAATGATATGGGCTCCTAAAGAATAAAATCCTCGAGGCCGGTCATGAAAGTTTAAGATTCAATGTGGTAAAATACAGTCCGCTGTAAAATATTAATGTGTGTGGTAAAATTATGCTGGTGGTAATATTTTAGATTGCTGCTGTCTGTAAAAGAGGCATATCTGTATTTATTTACAAGCAGGGATAGAGGATGGGGGCTTTGTTTGAAACCATGTTTATGAATATCGACTCAGGCTCCTAGGTAAGTGGCTATAAATCTGTGAGAGGATCTTTGTGAAGTTCCCTTGGAGGACATAACTTCAGGTCTAACTGCCTCCTTCCTTCACTTGACTTTTAAACATTTAGATGTAGCCCGGCCAACTGCATTTAGAGGAGCTTCTAAATTATGAAGGGTCCAAGTGTTAACCAATCAAAGTTGATCGATGAGGCAATAGATTTCTCTACTTCAGAAATAGTGGTGTATTTGGCCCTTGATCTGGAGTGTTTGAGTTTGGGGAATATCTGCACAACGTAACCATGTTCCAGATGTTCCAGAAGAGGCCTTTTAACTCTTGGGATCTACCATACAGTCACATGCTCCGAAACATACTTGGAACACACACTGTGCTCCAATATTCATTATTTTTCCATGTATGCTATTAGCATTTAACTTTTCACCCCAATCTTAAATGTTGGTCTCTTTTTAAGTGTGAACTGCTTGAAGCTGAAAACATAATATGTGCTAATGAGAGGAGCAATTTCTGTTGCATGATAAAAATAATGATATATTACATATTTCCTAAGGCTATCAAGATGGTGGGAGAGTTGTACAGGTCCACAATGGAGAACTAGTTGGAGACTTATTCACACCTCCCTTTTCTTGTTCTTCCACGCCATATCTTTGGCATGTCTATGTGTTTATTTTGGTTCAGTGTTTTTGAAGATCAGTTCACAGGGACGATTGCATAAGTTATGGTGCTACAGTTGGCTGACCTAGTAAGGATGACTACAGAGGTCTGTATCCTCAGCTACGGCGATCACAAAAGAGCCAGGATTAGGAGAACAAATTTCTGTCCTGGGTGCGTTCAAAGAGCTCAATCAAAGTGTTTCCTTGCTGAACTCTTGCCTAGCACTTTAGGTGCATAATTATCTGACAAGTACTGATAAGGTTGAGCCCTGTGAAAATACTTTATTTTTTTTACTTTTCTGGCACTTGACGAAGACGGCAACGATTGTTTCCACTGTGGACTAATAAATGGCTCAAAAGCTGCATTGATCCAAGCATCTCATTCCAAGAAAATAGCTTCCTTGTAAGCTAAATTGGAGAAAACTGACAACTTCCATTTAAAACTCCCTCTCACTCCTTTAATCTTCCTTTCTTTCCTCCTTCCTTCCAACTCTTTCCACGTCTTTCTCACCAGTGTGCCTCCTGCTTTCTCAGAGCTCATCCTCGCGGCTTCTTTCTGTTTATGCAGACTTCAGCTATCTCTCTCTCACCATTTGTGTCCCTGACACTAACTGACACTAGGTATCAGTTCGCACCCTGAACACAGAGAGAGAGGTGCTAAACAAGAACTTCAAGACGTGTCACAGCATACTTAAAGGCTTTCACAGTGTTACAGTAGTTTAGACATGGCAGAGTGAACAGAGCATGTTCACTTAGTAGTAACATAGACATGCTTCATAGTGTACACAATCAATTCTGTTCTTTTCGCATATGGGTTGTTGGTATTTCAAATGTAATTCTCACAACCATAAGCTACTGAAGAAATGAAAACCTCCCCCTCTCTACCTCTGAGATTTAAGCATCTTTTCTTCTTTTTTTTACTGAGAGACTGTGTTTGCACTTACAGTGGTTATAGTGCAATTAGGTTGTGTTCAGTGCCTAATCGGTCTTGATTACCTGTTGAACGTTGCAAATAGGCAGCCTCCTGGCTCAGAGAGACACGAAGGTTGAACTGCTCTAATTAAAAGCATTTCAGAAATGAGAAAGAAACTAAGTAAAGTAGGATGACTATATTTTATTTAAATTACTTTTATAGATATAAATGAAAATGTATTTTTGTTCCCACAGCCAAACCCTGTCATTTGTTTAGTTTGTTTCTAAAATTAATTGAATTGAGTTGTGACCAGTAATATGAATATCACGTAAGTTTCTGTTGGATTCAGACAATACAATACCTATTTAACATGTACACGCTGAGCATTCAGCCTACCTGAGCAAAGGGGCTCTTTAGACATAAGGACCCACGTGTGGATGCTCAAGCAGCCTTCCACGTCCTGACAACACGTGTAAAAATGATAAATCTTATTTTATAAATAAAATTTTATCTCAAGTGATGAAAAGATTACCCCAACTGTATCTGCTGAAAATGCAGCACGTGTTCCCAAAGTTAGTGCAATCACATAGTATGTTTCTTTTCCTCCTCTCCCTTCCTGTTCTGTGACTGAAAATCGTGTGGAGCCCACACCACTTTCAGCCAGTGTTTACAGTTAAGATATGGCTGTTGTTTATGAAGGAGCCGAGCTGTGCTTCGGCTTTTTTTTTTTTTATTCATTTAGCTGTAAGGCAGAGTGTGATAAGACAGAACGAAGACTTCCCTCATAACGAGGCACATGCCAAGTCTGACATAATCCAATCTGGTCCATTTTCATCAGCTTTTGTCTTGTGTTTTTTGCTTCACTTTTGGACTTTCCTTTGGTTCCAACGAAGGCTCAAAAACCTGAAATGACACAATTCGGTCGCACTTGTATGGCGGTGAGGCTGCAATCCAAACGGCTTTTCTGCAAAGAAATCCTTGAAGACCCACACACATTTAAATCTGGCCCTGGGGGCAACAGGCTCTAAACCACTGAGATAAAAAAACATCCAGGCCAAAAGCAGAAATATATATTTTAAGGGAGGGCTTACCATGGCAACAAAAAGGCATGTCAAACTTGTGGAAAGGAGGCAACTGAGGAGTAAACACAGACCAGTGTGCCCGTAGGAAAGCCTAGGAAAAGCTCTCTGCATATTAAAGGGCCCAGCCTCACACATGTATACAGCAGAAAGCGAGACAATGGCTGTAATAACAGGCGAGGCGTCAGGGTGCGGAAAAGACGGTTAAACGGTCATTTGTGAGAAGAAACGGAACAGAGGCTAATAGAGACTGTGCCACAGGCAGGGCCTTGCAGAAAGAGACAAACAGTGTCCTCGTAAGTGTGTTATTGCTCCTCAACGAGAAACATCCCATCCGGTCTGCTGGTCTGCAGTGAGTCAAAACATGAACCATTAACTAAGGAAGCTTATTTGCTTTATCAACACCTGGTTTAGCACAGAAACTCCAGATGTTTCTATACACTATCCAAAATACGCAGCTGAAATTGAGCAGAAGGTTACAGGAGCTCATAACTGGCAACAGGAACCTCCAGGACTAAACGGAGAAAGATTAGAGAAGCACAACCGGTCACAACCACAAATAGCAAAGCATATTGTGTCCACATGTCTGCGTAAAGAAACGTTCTTTCTTGAATCTAAAAACTCCTCAAAATGAAAGAGAAGGAAAAGACATCCAGCACCCCGCAGCTCTTTGGCATGCCGTGCCAACTTTAAGACAGGCTATCGATATGCCAGGAGGATATTTTCAATACTCAATAAAGTCTGATGACAGAAAACCAAATTCAGTCGAGAAGTGAAAAAAAAAAACATGCTATAGTCTCTCTTCTTGTTCACACTCATGCTGTGAATGCTGATATTTCCAGTGTAAACACAATCAGTGCTGTGCAGGAATGATGAAAAGCCGTTACTCTTATTATAGGAGAAAATAACAAGCTCTCATGAAGGGATTGATTGTTTTCAAATCGTAGATCTTTGTAAGAGGAGTGTAAAGTAGAGCTAAGTCTCCATTATAGGACGCTGCTGCTACATTGCTTTTGATTTTCTGTCAACATCCTTCTTACCAACCAGGCACTGTATTTACTAAATGCATCAGGGCCAAGAAATGGATTGAATATGTTGTTCGCCTTCTACAAACCAAATTGTGTCAACCAGTCGGAGGTATTGCGGGTCTTTTATTCCATGTGTCTTACTCTGCCAATGTTTATAGATACTGTAGGGCTCTTTGAATAGTTGACAATATGGGTGTAGTTGCTATAACAAAAACGAACACGAATTAACAGACAACCATGCAAGCAGGTAACTCACTCTTGCAAAGCTATTTTTGTTAGATGCATACAGTAGTCCTGAACCAAGTGAAAACAGTTCCCCAAACATGGACATCAATGCCTGTTTCACATGAAGTCTCATAACTGGTTTTGCACCCAAACTGTGTTTTCTGATGGTTATTACTTTAACGACAACTCAGATTCATAAAATAGACCTTACGACATGGTGTATGAAATTTAAGGTGTGGTTACATTTCTTATATTTGAAGATCTCTTTTCCTGTTTTCTTGATAATAACATTCAAACCTAAAGGTAACACAACAACCCTACAGGTTAAGCCTACACTGTAAGAGTGAGAAGTTACACGTGTCTCGTGTGAATCTATTGGATTTTCACTAGGATATTTTACGATTACAATTGTTATTGTTATAATGATATGACAAAAGCACAATCCAACAATATATTTTTAGCCACGTCACATAAGCACACAGTCTTTAGAGCCAAGCAAAAAAAAGAATTGTGATAAAAATAACAACCATGGACATAATTTTAAAATAAAACCAATAAAGAAGATTAAAAAAAAATACAAAGTAAGATCTAAGATTTACACAAATGTTTTGTGGAACATTTTGCAATCTTTTATTTTCCTTCCTTGTCAACAATATTGCAATATTTATGAAAATATGACACAATTCTTCTTATTACAACAATTATCATATTAGCAGGCAGATCTAACATGCACACATACAATACATACAGTGTTACCAAAAAGCACAGCTCTCCTCCTCTTCCGGCAGCAATATGTGATTAGCTCGCCATGTTGCCCTACCCAACTATTGGAAGTCAGTCATTTACACCCTTCCCATCTTTCCTGGAATCATGGCCCCTCTGTCCCCTCTAAGTACTCCAATAAATTCAAATGTAATGCCCTTAAATGAGATCACTTACATGTGTCATTTCTTTTCAACTACATTTATCATCTAACACTTTGGCCTTTATTAACAAATGGCACTCAAGGAGCTGGTGGGTTGATTCCTCCTCTCTGCTGTTAGAGAGTGAGTGCGAGAGAAAGAGGGAGAGACAAGACTGTCACCAAATGACACAAACTGAACTTGGTGTTGGCTAATATCTCACTTTACTATGACGTAAATCTTGTTGCAAAGTGTAGTGCGAGGTCAACTAAATTACTAGTCATGAGAGGAGTGTAGCAACTTACACAGAGACAAAGCTGCACCAGAAGATATTTCGTGTTAAAAATTGTGAAATTTAAATAATTTTCAGTATTAAAAAATAATGAATAAACAGTGTTACATCCATCGAAGATGCTAAAGAGACCAAAATCACTGCTCACCGATCAGCGTAACAAATCAAAATCACAATTTCCCGACCTAAAGCAATACAGTATTATATACTCGTACACACCATCTTTCCAACACAACACTATAATACAAAGATCCAGAAGCTACCCACTGTCCAATGAGCATCATCCTACTAGTTTGGCCATTTACATGGATGGATTTAATTGGCTGTCATCTCCTGCATTGTGAAAAGCTGTAGGGTGCTGCACAAGACTGTTCCTGTAATATTACATACGGTTTATCACTTAAAGTTAAGTCCACCTAATTTGTGCTCCAACTATTTTTTTGCTCTGGCACTCTCTGCTCTGCATTGGCAAAGAAAACATTCAGTTTAGCTATTAATTATGACGACAATGGAAAGATGCACAAAGCAAGGTTAACCCCTTTTTTATTTCCTTTAATAAACATTTTAAAACAGCTTCATTATGATAATGTATTTTGATTAATGGTGTTTACCACAGTGCTGGAAGTGAAAATTGCTTTCTCATAAATTAAACCAATAAAAGTTAGTTGATGAATTATTGCCTAAATGTTACAGTCTAATTCTTTCACAGCAGTTCCACTGTGTACAGCAGTTACAAAATCTACATATTCAAGAAATAATAAACATAATTAATTTAATTTCCCAACAACTATAATGAAAATATTTTTTGGTTTTATTTCATTTTTCAAATATGCATAGTTTCAATTATAACTCTAAATAGGACAAACTAATGTGGAATAGATGTAGAAGAAAAATGTAATGACATGCTTTATGTTTAGATACAGTATGCGTTCTGAAAACCAACTAAGGGGGTTCCTAGCATTAGAAAAAGCATAAAACATTTACCAGATTCAATTAATTTGCAATATGTGTTATTATATATAAAATATCATGTATGTAATGTGTACACATATAACATACATGCACTGGCTTTTATTTTTATAACCCGTTTTTAATTTTGTTTTCCTCATTAAGCAGTAACATAAAGTAAAAGTCACTCACATTTTTCACTAGTGTGTTTGTCGGATTTGCTAAAGACCAAATGATTTTTATTGTGACATCCCAGTAGAAAAAAAAGTGCAACAGTAGTCTTGCCAAAATGGCAACAACATGATAAACAAATTTCAGAATTAAAAGATTAGAAATATGTATATATTGCTGAAGCTATTTGCCTCAGTGCAAAAAAAATGCCTATGCAGTTTAATATCATAAAGAGAAATCAATTTGAGCTCCTGACTCCGGCTTATGTTTTATTATTTGGATGACATTAAAAGAACATGTATAGATTTTTATCAAATCCACTTTCAGTTCTTCTCTGATACCTACTTGTTCATGGTTATTTCAAATAATGCTTTTCAAGGCTCTCATAACAGAGCAAAACAGAGCATTAACAGAGCAAAAGGCTGTGTACCCTGAAGGTAAATTTACTATCTCTCTAAAAAAGGCAAGAAAAAGACAAAGCTTTGTGGGACAAGTAACAGTTTAACATCTCTGTGTTTCATCTAAATCACTGACAACAAAATAGCCTCTAGCATGACTCTCTCTCTCCCCCTCAAAGTTAGCTATGACATCTGGCATGGGCTCTGAACACCATGACAACAGACACCACAGCAGCATACAACTCCAGTGCAAGAAAAGAGACAGTGAGGAAAAGAGGGGGAGACACACAGCTTGTTAATGGAAGAGAATGAAATGTAAAGACATCAGTAATTACCATTATTTAAACAACTCCCAATACAAGTGGATTATGTACAGCCTAGCTATTGTGAAGGCAAGCACCGCTCTAATGTTTCTGATGTAAATCCTTTTCTTTTGAAAATCTAGCAACCACTGACTTGACAATGAACATATGCCAGTGATGGAATACTGTATGTACAGTAAAATACATAATTTGTGCTAAGCTCATAACTGAGTAACACACACTTTTTACAGTGAATATTTGTATGCATTATTCATGTAAGCATAAAGGATCTAGAGGAGATGGTACATGAGTCCCTCTGTGTGCCCTGGGGCTATTGTCATGGTGGGCATAATGGGAGGAGATTGTAGTGCAAATGTTACTATCTGTACATCATAATGCTTCAATTTGGGATGAATTCTATGGGATTCATGACAAGGGTCATAAAATGAAGTTCAGATGAAGACAGAGAGAGAAAGATGGCACTGTGACAGCAAGATAGAAATGAGGGGGAGAGAAAGAGTCGTTTTAGGTGAAGTAAGGAATGCCGGTGGCAGGTGATAGTTTGGACACTGCCACTCACTTCCCCAATCAGGCAGAAATTATAATAATATTTAATACAATATAATTTTTATTAATAGATTCATTATTTCACATTTTTTCATTGTGTCGGTCAAGATTCCTCGCGGTTCGGATTTATCTCTGAAACATGACAACGGTAGATTGACAAAGCAAGGGAAGAGCGAAGTCAGTTTTTCTAATGCCACTGATGGCTTGGGATATAATTACTGTCATCGACGCACAATGACAGTACTTACAAAACTGTGAGGACATATAACTTATCTTTCAGCACCGCAACTTAAGTTTAAGTATATAATTTTACACGTAGGAGCAGAAGTGCAAATGTGAGTTTAAAAGCAAATATATGTGTTGTTTTGCAATGTTTCCTTCCCCCGGTTAGAGATCCTGGATGGATTGTCCAGTAGCACCCTCTTGTGGATGCTTAGTTAAATGCAACCTGTTCAACACTGCAGCTTCCACTCCACTACTGCGCCTGGTCCTCCCCTCCAAACTCGTCCTGCTCCGAGATGCTCAGCCACTTCCTCTTTACTCTCACACCAAAAAGAAATCTGAATTTCTCACTTGGGTCTGGCGCAATCTTGGTGACCTCTTAGTCAAATATTTAGATGGTCGATTCAACCCCTTTAAGGAACTGCTGCAATCTCTCGCCATAGATAAATCGATGCAACGAGTTCAAATGCCAGTGAAAATGTTCAAACATAAACAGGTTCATTGGGAGGCTATGGGGAGGATTGTTGGCCGAGGTGGGAGTGTTGTTAGAAGGAGATGGGGGTAGCAGCGTTGAGGAGTGGTGGTGAGGGGGTGATGCAAATATATGCACAGCCACAGAGTGGCTAAGCATATGCATATGAGTTGAGAGGGATTACACAGAGGGATGAGCAGAGATACTGAGAGGGTTTAAAAAGAGGGTGAACGCTCAGGACACAATGAGGAAGGCAGGGCATTTTTATATTTACCAGTGGAACGGAGAACATTTGGAGCGTCGGAACAGAAATGCACTTTGCCTCCTGCACAAACCGTGTGACCTCCAGTTGGGGTCTTGGGGGAAGAGGGTGTATAGGTTGTAGAGTAGTTAGAGCAGCCTACTCTCACTGTTCCCTTCAGGGAGCAACACTGCACCAAATAGCTTGGACAAACCAGGGCATTAATATCCTCGCACTAACCCCCTGACAATACCCCATTATGTATGTACGCCTCTGTGCATTACACACCTTGAACTAGAAACAATTGCGCCCTTTTTCTTTCTTCCCCTTCAGCACTTGAACCACAGCCAAGAAATGCAGTGTGCACATTTTATTATATATTTTTTTATTTCCTAAGCAAAAAGGGTGTACAGCAACACACACACACACACACCACTGAACACCTTCACTGTGTTCTTTTCATAATCAGTTACCTTGTGACACCTACCTTTGCTGAAAATGACTGTTTGCCTTTTATTCTGCTCTGTTTTTCCTCTCTATCTCTCCCTTCCAGCCATGTGTATCAACTACAGTATAATTACAATTCATAATGATTCCAGCACGCCATGATAAAACCCAGCCTACAGTATAAAATAAGAAAACAGCTTGTAAGGTGCAAAAGGGGAACATGACAACTGAGATTCAAAGAATGGGGTAAAGAGAAAAAAATGTAAACACAAGCTTCAGCTCTGTGGTAACAGCATCAGCACAGTATTATGATGTTTCTAAATGGGGAGCGTGTCTCGTGACACAGGTCCCTGTCCAGATATTGATTGCTCCTGTGGCTGCAACACTAACAGCAGTGGAGAGCCATTGAACTTTAAAGCAAATAGTCCTTCTCCCCCGCTCAGCGTCCTCTCACAGGCGATCAATATAGGTCAGCCCAGCACAACTAACACCTCTATCTGGAAAAATGGCCTTCCTCCTATAGTTACTGACTGGGAAGAAATACAGACAGGCTAGGTTGGTACAAAATGTATATGCAGAGCTGAGATTGAATCTTCAACATTATTGCAAATAATAGCAAACAATACTAATTCTATAAAAAATATAGTTACTGACAGGGAAGAAATACGGACAGAATAGGTATAATACTTAGACTCTTTTCTCTCTTAAACTAAGACTGAAAAGTAAAGTAGCCAGCTTGTCTAATGGAGCTACCAGAAATGTACATCAAATAATGGATTTATACATTATTCTACAATATTAAATGTCAAAACATTTAATTCCCAAATGAAATAAAACTGTTGTGATACATAGAGTAGCAGCGAGGTCTAGAAAATGCTGTTATTTCATAAGCAGCTAAGACGGAAAGAAAACCACTGGTGCTTGGATACTCCCTATCCACTGTCCTTTAAAAGTCTTGAATTTACTCTCATACTTAGGTAGAGGTGGGCTGGGCGCCTGTCTGATACCCATTAGCCCTGTATTAGACACTGTGACCCTAATGTTCCCCACTCCATTACTCTGCTGCATGGTAAAAAAAAGTGGTGATGATGGCCCAGAGGAGAGAGGAAGGCCAAGGGGTTCAGCATGGCTAGGCAGAGATCAAGTGTGAACAGGGGGAAACGCCCATTGCCCATTCTAGATCACCCTGGAACCTCATGGGACCCCTTTGGGTTCCACCCCATATTCACCTCACCCCTGTTCAACATACTACAAAACATGATATGAAGCAGTTGTGTTGTGTACGACACACGCTTACAGGCTCTCGTTTACTTAACGAGCCCGGCCCCAAAATTTGAAGCACGGTTGCAACAGAAACTGTGAAATCTTAACCTAGCAAAAGTAGCAATCATGGCAGAGGTGCTGTAGTTGTTTGCCTTGGATTGTACAGGTGCACATAATAAAAACTGGCTAATGGATGTATGACATCATAACCAAGCTACTATCCCAGTCATTGCACAGGATGATTTTTGAAATTAGGAGTAAAGGCTGTGCTGGCTCTCCATCCTAATCTTTATGTTTAAAGATATTACTATATAGCAGGCAACTGGAAAATGGCATGCTTCAAAGCAATATGAAAAAAGAATGCAGTTTTTCCAGCTGAAATCATCTGATCCCTTCCATGCCTGAATCAGCTTCAGCTGTAAGCCAGATCGCTGAGGGGGAACACAAAGAAGGAAAGCAAATGAAAGCGAGAGAACAAAAAAAATATTTTAGAGACGAGATGGAAACAGGAAAATGAGTAATTCAAGAGAATGCCGTAATAGTGCTAAGTGTTTAAAGATGGCTCATGTCAGAAGTCAGATGAGAACAGTTCTTGGCATCAGCAGTTAGGAGTGTAGAAAATCATGTGGCAGAGGCCAGTCTGGACATAGACTGTAACAGAAGCCTCAAATATGGCGGCACTGGAACTCTCAATCTCTTGGCTCATGGATTTCTGCAGCAGCAAGCTACTGTGTACAGAGAAATGCTGACTGCTGACTGCTGGAATTTCACTTCTAACCGGGGATCAGTAGGATATCCATCTTGACAAAAAGTCCCTCATTAAAGGCTCAGGCTGACTGTGACCAAGATTACAGGAAACTTGTTTGTTAGCAACTATATACATTCATCTAAGCATGCAAGTGTCTGAAGAAAATTATTTCTGCACTTTGCAAACTCTGTAGTACTGATCTATCTATATCTCTATATCTATACCTCTTTATCCATCTATCTCTATCTATCTACACACACATATATATATATATATATATATATACATATATATATATATATATATAGATCTAGATATATATATATATAGATCTAGATATATCCTATAATGATATAGTGTCGTGTCTGTATTTGAGCATGCACAAGGCTCAAATGTCTTCATAGAATTAAAAGTCTGATATTGTTCCACTCACAAAACAATATGACGCATACAATATGAATTTCAGAAGCATAGCTCATAAGGTTCATCCTCCTCACTTTGTAATTGTTCTTAGCTGCTCTAGCATATTTTAATGGACAGCGGTAGGCTGGTCTTCTCTGTGAGACCTAGGGATATTGAAGACTGATCATTAATCAATTGATTGCCGGTAATAATTTACTCAGTTGAAATACATATTAGCCATGCGTAGTAACTACTGTATCAGAAAATGTTCTGGAATGTACTGAAGTTGCCACTATGAAGCACATTGTACTGTTTAATAATGGGAGATTAATTGAGGTACAATGTGTCTGCCAACCTCCCATTGGTGAACAGATTAGAAAGTGTCAGTGAGGCTTTAAGTGCTCAATGTGGAGTTCTGTTGATGAAGTCTGCAGCATAAATTCAATTTCCAGTTCTAATGCTCAGAACAAGGTGTGCTATAAATTACATTGTTGACCATTTACTAATTACTGCTTGAACACAGACCAGGACACCGAATAAATACAGAGAAAAGTGCGGTATTTCATTACTTGTTAATGACTAACAGATCGATATGAAATTAAGGAAATTGCACAAAATGCGCATCTCGAATCTGATCTTCATTAGCCCAGTATTATCCAGTGACTGCAATGGTACCCACTTTATTACTCTGTTGCCGGGAGCGATGGGATGATGGCCTAGAGAAGAGATAAAGGCCAGAGGGTTCAGCATGGCTGAGCAGAGCTCAAGTGTGAACAGAGGAAACGCCCCATTCTACAAGTCCCAAATTCCCATAATACGGCCACAAGATGGATGCATTCAGTCCACTCCTGTCTGACACAGATCGCTCACACAAAAGAGTCAGCAGTAAGTCCTTTAGTGACAGCTCCCTCCTACATTCAGAAACCTTAAAGAAAATGAAAGGTTCATGCCATATAGGGCTAAAACTAGACAGGGTTCCCTTAACATTAATGCACTGACTTTCAGTCAGCTCTTCAATGTTTCAAAAGGATTATGTATCTAACTATTCCAACATGTGCATGGTATGCTACTTTTTTTTTACTGACCCATCCTCTGTTTTCTAGTAATTCCCAATGTTATTAGGTTGAATTGCGCTAATTGCTGTGAGGAGTCACCACAGGGCATCTGTAACAGGCTGCCTTTGACAGCATGTGTGGAGAAGTTAAACAAGTGGCACTGTCCTTCAGCTGAACTCAGGAACTGCTGTTACACATCTCACCTTTCATCCCATGACCCCATTATTTCTCCCTCCATAGAAACCTTACCAAACAGAACATGTTTGATTGCCCTGGTGCTCCAATCTTGCTCCTTCTCATAATGTTATCTTAAGAAATGTGGAAACAATTCAACCTCCATTTGATTTTGGCGGCCAAAATGACTACCACATTGGCGTCCTCCACGGGTGTGTGTGTGTGTGTGTGTGTGTGTGCTGGTGTGTGTATGTGAGGAGTTCCCCCAAGAGCTTCCACTGAGAGATTCCAGGGGGATGTATGATCCAGTTCCTCTCATCATGGCAAATTGACCATGTGCACTTGATGGCGAGCTGAGTAATCTCCCGACACGTCGGATTTAACACATCACTCCACAATCAGAGAAAGAAAAATAACTTTAGGGAAGAAAACCCATAAATAACCAGGCAGAAAGGGAGCTTCACTCTCTACTTGCCCTCTGAACCTGGTCGAGAAAACAGTACATAGGAGAGACATCATGTGACTTTCTCGTAAGCTGTGTGGTTGCAGTAATTAGGAAAGTTGTTATATATTTTTAGTAATAAGAGCTACATGGAATGAGGGGGATGGAAGTGTATGACTGACAAGTAACAAGGAAGCCCAAATCAGCGCATATCAATATCTCATGCAAATTCATTACAATCAAACATCACTCGCTGAATGAAACTGTTAAAAGACAAAGAGAAAAGAGGATCATGTGAGAGACCATAAAGAAAATGTAGCATGAAAAAGACAGACATTGCTAGAAGTTGTCATTCCTCATTGCAGTGTGAGCAGGACGTGGTTTAAAGCCAGAACGATGTAGGCCTTGTTCTTTAGAAGGGAGGATTACACTTGGCTCTTGTATGACAGCAGACTTTTCATCACACAGCCATACTGAGCCAACACTGGGCTTCCAAATCTGTCACAGGACTCAATCAGAAGTGGCCCTTCAAATTGAAAAAGTCTGCTGCCATCAGAGGAGTATAATAGGTGGTAGGTATGAGTGCAGGTACAGGAGTTGAAAATCCGTGCAGGTGTGTGTGCGTTTACCCAGTCGCTGAACTGTGTAAGAGTGTTTACTTAGAAGAGCGGTTGGGAAGACAAGAGTAGGGGAGGGGGAGAGGGAGGGAGTGACGGCAGTTTTAGGGGGAAAAACATCTGATCAATTGCTGGCAGCAGATCCAGGAAGAAGATTATGGACGGTAACCCAGCGGCAGATGCCTGATGAGTGCCTATTAACCTGCTTCCTACGTCTCGTAGGCTGTGCCACTGATGATTCAGACCAGGAGGCCTTGTCCCGCCCAATAGGAGGGGTCATAATCCCTCTCCAGGAAATAGCTGCCAGACACCTCAGGACCTGATTGACTCTATCGGTGCTGCTCTAGCATAGCTAACAGGAGAGAGATGCTATTAAGGACATATGAGTCAACCCCTGCTGCTTCCTGTCTGTTGCTCCTCTATCATATTGCTCTGCTCTTTTAGCTGTATTTTCTTTTTTCATTCTCCTTTCTCTGTTATGGTATTTTTACATCCATTCATTCAGAAACTGAACCATTTACCTATCCACTTACAATTTCTTAGTTTCTGCTGTCCAGCAGCTCATGGGTTCACTGACATAGCAGCTTGAGGTACAACAACAGCTATGACAAAGCACACGCACCAGGGGCTTGGCCCCCACTTATCTGAAAGCATATATGATATCAAAGTATTGAGTAACTTGACTGGGTTATAGTACAACCCTTCTTCCTAGTCAATACTGGTTCAGGTTCAACAAATTACTACACAGACACAGCAGACTCTCCCACCTGCTCCCTACCCCAGACTCCAGCATGGATCTGCCCATAGCAGAGACGGGCTGCTATCGCTGTTGTTCTGACATATTTACATAGGCAGTGTCTATATAAATTGAGCTACCAGGCTCAATGGGTTAAGCGTCAGACTGGGATGCAGAAGGTTGTGGGTTCGAACCCCGTCTGACTCCTAATCCATCCCCT